>JANVCC010000045.1:3199823-3229324 GCA_025345505.1 Todiramphus chloris collaris
GAAAGAAAGAAAGAAAGAAAGAAAGAAAGAAAGAAAGAAAGAAAGAACCAGTAAAAGATTGCATGCAAATAGACCGAGTTCTGAAAAATTTTCATCAGAAAGACAAATAGATAAATTAAATTTTCAGAAGTCTACTGACTCAGCAGCAGCAGGAAGTAACTCTGACTGAAAGCAGCAGACCCCAAAGTTTGATCACCAAAGGAAATGCTCCCTCAGCAATAGGGCTTTAAATGCAAGGGCTGATAGAACTGAAAATTAAGGTTATTAATAAAAAAAAAAAAAAAAAAAGGCTTTCAGAGACACATTATAGGAATACAAGGAAACATGCAGAAACACATAGAGCAGAAAGATAAAATCAGCGTGTTACCTTGTTCTTTGATGTGGGTTCACCTGTCTCACTGACATCTGACCTGAAGAGCTCCGAAGAACACGTTTTTATCCAGGTACCGGGAGGAAATAACTCTTGCATTAACTTTTGGGATTTTCCTTGCTTTTCCCAGCATGTATTTCCCTTTGCAACTTACTGAATTAATGAGCTAGTGAAAGGGACCAGCTCTGGCACCCACAGGTGTTTCCCTCACCTACGGAGGCGGGAAATCTTGGCATCACCGCATCAGTTTTCATTCAGAAAGGACACAAGCAAAAGGAGGGACCATCCTGGGGGATACATCACCAAAATGCCAAGCCCAGGGGCTCCCCCCAAGCACAGAGCTGCACTGCCCAGCCTGTCCTGGAAAGGGGCCATTCCCAGTTCATCACGGAGGCACTGGGATGTGAGAAGCCGAGTGGCATCACCTCCCCAGGATGCCGGTGGTCCAAACACCCCAGGGCTTCTGGCAACAGGACACGGTGCACTGGTAAAAGTAGAGTGACTCAGAATGTTGTCAAGACCTTTGTCCCTCGTTGTCCTGGCACAGGGGGCCCTCACTGGCTGGGTACAGGGAACCCTTCTCTCAGGCTTGCTCCTCAGGTGGGTGGACACTTATGTCCATCAGCAGATCCCTTTGAGCATGGAGAACAGAGATGCCCAGGTATGACAGACAGGGCAGGGCTTTGGATGACACAGCCCCCACCATGGTGCCAGAAGAAGCCACTTGGTTTTGAGGAGCATGGGTGACTTAGGTGATCATTATACACGATCCAAAGCTATCACCCTGCAGAAGGACAGAAATTTCACTCAAATCTTTAAAAACCACCAGCCCAGCAGCAGCAGCAGGGAAGTTTCACCTGCCAGCAAAATTTTGACTGCAAAGTCTATGATTATCCTGCTCCAGGCAATAGCTGATGAGCAAAACGGATGCAGCCAAGGTCCTTGAGTAGGCCAGGCACGTTCTCATACCAATGTTCCAGATCCAGACTGTCCCCAGGGAACCAGGTTTTGGCAGCTGGGGACATGCTGTCATATTCGTGTGGTGGTACTGGTGCAAAACCCAGGCTGGCTCACCATTTGAGGCGAGTTTAGCTGTTCCTGTAACCCCTCCGGAGAGAGCCGAGTTCTACCTACAAACAAAAAAGAGTGGTTAAAAAATCTCCTTGGGCGACCCATATCCAGAAGGGAAGGCCAGCTGGACAAAGAGGACATGGAGGTGACAAAGACATCCCTCTAAATCCCACAGCCAACCTCCACAGCAGCTGCGATGCTCAGGGGAGAGCAGCAGCCCGAGCATGTGCCTGTTGCAATGCAGGTACCTCTTGTGCTGTTCCATACAGTTTTGCTGCATAATTTATTGATGGCCAAGCTCAATCTTGAACATACATCCATCATCAGAGACAGACTAGGCAAATAGATTTTATGCCCAGGCTAGTCACAGTATTGCATACGGTATTGCAGAAACTACCCCAAACGCACCAACCATGCCTCCCTCATCCCGGTGCCTTCACCCTGTAAACCAGCCAAAAGGCAGGTCCAAATCTGCAGCGGGCTGCATTTGCCCTTGCTGAGGTGTTGGAGGGATCCTCATCAGAACGAGGCTGATCCTCTCTGCCTTCTTCCCTCAATTCCCAGCTGCTGCCTGTAATTGCAGCAAAAGTTTTGCTTGGAGCAGCGGAAGTAGCACCTGCAGCTTTCCCAGGCAGCACGGTGCACACCCAGACTTGGTGAGGTAACGAGGGAAGAGGTAATGAGTTCTTACTTAATTATGTAAATTGTAGATGAGAAGAAAGGATTAATTTTCTTTATTTTTATATATATATATATAATTTTTTTTTTTTCTTTTGGTACCTGAACTGATGCCCAAGACAGGTCAGCCAAATGCCAGCAGGCAAGAAACAGTCATGGGTCAAAAACTGTGAGCCCGGCTGGTGAAGGAAAGATGCTGGGGTGATACAGGAACAGGAGTGAAATGTGTTATCAGGGTCCAGGGGCTTGCTTCGTTCCAGATCTCTGCATGGTCCTGGGCAGGTGTCCCCTGGCCTCTCCATCCTGTCACTGACCATCATCAAGGCAAGGGCAGGGAGGAGAATAAACATGTCAGAGAGGGGAGACACCCCAGATCGTTTCTCTCGTGTGTGATGATGGTGACCTATTGCCCCACATGCTGGACCCGGGGAGGACCGAAGCTCTCACTTTTTCAAGCAGATGGGATGGCATCAGCAGGGATCTCAGTGTGTATGGAACCAAGTCCTGATGGATGTGACTCTCCCAGGCTTGGCTTTCCCCTGGCAGCCGGCCTAAGGGAAGCTCTCAGCTACCTGCCAGCTACAGCAACATGAAAATATCCTCAATGAAACAGCAAAGCCATTCCCCATATCTCTGGGAAGGAAGAGGAAAAGGAGAAATAGGGATTTCTGAAACGAATCAGCGTGACAATGTGGGTGAGCTCAGACAGTGAAATGGGAACTGAGTCCCCCAGGCGCTGTCAGAATAATTAAGCCTTTCACGTACGGCAGCACTGGGGAGAGAGCTGGGAGCCGGGAAGCGGTCCTCTCCCCAGGAACCCTCCCAGGAAACTCCCAGCTAACGGAGGAGGGCTCCTCCCTTGGGATTTTATGGGAGGCACGTTGTGAAAGGCCACTACTAAAAGTGGTTATGACCCAAATAACAAGTGAAGGCAGCATAGAGGGTGGTAAGCCGGCTGCTAATGTGATTGGGAATTAAGAACTAAGCCCCGTGTATCATTTATAAACAGGAAATCATTTATACAAAGCCAGTGCTGAGCATCACAGCTCCCGCACGTCTCCCATCGGCAGCGGTGCGACACGAGAAGGCACAGAAGAGGCCATCCAAAGGGAATGTCCCTGGTGCAGCCGGGAAAATAACCCTTAGAGAAGCCTCTTGGCCCACTCCAGCTCTTGGCAGCTCCCACCACTGCCAGGACCAATGCTCAGCCTCACCTTGCCAAGCAGGCAGCTGCGTTCGCATCAGCACCACCACCCCGCAGAGCTGGCAGCTCTGCTGTGGAAACGGAAACACCGCAATAATAGCAGAAAGCACCAGGCTGCTGCAGACAAATGGCTTGTTGAAATGACTAACGAAGCAGACATTCCTGGAGAGCCCAGGAGCGTTACAGGAGGTGAGACACCTACTCACCAACGGCCGCTTACGTCGGGGAAACTCAACGACGTCTCCCAGTCCTGGTCCAGCACTGGGGCTGGAGAGCCATGCCCTGTGCACTCCACTTACCGGGAGTTACTGCAGTCCTGCTCGGTGTCACCCACTGCTGACCCAGCTTGATTCATTTCAAATATCCAACAGCTTTTCTTTTATCCTAAAGAAATCCTTTAAAAAACCAAAAACAAACAAACAAACAAACAAAAAAAAAATCAAGCTGCTTTGATCTGAAGGAGCCACGCTGTCAAGAACTGACCACAGGCACATGTTAACACTAGATTTCCAGTAAAGCATTTCACAGTGATAAGATACCAGTTTCAATAGTGCTTTTCAATATAGTTTCATGATACAAGAAGCTCTGATAATACTTTACAGACCGCTCTTGGTTTGCCATTCATTGTCATCATTCATGTTTCGCAGCAGCTTTCGGTGAACCAGCATTTCAGCTATGAGGCTGATAATGGTTTGGACACAGATCCCCAGAACTGGACAACGTGAATGACACGTGTGCCTCCAGTATTTTTAACAGAAGAAAAACCCAGACTTAATAACAACAGTATCTGAACCCAGAACTCTTCCTGACATCCTTCAGGAAAAGATCTGCAAAAAACCAACTCGGACAGCTAGAACAAAAAATGCTTTAGGATTCTACAACTCTCCTAGTAATGCTGTCGCTCACCAAAACCCCTGCCAAAGGAATGTAATTCTGTTTACACAGGCAAATGAAAATGCTTCCACTTGGCTTTTATGCGCTGGAGTAATTTCTTACATACTTGAAGTGGTGCAAATTACCAGACAGCCCAACCCTAATCATATCTGGGCACTAACGGGATGATGGATGGCACGAGCGGTGCTACGCTGTGCATCTGAGTAGTGCTCGGTGCCTTACAAATCAGAGGTTTAATTGCCAAGCAATCACTTTGCCCTCCAGCCCAGAGCCCATTTCCCACCTCCTTAGAACAAGTGCTAATCTGGCATGGTCCTCTTGAAACCCGAGGAGTGACGCTGGTACCCAGCTGGGTGTCACCCACCTCATCATCACTCTTTCCATTAACTTTTGCACTGACGCTTTGCTCTTCGTGATGGAAAGGTGCTCCCTGGCTGCCCGCACCCTCTCCCAGCTTCTGAAAAATCTGGCTGCTCTTCTCCCTCTTAATTAGTGCAGTTCATTACGGACAGAAAGCAGGACAGCTCTGCAATGCTGCTGACAAAAGTGAAAAAAAAAAAAAAAAAGTTTTTCTCGGTAAACTTGACGAATGACTCAGAAAAGACTCTGCTAATAGGTGTGGTACGTTGTGTGCCCTCTTCTCGGTCACGTTTCTAACCATAACCACTTGAATAATTCTGAAAATCAAACACTGAGTACAGCCTTTCAGGGAGCAACTGGCTAAGCACAGCTCAGCTTAACGAAATGCAACTTTTACTGAGCCAAACTCGAGACGTGTCCAGAGCCAAGGGACCAAAACCTCAGGCTGCTCTCCAGGCTCGCTTCCCAAGTGGTTCACAGCACACAAGGCTCTCAGCAGCTCCAGGACCTCCTCTTAGAGGCAGAGCAGCTCCTTTCTCAGTGCTGAGGGACTTCGGAGAGCCTGGGAGAGTGTCTCCCACACTGAGATGATGTCTGAATCATCCTGATTTAGGGCACCACCCATGACTATCCCTCTGGGGCTGCAGCTGCTGTTTCCAGTACCTACAGCCCAGCCCAGGATGTCTCTAGGTGTACATCTCATCAGAAGTGGGACAGAGCTGCCTCCCTCAGGGAGCATCACCCCGTTGCTGGGGATGGCCCCAGGCTCACCTCATCCCGACTGGATGCCCATGGCTTGGGTCATGGTCGGCTCCGTGCCGGGCAGGGCTGCGTGTCACAGAAAATGATGCTGCCTCAACCACCGCCTTCACAGAGCAAATGTGATGCTCATCCGCGTGACTCACCAAGGGTAGCGCTGCCACCAAGCCAGGATTTCACCCAAAGAAGGTAAAATGCAAAAGGAAAAAAAAGAAAAGAGTAGGTTTGTTGTTTTTTTTTTCTCTCACACTCTAAGATTCACCTTTGTGGAAGGGGAAGAGCGTGGTGGATGATCTTGTACACCAACGTCTCTGTTCTGAAGAAAACCATTAATTTAGTCACCAAGGTAGGGGGGCGTTGAGGGTTAGATACTTGCTTCCCCTGTTCTGACAAAATGTGAACTCCTGTCTTAGTTATCATAAATGGCATCTTCCCCAAAGGGAAACGCATGTTTAAGATCTTCACAGTTCAATAACACAGATGAGGAGCAGCCTCTGACAGCTTTTCGACAACTGTCCAGCACTTGGGTTTCAGCAGCCACCTCTGTGCCAGGGGTTCCTCTGCAAAGCACACGTTCAGAAGGTGGTGAATCCAGCCAGAGCCCTCTGCGCTCAGGGCCAGGCAAGGGCACGAGCTGTGTGTGATGCTACAGAACAGCCCAGGAGAGTTCAACACATCCCTGTCTGAAGAATGGAATTGCTCTTGGGAAATGCCCACCCCCAAACTGCACCAGCTCAGGAATTATCCAGGAGGTTTAGCAGCCCACTGCTGGGGCACAGTCACTCTCTCGTGATCACATCACCAAGATATCCTTTGAGAGTTTGGGTTTTTTCTTTTTTTCCTTTTTTTTTTTTTCCTACAATGTTAAGATAATTATCTATTTCGGTATAAATTGAGGTATAGTTGCCTGTAAGGCACTGTCCTGCCCTTAAAGATGAACAGAAACATCCACAAGAGAATGCTGTAGAGCCCAACGCCCCGCTGAGATTTACACTGCTCTCCAAACGTGCCTGCATTTCAAAGATTCAAAACTGCCAACGAGATTAAACACTGGCTTAATGAACCAGGCTTTTTCAGTTTCCAGAAGGTTTTTTTTGATGTGGGCATCTGACATATTAGCAATTGGGCTTCTCTAAGCAAACATAATACCAACGTCTAGGAAATGCTGAAGTAACGTCGAGACTTGGAGCTGCCCTGCCAGGCTGAGAGGCTGCACGCTGCTGGGAGGACCAATACTTCAGAAAGAAACGAAACTTTCTTGAAAGGTCTTTCCAAAGCAGAGAGCTGTGATCAGAGGATTTCAAAAATGCTCTAAGCAAATCGAACTTCTACTTTCGTAAACCCACAAGAAGCCCCCATGCACAGGATTTAATGTGTTTACTATGCTTGCTTCTAATTTTAGTTTGTTGGGTTTTTTTCCTCTCTTGCAGACACTGGGTTATGCTGTTGATAGAGAGAGTTTGCACCTTGGAAAGGCACCAGTCTAAAAGAGACATGAGACAGAGAACCAAAGAAAGAGACAAAATTAAAATTAGCCAAAATTGAAGAAAATAGACCATTCCAAGGATAGGGATTCCCCACGGCGAGCCTGGGGATCCCCAGTTGAAGCCCATGGGTGCCCCCATGACTCACAGAAGAGCTCGTGCAGGTAGTTCTCAGTTCCACCACTGGGCTTTTCTTCAGAAAAGGCTTGTTAATGTTTGGAAAACCAAAGCTGAAGTTCCATACTTCATGCTCAGATGGAACCTCCTGGGTCACAGTTGGTGCCCAGTGCCTCTTGTGCTGTCACTGGGCACCACTGAGCAGAGTCTGGCCCCATCCTCTTGCCCCCCAGGGCCCTTTAGCTCTTGCTCAGCATTGCTCAGCTCCCCTCCCAGGCTGCTCTTCTCCAGCTGCACAGCCCCAGGGCTCTCAGCCTCTCCTGGCACAGAGATGCTTCAGACAAGAACAACTAAAAACTGATGTGAGAGGGCATTTTTTTTTTTTAGGAAACTGGGCTTGCCCTAGGATTTGGGCACGCGATGGACCGGCCATCCCACCCAGCACCTGGGTGTGCCCAGGAGGGTAAAATGTGCTGATGATGCAAGGCAATAAATGATGCCTAATAGAGGAGAAACTGAGTGCTCGCTGCCATCAGCTCAAGTTTTGAATTTTCTGGGGAGAAAATGAATCACTCCAGTAGCCAGTCAGAGCTGTCATAGATTTAGCTTTCACCAAAACTGAAACTTATGTTTCAGTAAATTAGCTGTGGATTCGGTACAAAACACAGCTCTTAACAGAGCTTTCGGTTTTGGCAGGGTTAATATTGCCTTGAGCACAAACTAACTCAGGTCTTGAATCAGTCTCAATTTCACAACTGTGAGGGGCCAGAACTGGTTTCGTGGTGATGGTGCTTGGAAGGTCTTTGGTGTCGTTTCCTCCAGCTCCTGTTTGCATAACTCCTTTAGTCCTGTCCCTCCCTGGAGCAGGGAAGCTGACCCCAGCTCATGCAGAAGGCTGGGCTAAGGAACAAAGCTACAGCTCATCTAACGAAGAGCAACGCAGAGCTCAAGGATGACAAACAGTGCCCCAAACAAATATCCTGGGGAGAAAAACCATCAGGGCACCAGAGGAGGGTTTAGGAGGTGAAAGCTGCTCTTCCCTGGACCGATCAGGATGATTTCTCTGCAGGGTGGCTTGAGGAGGCGGCAGGGAAAAGAGCTGCCTCCTGCTAAATTCCAGGTGCTCTCCAGGAGGCAGAGCCAACACTGCTGCCCACACACCCTGCACCAGGGCTGTGCTCAGCACCGCATTTCCCACCGATTGGTTTCAGGCCTGGGATGAGCAGGAGCTGCCACGCCAGGGCTCAGCCAGCCCTCCAGTCACAACCCCCAGTCACAAGGTCCACATGGAGACCTGCTCATCCCCAAAAGGCTTGTCCACCCTGAGCCTTGCACTGCCCTCGGCAGCAGGAGATCCATCCATCCATCCATCCATCCATCCATCCATCCATCCATCAGAGCCTCCTTTTGCTTCTAGGTACAAATTCTTGGGAAATCATGCTGCCAGGAAATCATGCAAGGTTAATTTTTCCTGAGGTTCACCCGGGAGCCCCAGCCCTCGTACAGCTCTGCCCCAGTGCTGGCATGCACGGGGAGCACTGGCAGGCTCAGCCCTCAGCTAACCAAAGCATCTCGGTGGAAAACAGGAGACTGGGTCGCTTACAGCACATTTCTGCCCTGCACAAAGTGACTGGCAAAACCCCTTCTAGCTGTAAATACAAACCAGGGGCGTTGTGAGGATTGCAGCTTTTACATTTGGCTTCTTATTTTCAGGGGAGTGGGTGATGTGCTGCCCATCTCTGCTTTCCCGACAAGCAGGAGACAGCAAGTGGAGGAAGTTTGCTTCAGATCTTTTTCCTTCTTCTTCCTCTTCTTTTTTTTTTTTTTCTTTGTTTGTTTTTTTTTTTTTAAACACCATTTTCAGTGAGAGGGGTTTTCCACCATTCAGCTTCATCTTCAACTTCCCACTTCCAGCGTTCAAAAGCTGCAAGGAAAGCAATAACCAGAAAGGGACTTCATTGCCTGATCACGTTACTGAAGTGAACCTTCCTGCGATTGCCATGGAAAGATAAATCCTGGGCAAGGTACTTCCCACGGAGGGAAGCGGATCGTACCCCCCGGGAGCAGTGGCATTGCTGGAATAGCTTTTCACTTCCTGAACTCTACTGGTAAGTCAAGGTCAGGTTTCCTTTGGGTCTCCCCAGTTAAGACACCTCTCAGGAGAAGCAGCCAGGTTGTATCACCTGCTCTCCATGTGGAAAAAAGAAAAAAGAGAAGGAAGATCTGAACATGCAGAGGCAGTGAGGTATAAACAAAATATTTCAAACCCTCTGACACCTCTGAAAAGCACATCTGATGGATCATTTTTTAATAAAAAAGCAAAATCTCTGCTTACATAGGTGAGGTCAAGCTAAGTTTATTCTCTCTGCTCCCACCCATTACACAGCCAGACGAGCACCTTGTGCTGAGGCTGTGAATTTGAGATTCCTCACTGTAAAATAAACAAATTCAACGGGAAAACAAAACAAAACCAACCAAACAAAAAACACACGCCAAAGAAAAAAAAAAGCACCGAAACAAAAACCAAAAAGAAACAAACAAAAACCCAAACCCAGCCCAAGATAAAATCACAACCTTCAAGCAATTCTATTTTGTTGCATTTTTCTCTGAAAGGGCATCAGTGTCAGCAGCAGCCTCTCTGCTGATTATTCTGGGAATCCACATCACGAAACTCGTTCCCTTTGCCCTGGCCCCCGAAATGTCAGATTTGAATAGAGCTGCGCACGGCCATCGCCAAAGCTTTTCTGGTTGAGTAACATCCCAGCTCAGAGCCTGGGCTGCAGCCTGTACAGGGGAGCCTGGAGGGCCACGGCGTTATCACCCCAATGATTTCGGGGTGGAAAGCCACTGCAGGCAGGTGGGAAATCTCCCAGCAGCACTGGGGATGCTGCAGCATCCCTCATGGCACTGGGGATGACCCACCATCATGTGCCAGCGTCACCGGGCACGGCACGTGCTTATCTGTCTGTTGGGGGGGGTGGAAAAGAAAGCCCAGGATTTCTCAAACCATGATAACTAGTTTCTGTCTTATGACCATTCATACCTATAAATAGTTTGTATTTGTATTATGGGTCAGTGTTGATGCTTCATCATGACATTAGACAATATTCTCTAGAAGGTCCATACACGCCAGAAATACCAAAACTAGAAAAAAGAAACTTGTCAGAGCAGCACTTGTGAAATGACCTGTTCAACACAGGAGTTGCTCAAAAGTGCCTCTGTAGGAGGCTCCAAAAAAAAAACCAACCAAAAACCAAACCAAAAAAAAGAAAACCAAACGCAGTGCAAGAGAGATATTTGAGTAAGTTAAAACAGACCTTTTTTTTTTTTTTTTTGCATACTCTTACCTTCTTAACTTACCTGCAAACAGACTTGTCTGGTAAAGCCTCATTCATCCTCCCTGCTCACTCAGAGAGTGTGCTCCCCATTCCCTTAACACCAGCGCTGAGATCTCATCTGTTTCTGTAAGGACAGGAACAGGACAGGGCTGCAAGCATCAGAAAATCCCTGCCAAGAACTTCAGGAGGAAAAAAAAAATAAAAAGAAAAGAAAAAAGTGAAAAACCAGGGAGTAACACCTCCATTTGCAACTGCTCCTTTGCAGAGTGGGAGATAGCCTCACGTGGATGAGGGCAGCTTCTTTCTCCAGGCAGGTGCCCTGATGCTGGGCTCGAGAGAGGAGCCAGTGAGAAGAGGATATCACAGCAGTCCCAACCTCACCCATGGCTCTGCACTCCCCTTGCAGAGTGGCTTAAAACAGCAAAGTACACGCAAGATTGGGGGGGGGGGGGAAGCACAGCTTGGTCTTCCAGGCTGGCAGAGAGCACCCTGAAATGCCAGGGCAGGATATTAAATAGGGATGTATTCTCTGTCTGCCTCAGAGGCTGCAGCAGACTTTTAAATATTGGGAGTTTTCCTTATGTCATTTCAAAAGTCAAGTATTTCTCGGTTAAGTTAATCATCAAAGCACTGATTCTACAGAGGGGAGGAAGTCTCCACTTCTTGATGATTTTAAGTGACAATTCCAACTTGATTTAGATTGAGTGGTAGTTCTGGACCTGCTAAGAGCTTCTTACGTAAGGCTCTCTCTATGTCAGCCTAGAGGTCACAATAACGTGTCCCATTCATGATTAGCACCCTATTTCTGGGCACTTAGATGTTACAAGACAAACCAATGACATGGGTTAAATTTCCATAGAGTAATTTGGGATTTACCTGTAGAGATGGATATGAGTCACGTCACAAATTCCGACAAGGGTACTAGAAAGCATGTTTCCAGAAGTGAAAACTCTGATGTCATGCCTTGCAAACAAAAAACCCAAAAATTTTTAAGAAAAAAAAAAGAAAAAAGAAAAAAAAAAAGATGTCCACTTTAAGCTTCACCCGTCAGGAACTGTTAGTCATCAGTGGTGGGGTTGCCAAGAGAGCAAATGCCATTGCCTTCAAAGCCACTCTTTACGGAAGGTGAATGAAGGGCTTCCTCCAGAGTGTCACGAACAGCAGAGCTCCTGAGTCTGAACGGATGAGAAATGGGGAATTTTTGAAAAGGAAAGAAAGGCACATCATTATGATAGCCTGGAGGATGCTCCAAGCTGTATCCAGCACAGCTAGTACATTAAATACACAATGTTCCTTTGTCCCAAAGTGGTGACAGAAACCAAGGCAGGAAAAAAAAATAAAAGCATTTACAACCCTGTGCACGTAAATGCTCGTCAGTGTAAGAAAAGCTACACACAGGCAGCCCCCTTAATAGGAAGTGTGAGATGTCACCTTGCTCCAGGGGATGGGAGCTCTACAGACCACTGAGACCCTGCAGGGTCAGCCAGTGCAGGATCCACAGGACAAAGCTTTCCACATGGCACGCGGCAGAGGAAAAGTATTCACCTAAATGCCTCTGGTTTACTGCAGAATCATCAGGTCGGTCTGGTTGACAGACACATTCAAGAGCATCAAGTCCAACCATTCCCCAGCACTGCCAGGGCAGTCCCTCATCACATGGCCCTCAGCACCACAACTCCACGGGGCGCTTGGAAACCCCTCCAGGGATCACGGGGACACCCCCACTGCCCTGGGCAGCCTGGGACACCCCTGGACAACCCTCGAGGGGAAGAAATTGTTCCTCAGTTCCAACCTAAACCTCCCATGGTGCAACTTGGAGACGTTTCCTCTTGTCCTGCCACTTGTTCAATGGGAGCAGAGCCCAACCCCACCTGGCTCCAAGCTCCTGGCAGGAGCTGTCAGAGCCAGGAGGTCTCCTCTCAGCATCCTTCTCTCCAGGCTGAACAAGCCCAGGTTGTGCTGGTTCAGACTTGTGCTCTAGACCCTTCCCCAGCTCCGTTGCCCTTCTCTGGCCACGCTCCATCCCCCCAATGTCCTTCTTGGAGTGAGGGGCCCAAAACTAAACCCAAGACTCAAGGTGCAGCCTCACCAGACACGCAGTCCCGCAAAGCATTTCTGGAGAACGTGCAGCTCTCAGTAGTTTGTGGGAGGTGGGGTAAAAGCACACGGATGGCTTTTGAGTAACGCGCTTTCCTTCCTGAAATGACCTTCTTGGCAAACGTGAACGCTGTTTCCTAAAGGTTCAGCAGCACACCCACGCCCCCCCGGACACTCTTTAGGAAAAGGTGCTTTCTTCATTCACGCGGCAGCATCGCAGCGCTGCAGAGTCAGGGCCTTTCCACGGCTGCAAGCGCGGGTGAGTCAGAGCGAAACTGCACCGTCAAGATCTCTGACGCGGCGAAGGAAACGCAGGTAAACACAGCAGGGAACGGGCTGTGCGCAGGGCAGAGTTTCCTTTGTGGAATGGACACATCTGGCTTACGCTCGTACCGAAAAAAAAGAAAAAAAAGAAAAAAAAAAAAAAAAAAAAAAAGAAGAAGAAGAAAACCCAAAAGAGTAAATAAAATACAAGGCAGGTTCCAAAACAGGCGGGAGGGAATTGCACAAGAGCAAACCGCGCTGCACGCCCTGGGCGTCAAAGTGAAATGACTTCACGGAGCCCCACAGATTGCTCAAAAGGAGTTTGGAAAGGAGTGCTCAGCCTCCTGTGCTGCTGCACCACCGGCTCCTGGTGACAGTAGAGGAGGTTCCCACGTGCCCAAAACCCCTTTGCTTTGCATCTCACAAAAACACCAGCGCCCAAACCTACAGCTGATGCTGACAGTGACCTCTCGGCTGCAGGGAGGTGCCTGGGGCCGCATCCTTCACCAAAGGGAGCGGGTTTAGCTCCAGGCTCTGGTCCAGGCTGCCCACAGACCCACGCCAGGGCACTGGCTCCTGACAGCATCGCACTCACTGACCCTATCATGGCAGTTTTGATGCCCTGATGAAACTTAAGCAGCCACCCAGGTCTCGACAGTGGAGCTTTATCAACCCATCGCAGATTTGAGTTCATCCGAAAGAAGCAAAAAAATCTCCCAGTGTGGAAGCCAAAGGAGAAGCAGAGAAAGGTGGGATCCCACCAGCGGAAATGGCCAACCCATTTAGTCGAGCACTACTGGGTTTTGTCTGAGCCACCTGCTCTTCTCCTTTCTCAGAGCTTCTGCCGGAGGGCCAGCAGAGAAACCGCACGGCTGCGTTAGAGAAGGGGAAGAAAAATGGGTCACCAAATGCATGACACACGCTGTGATTGAGACCAACCAGTGTGCCTGCAGTGATTCACTAGGAGCAGGTTTCCTCATCTCCCCTGGAAGAGGCAACATCAACAACAAAAGGAAAACAAATCAGATCACAAAACCCCACTTTGTCTCCATCTCAAACCCTTCAATTACCAATGCTTCATCCCCTTTGCTTTTACTCATACGTACACTAAACATTCCTCTCTTTTGCTCCTAAAAATAAACTTTAATAAATCTAAAGAAACTCTAACAAAAAATACTTTGCACTTTACCAGCAGGTTTTTTTTTTTTTTTGCCACAAGTTCCTTCACAGAGATTTACAAATGCAACTTGAAAGAAGTTCAATGTGGTGAGGAAAATAAGAATTGAAGAGATTTTTCCCAAGGCAACCTATTGGAGGCAGGCTGGGAAGAACACGGTATTTCAAATGGGAGCTTTCAAAGAAAACGCTTCCAGAAAGGTCAAATTTATCTCCACTTTCTCTTTCTTGAACAACAGATTCCCAAAGTTGTCAGTGAAATCTTTATCACAAGGAAGCAGGGGTGTGTGTACCAATATATATAGAGAGCATGAAAGAAAGCGGAAGACGAGAGACGTCAGAAGAATTATCTTCAGCTCTGAAATGATAACTTTATCAGAGCTGGGACAAGATATCCCCTTGAACACAGTACGCCCAGTTCATAGAACCAGCACTGGGTTACTTGGGTGGGCTTGTACCCATTTCTAGGAAATGAAATAGCATTTAAAGAAAAAAAAAAAAAAAAAACCAAAAACCAGAAAAAAAAGAATATTCATTAACTGCTTCTACATTTTTGCCAGCCCACAGCCATGTGAAAATAGCAGCTCCCAGGGCACAAACCCTGGGAAGCAGCCAGACACTGGGCACCAGCCCGCAGCGACGTGTCCCAGCCAGGCTGGGCTTTGCAGAACTGACCCCCTCATCAGCCAGGCACGATACCCACTGGAGTTTGAGAGCAGAGGCTTTGAGCTTGCTGAAGGCACTGAAAATTCACATCGACTCCAGCAGACACATGCACTAAGTGAAAAAAAACAAAACAAAATGGAAAAAAAAGAGAATTCAAAATGAAGATGATGCTGTGTATTTGCAGGATAGCATTTGAATGCCCAAGGAGGAGTCAGGGTATCTCTGCAAGTTGATTACAAGCAACGCTGCTGAATTACACATCCAAAGGTTTGCTATGAGGCTTAAAAATAGAAACACTTTTTTTCCCCTAACAATAGAACATTCATCGAAATATAAAAAGTAACTGTGAGAATGCAGAATTAACCTTACACAGCACCTTTACTTCTTTGCCCTGTATCTGAAGCTTTCCTCTTTAGCCACATTTAAATTTACAAGAAGCAAGCAACGAGGAGAAAAAAAAAAAAAAAAAAGAAAAAAAAATGCAGAGTCTAAGCACAAAAGATTTGATGGGGTGTGAGGAGAGGAGGGGGGTCAAGTGAACAGGAAACCCAAGTTGACGGGAAACCCAAGTGACATTTGGGTTTAATGAATGACTTAAAACCCCAATATTGCTCGCCAGGAAATGGGGAGAGGAAACTGAGCGATGTTTTGAGAGTATAAATGAGGGGCTCCATCAAGGTGAAGGCTGCAGATCGGGTTTTTAACCCTCCGGCGAAATTCAGCCGAGACCTGGACCAAGAGGCGAGCAGCCCCTGTGCCCAGCATGCCAGGCCACCCAGCCCTGCTCCTGCTGCTCCTGGCCACCAGCAGCCTGCTCGCCGGGGGCTCGCCCGCCGACCTCTCCTGCCTCCACTTCTCCCAGCTCCTGCCTGCAAAGCTCAAAGAGCTAAGGAGCAAGTTTGAGGAAATCAAGGACTATTTTGTAAGTATAACCCTGCTGGTCGCTTCTCCTTCTGCTTGCTTTTTGGGTTTTTTTGTTGTTCTTTTGTTTGGGGTGGTTTTTTTTTTTTCTTGCAAAGTTCAGTGATTTGGAGGAGCGGGAAGGCGGCTTCCTCCCGGCAGAAATGATTCCTCGCTGGGTTACAGGGTGATGGGGGTGAGCAAGAGAAGTTCAGTTTCACTGCTTGCTGAAAGACATCGTGCAAAGGTTTTCTGCCTAATTTGAGTCTAGTTAGAGATTTCATAATGAATCTTTGCAAACCTCTCTAGCCCAACTTCCCCCTAAATGCTGCAGACCAAATTATTCACTGAAATAATAGGAAGGAAATAGTCGCTTCTCCAGGGCAACAAGGTCCAGCCTCACTGGAGTCAATGCCAGATGAAAAGGGAAATCTTTTGCTACAAACTTTTTCTTTGAATGAACCACAAAAGCCTGAACCTGGTTATTTTATGACTGGAGAAACGATGCAGCAACCTGCCCTTGCTGCCATGCCTGTGAAAGGTCACTGCTTTGCACGGGAGCCTCAGGGCTGCTGAGAAAGCAGCACAAGATAGACTCAGAGCATCTGTCATCACATCGGTGCTGAAAGAGGTGCTTGCTCACATCCCTGCTACTATTAATGTCAGTGTGTTTTAGCAATAAACCAAGATAATGCTTCAGATTAAATCTCATGCTAATGGCATGGCTCGTATTCATTATCAAATGAACACAGCCAAGACTTTAGAGTTTAAAGCTTTGCTGTAAATCGCTTGGTTAAGTTTAGGAAAGTATATTTTTAACCTCTCAGGAAAGATTTTTAAGTACCTTGGTACCACAGGGTGATGCTTTGGGTGGTACCCACTGCAGGTCTCTGGTCTTCCAGAGCTGATGGTGCAGTAGCAGCAGCACAAGAAGAAACATTTGGCAGATCCCTGTCCCCCTTGACTGAAGACGTAGGGAGATAACAAAACCAGGGGGATTAAACCTTCCTGCCCTTGGTGAGCTCAGGGGCAGGCAGCCTGGGGGGGGGTATCTCCCTTGCAGGGGCTGCCAGCCCCTTGTCAGCTCTCTGCCGAGCGGGGTTGAGAACGCCCCGCGGGGCTGGCGTGCAGCGCTGGCAGCCAAGGGAGGGGTTTCACTGAATGAAACCCTGGGTGCTGCAGTTGGTGATTTCACTGCCCTGACCCAACAGCAACTGCACTGAGAGAGGACAGACCGAACAAGCGGCGACTCCGGTGTCGGGTGTTGCGAGCGCGCCGGGTGCTCTTTGCTTCAGTGAGACCTTAAATGCAAACATCACCGCGATCGTTTGGGGAAGCAAAGGGGAAAAAAGGGAAAAATAGAGCTGACTGTTTAAGTGAAGCTCACATTTCCATTGCCTCCTTCTGCAGCAATCAAAAGATGACGAACTTAGCGTCCAGCTGCTCAGCTCCAAACTGCTGGATGAATTTAAGGTAAGAATCATAATTCTCACCTAAGTCCCTTATCCTCCTTCATCCTTCGGACAGTGCAAGAAGGGAAGCAGACTGGAAATTGTGGCATTTCCTAATGTCACCCAGGGAGAATTCTCCAGCCGGGCAGTGACCCCTGTGCCCATCTGCGGCAGGGCTGGCGCCTGGCTCCCCCCCGCCACGGCGCTGACACGGGGAGTGGTGCTGGCACGCTGCCAGCGCTCTGACCACCATCACCATCATCACCATCATCATCACCACCACCACCACCACTTTGATTTTTACGAACACCCACGCACGCGGGCGCTGGTGTCCGGTCCCAACGCGGTTACCTCTTCTCACCCCAGGGGACCTTCGGCTGCCAGGCGGTGTCGGAGATGATGCGGTTCTACATGGAGGAGGTCCTGCCCAGAGCCATGAGGACCAGCACGAACCACCAGCAGAGCATGGGCGACCTGGGCAACCTGCTGCTGAGCCTGAAGACAACGATGAGACGCTGTGTGAGTGGGGCTCAGCATCAGAGGGAGGGATGAAATCAGTGCTCGGGTGAGGCAGGGCTGGTCCTAGAGCAGCAGCGGGGTGGGGAGGGGGTGCTGGGTCTCCCCAGGAGCAGGAAATGGATGTTGGGATGCACCCAGAGCAGGGGCCCCAGGATCGCATTGTCCAGGCTGGTTTGGAATCTCTCCAGAGGAGATTCCACAACCTCTCTGGGCAGCCTGATCTCTAATCCCTGCTCCCCAGGCTTTCATCAGTTAAATAACAATGATTCAGAGGCTCTGTTCGAGAGCAACACTTATTGCAGCCATCCCCATCCAACAGAGATAAAGGCAGGGAGGGTGGAGGTTCCGTTCCTTACCTGGGCACTGGAGCAGCATGGCTCTGCGATGACACCTCTCAAAAACACATCTGGCGTGGCTTTGACCCCAGCACCTGCCCTGACCTCAGTCAGTCAAGACAAACCCAGCCCCGGGCAGAGAGCACTGCGGGGCTGCCCTCACCCGGGGACAGGAGCAAGGGACTGTGAAAGGGCTCGAGATCTGTGCTTGGGTCGCCCTGGGCTCCTTCCATCAGTGCACGGTGCAAAGCAGCCGCGGTTGCTGCTCCGGATTGCCCCACGGGCACGCATGGGCAAGGGGAAGGTGGAGGCAGGAGGGGAGGGAGTGCCGAGAGGCTGGAGGAGCCGAGAGCCGCTGCCACGCGCCCCGGGAAGGAAACCCGTGTGGTTGAAGCCGTTGGTCTCTTCCCTTTGCAGCACAGCTTCTTCACGTGCGAGAAGAAGAGCGAAACCATAAAGCAAATCAAGGAGACGTTCGTTAAGGTAAGGGCCCCGTGGGGGTGGCTGTGCTGAAGTGGGGAGGAACCCGCTGCCCTGGGCGAGGCAGTGGATTTTACTGCCGGCTTCAACTTAGGGCACCGAACAGAATCCTTAGTTACGGAAATACCTAAGGCAGAGAAATCCAGAGAGCGATGCTCAAAGGAGCAGCCGGTGGGTTGGGCAGAGAAGCTGGAGTCAGGGGAAGGAGAACACGTCCCGCGCTGCTGCATCACAGGTATTGCCACGTTCAGCCTTAAAGGGACTTGGCTTTCACCTGCAGATGAACGAGAATGGAATCTACAAGGCCATGGGAGAGTTCGACATTTTCATCAACTACATCGAAGAGTACTTGCTGATGAAGAGAAGGAAGTGAACACGGCCACGGGTCTGCACCTTTCCCACGAAATCCTGCTGTTCTTTCACAAATCACTTCAGGCGACAAGAGATTAAGTTATCTTAGGGTTCAAGTCCAAGAATTACAGGTCAATAACTTCCAGTTTGCTAGAGTATTTAAAAGTTTTTTTTTGAGTAAGTGAATTTAATATTTATTAGTTCTAATACCTCAGTGTTTATGTTTACATTATGTTTTGGAGAAAATTGTGATGAACTTGTAAAATACTATTTATTGTTCGATATTTTAATACTGTTTATGATAGTGCTATTTTATTCATAGCTTCAAAACATCCAAAGCAGCATTCTTCCAGGGAGCAGGCAATGAGCAGAGCTTATCCTGAGTGCAAACACCACCTCCAGACTTCAGCCTGGAGATTAGTCCAGTAGAAAGAAAAAAAATATATAAATAAAAAATAGTAGTAGCAATTAAATGATTAGTTCTAATAGAACTTGACTTAAAATGTTGCTAAGGACTGACCTCTAGAGCTGCTGGGTTGGCCACTCTTCACTTTCGAGAGTTATCTTCCTATTTTCCAGTCTTTGATTGGGTTTTACTTGCTCGTTTGTTGTTTGTTTTTCTTTTAGAAGTGGCAGGATATTTAATTAACCACCATTTTAAGGTGGCCCAGGTAATTTGCATTCAAATTCACCCCGCTGCAGGCAGCACTGCCAACCTTTGGGCACAAGTCATTTCTAACCCCTCACACCAGGAGCCACAGCAGCCCAGTGCCGCGGGGAAGGGGGAGGCTGCAGCGGGAGCAGCTCCGGTGCCCCTGGGAGCAGCTGCTTTTGGGGGTTCCCTTCCTCCTGCCCCAGTCTCCCGTGTACCCCCGTGAGTGCCGCAGGCTGTGGAGCCAGAGGAAAATGCCATAACCCCAAGGCGTTCGTTCACTTCTAATATTTAGAAGTATTAGGGCACCAAAGCGATGGAAACACCGTCAGTTGGGCGTTTGCTTTGTAAGTTACCACTGAAGAGAGGGTATTTATACTTGATTTATTCTATTTTTATGGTGATGGTGACAGAAGGGCATTCTCCCTGCCCCCACACGGGAACTGGTTATGCCAAAGCAAGAGCATCCCCAAAGCAGAAACGCTGCTCCGTGGGTCACTCCTGCTGAAAGCAACCGGGTGGCATCGGCTCAAGGGCAGACTGGGAGCCAAACACTGCAAAACTTAAATTAAACGTCTTACCAGGACACGTTAAGCTTCTGTTGAGCCAGCTCTGCACTCATTTTTCCACCAACTGCCTTGACTTCAGCAGTGTAGAAGTGAGGACAGCCCCAGAGCTGCGGCAAGCACCAAAAGCATCAGGGGCTCCATCCTGGGGGGTGGTGCTGGTGGTGGGCACCGTGCCTTGGCCACAGCTTCTGTCACTGTGTGACCTTCTGCATGTTTATCTGTATGAAAAGAATTCTTTTATTTTTGCTAATAAAGACCTCCTCATGAATTCAGCCTCTGGTCTCTCCTTGCAAGTTGTTAGCAGGGATGTAAATCAGCACCCGTGAGTAGATGCTGTGCCCAGCATCAACTTTCCTTTGACTGGGAGCTCTCAGAGCCCATGTCATGAGCTCAAGGCAGGACCCCAAGGACCCTCATGAGCAAAACCGGTGCCTGGGCTCTGCCCTGCACTGAGAAAAGGGCAGTGTCAGCTCAGCTGTGGGGAGTTTTTCAGTAAAGCTCAGTCACTCTGGTTAAGGTAACCACAGGAAGGAAGATGGGATGTCTCCTGCTGCACGAAGAACAAAGGTTTCCAGTTACCTGATGTGATAGGAGTGGTTTGATTCAGCAGAAAATTGAGGCAGAGCAAGTCAGCAGTCAGGGAAAGCTGGAGGGACCGTGGAAAGGTGCTGGAGGGCTCCCAGGCAGAGCCACGGGTTTCCTTGAGGGACAGAGAAACAAGATCCAGGGGACATTCAGTGCTAGGTGGCCACACGAGCCATGTGCAAAGATGCCGGTGCTGTTTGGCACCAAAACACAGGGCTGTTTGCATCACGATGCAGATCTGGTGGGCAAAGCACGCTAACACACTCTGACTAAACATTAGGAGTTTTAGGAAGGGTGTTCTGGAAATCCCAGCAGAAGCCATCTGGGCAACCAAAGGCAGCATCTGCCTTGGAGAAATGACATTTCCAGTGGAGAAGCAATCGCCGTGATTCATTTCTGGCCATGTCCTCAAACAGTCTTTTTCCCTGTGGCTAGACTGCCACAACAGTCCTTCCTGCAAGGACACACTGCTTCGAAAAAAAAGGGAAACCCCCCAGCCGAAGGACAGCCTGCAGAGCTGGGGGACCCCAGGCACCCTTACAAGTCACTCACACGTGACTCGTGACACCTTCCTCGAACCAGAATTACAGCACCAGCAGCACCCAGCTCCCTGCTATTGGCACCTCACCAGGCTGCACCCAGAGCTGATGCCCACTGCATGCCGCAGCTCTGGGGATCCCCTTAAGTCCCAACATGCCAAAGCCATCCACGTTTGGGGGGGGCGGGGGGAAATACAACAAACCCCAGACTGTTACTATGGCAGCACAGTGTTATTGCTGCATCAGCTCTGTGCAGGCTGGAGAAGCTGGCTGAAGAAGCAGCAGCAGGCGAGATGAGCTGGAGCCCTTGGCTGGGGCTCAGCCCTGCCTCTGCTCTGCTGGATCCCAGTGCAGGATGAGACCCCAGGCACAGCAACCCCTCTGCAAAACAAAACGGGACAGTGCAACCTTCTGCTTCTCCTGCAACCCCGGCTTTTAGTGATACGAGGGACCTAAAGCACTGAAGGGGCAAAATCAAACCAAGTAAAATCTGTTTTCGCTATTTTTTACACTGCAAAAGCTTTCAGAACTTCCCTGATTTTGGTTGTGGTTATAGTTAACACTTGTTATTTAATTTTAAGTGGCTGTACCGCTCAGCCCCACACAGCTTGTGCCTCTCTGCCCTAGATTTTAGCAGCATGTGACTAAAATTGGGACTTTTGTCATGAAAGAGATCGGGCAGAGCAGCAAAAACAGGGTGGCACAGCCCAGCTGGGAGCCCAGCACAGCCCGGGGGGAGCAGGGGGAAGCAGGCAGAGCCCCAGCTTTGTAGGCTGCCACTTTCTTATCTCACCTGCAGCCAGGCAATGAGAGCCTGACTAATACTGAGTGCAGGAGAGCGTGGGATTAGTAAAGCTGGGAGGGCAATGCCACCAGCACCCCTCCCAGCTTCTGAGAAAGGCTCACATCCATATCCCAGGGGCAGCATCCCGTGTACCCACCGGGGTCTGGCCAGGGCAGCAGCCCCAAGCATCCCTTCGAGCCCAGGGAACCAGCACATCCCACCCCTGCCCGTGGGGCTCCACTTTCAGTATTTCAGCAAGTGAAATGGGAGCCCGACACCTCTTCATCTGTGCTCTGCCTTTACCCGTAAGGTAGAGGAGCAGCAGCTCCGGCTGTCTCATAGCGAGAGGCATGCAGGGACCAACGTGTCTCACCCCATGCCATGGGGTCTGGCACACGGGGGGTGGTCAGGGGCTGCCCTGCCCCGCACTTGGCACTGCCAGGAGACTCATCAGGCTCAGCATAGGTGGGGAGGCAAGCGGGGGGGTCCCTCAGGGATCACAACGTGAGGCTGAGGAGTGGCTGCTTTTGTTCTCTGTGTTTCTTCTCTCCTGCACAGCAGAGTTTGTTCCCACCCGTTTCTGAGTTTTGCGGGTTCCTGTCACAAACTCATCTACTCTCCAACAGCATGGGAAGATGCAGGGCGAATAGAAAAAAAAAAGAAGCATAGGTTAACACACACCCCTCAAACAAAAAAGCCCTTAACAAGAGTAAGAATCAATGGTCAGGCCCTCTACCCAGCCCTTTCCATCCTGCTTCACCAGTAAGGGACCAGTGCAGAGCTTCAGAAGGCACCAACCTCCCTCTCCAGACGCAGCAGCAGGACAGGGATGGGAGGCTGGAGCCAAACAGCCCCAGGGCTGCACCCCACGGTCCCCATCGCTAGATCCCCCCGGGTCACAGATGCAGCCGGCGGAGACGGACGCCCCAGGGGGACACATCCGAGGCGGGTGGGAGGGATCCAGCCCCAGTACGCAAACCCGGGGGAAGCATCTCACCCTTTCTGCTGCTGCCGCAGACACGGTGGAGAGCAGAAAGCGAATCCCAAACAGAACTGGTAACGGGGTTCCGGAGCGATTCCCCCCCCAGCAGCAGCAGCTGGTGGGTGTGGGTTGCGTGGGGCTGCGGAGACACCGGGGAGCGAACGTGCCGGTTCTCAGATGGGTGTCAGCAAAGCTCCTTTCCCATGCAGGGTGCTGGGCCCTGCCGCAGCCGAGCCCCCAGGAGCACCCCATCCTTGCCCGCCCGCAGCCCAGCGCCTTCTGCTGCCGGCCGCTCCGCGCGCAGCCGCTTTCACAATGGCTGGGGACCGGTTACCCTCAGCCGGGACCCGCGGCAGGCTGGAGGAGCTGCCACCCACCAGGGACGGCAGCCGCTCGCCTTCCCCTTTTGCGCTCAATCGCTTGAGCCGAGGCTGCCGGGAGGGTTCAGCGCTCGGTGGCCCCTGGGTGGCTCACCTGGGTGTCAGAGCGCGAAGCAGCCGGTGCCGACCGATGGCACGATGCCACCGAGGTGCACCAAGCTCCTGGTGGTTCTGGGTCCTAGCCCAGCTCGCAATCTCTTAATTTGTGAGGGAGCACAGCCCAGAGGCACTGACTCACTTCTTGGGCTGGCAGGTGGTGATGCAGAAGGGAATTTGCTGAACCGGCTCTCAGCCATGCCAGCTCTCCAGACGTTTAAATCAGAGCATTTCCCTGGGCCTTCTGATAGGAGAGGAGATGGAGATTCAACCCCAGAGTGTAGGGAGAAAACCTCAGTTGGGTAGGGATGGCAGTTCAGCGGTTTAACCCAGACAGTTCCCATTTTCCACCCCTGCCTTCGGTCATCTGTCGCCTTTTGCCTCTTGGCAGGGTCTCTCCACCATTTCATCACACCCTGAAGCAACATGAGAGTCATCTTTGCTCCAGACAACAGAGCTGGACGACAAGGTTCCTCTCCTGGCAGTAGGGCCATTTTTCTTTTTCCCTGAGATTAAGCTTCATTTCCTGAACCTTTTGCAATGCTGCCCTAGCTGCTGTGATGGGCACATCCTGCACACCCCCTCCAGAACCTGCTCACAGCCTCTCGTTGCCACGCGGACCCTCGGAGCCACACGGAACAGCTCTGCCTGTCCTTGTTGGTGGAGTTCCTGCAGGAGTCTACAGCAGGATTCCCGTGGGCCTGTTCCAACCAAGCGGGACCATTTCTAGAAAGAACCTCACTGTTAGTGAAAAGCATTTTGTTCCTGGGCGTTTGACTTCCACAGCTGGGTTTAAACCACTGCCCACCCCCCTCGGTCATTTCTCAGCTGGCTCCAGCGAGCCCTCAGCAGAATCCCTCCAGCCCCGGATGCGAGCGAGCCTGATGCTAACAGGTCCTTTGGCATTTTAAGCAATTTAGCTGCACCAGCAAGGCTCATGCTGAGCTCCACGTCCTGACCCCGACCCTCTGAGGTGCCTGATCCCCATCCTCAGCAAAATACAACCACCAGGATTTTTCACAGAAAGTTTTGCTTGGTTAAGCTGTACAGTTTCCCGTTGGCTGTATCTGGGGTACAAACCGACCCAGGACAGGAATGCATCCTAAATCCAAGCCTACTTGGCCAACAGAAGACTACGGCTTCCTTCCATTAGCTTCAGAGCAGGCCCATGCGTGGAAAAACATCTCCTCTCCCTCAGCCCTGACCCTTGTCGTTAGAAAACCGAGGGCATCGGCAGAGCAGCGCCCACGCATCGCTCCTCCAGCCCCAGTTGCACAACCCGCCTTCCTGTCCCCCGCGTGCCCCGAGGACACCCTGTCCTTCTGGGGTTGCCCGGGGTTGACCAACCCGGTGGGAAGCAGCAAACGGGCGCCGCAGGCACGTCTCGAGGAGAGGGGCGGGCAGCGCTGGCAGCGCTCCAGGCCTCACCGCTATCCTTGCAAGAGCGGCGGCAGCTTCTCACCTTGGCAGCCTAGGAAATGGAGATCTTTGTGATTCATCTCGCAGGTAGCTGCAAACACTGATGATCTACCTGGAGCAGAGCCAGACTTCAGATCAAAACCAATCCCCTCAATAGCGAGAAATCTGGTTGGGTATTTTTTTTTTTTTTTTTTTTTTCTCCTTAGCAGGAAGTTTGCAACTAAAAATACGAAGGTGGGGTGAGGAGAGAGGGTTTATTTTCCTACTAACTACTAAACATTAAAAACGTCACAGCGAATCTTTCATATATTCCTTCAGAGTCAGCAGCTCACACGTACAGGACCTTCATTTTGCGTTGAGCGTTGGGCAGCTACGTCATAGCCCAGACGTATGTGGATTACGTGGCGGATGAGGATACTAAAAGGTTCCATTAAATCTAAATTCAAGTTGAATTCTGCAGCTTCAGCTCCCAAGTGAGGCAGGGCTCCAAGGAAGCCAGCCCAGTGCCAGCATCGCAGGAGCAAGGGCAAAGTCAGAGGTCCCACGGCAGCACAGGGAAAGAGGCAACCAGGTCATAACCCCAATGTGAGAGAGGACACCAATCCTGAACGCTCCCAGAAGATCTTAAGTGAAGTCCCGAGGCAAGTCCCCACGGAGGAAGGATGCTGCATGCTGCTTTTGTCATTTTGCTTGGGCCCAGGCATCTTCTGTGTCTCAAGCTACAAAGTACAGGGCTTCAGAAAGCTTCAAAGCCCAGGGAAGCAGTCCTGCTGTGACGTTTCTCCACAGCTGGAGACAAACCCAGGGTGACAGGAGAGCACTTTGGAGGATGCCTGGCTGAGCAGACACTGGGAAGGAGGAAGAGCCATGGCCAAGGAGCCTGCTGCTGCTGCAGAAAGAAGGGATGCTGAGGCGCATCGGTGGAAGCTGAGCTGGCAGGCAAGCGCATGTGTGCCCACGCTGCCAAGAGCCTGGCACACCAGAGCAGCCTCTGCTCATCGCTGCCACCCGAAAGAACTGGCAGTTGCCATCCGGCTGCAGATGGCAGGTGTGGGATTTCGCTGTCTGCATCACCACTCCTGGTTTCCAGTTAAGCTTGAAGTATTTTCAAAAAGACTTATCAAGACATGCTTATCTCATTGCTCTTTATCTCGGTGGCTCATCTTCAGCTTCTAGTTGAAATCAGCCATCTCTGTTGTCTTTCAAGTCAAGCAAAGGTCAGGATGAATCAGGTGACATCAGTACAGGTGTACAGAGAGCACACTGTTGTTATCTACCAGCTGGAGCAACCAAGGAGGAGATGAAGACCTTCACAAATTCAGTTCTGATCAACTTCCTCCTCTTTTCACGTATCTTGCAGTTTCAGAACATCTCCACTCTAAGACGTAGGAAAAGAAAAAAGAAAAAAAAAGAAAAAAAAAAAGTGGTATGCAAAGCTCCAGCTTCCCCCCAGCACATGGGCTAGTGGAGCTGCTCAGGTTCACACTCGGATTCACAGCAGCCAGTGCCCTGGGCCTCCCATCAGCCACCCCATCACTGCAGCATCCTCTGTAGCTCTCTTGGCTGCAGAGACAAAGTGCAGATTCCCCAGGGGAGGAAGCTCTGGTTCGATAAACCCCGGGGGAAGCACAGCAAAGCACCTTTCCTGCTTTTCCCATCTCAGTGCAGACTCTTCATCAGGCAGCAGCCAACAGCGTGGGAGCCTTGGAGCTGGGGCTGGCATGAGCAGCACAGGGGCTGCAAACCCCCACCTGCTAAACGGGGCCAAGAAAGCTGGAAATACCGCCGTGAAAGGGTGGCAGTGACAGGACTTAGCTGGGTCCCAAGGTAACACAGGATCCACCCGTACCAGAAGGCTGTGTGGGGACCTAACCCTGCACCAAAGTGCTGGAGAGCCCAGGATACCTGCATGATGGGTATAGGGAGGGGTGAGAGGACATTGTGTGCTCATAAATCCAAACCTGCCTCAGCGACTCCATCCCTGCCCAGAGCATCCCCGAGCTGCCCCTGTCCCACCTCCCCAGGTTTCCATCCTCCGCTCTGCAGATGACAGGGCTTGCAAGGAGTCGCAGCCACTGCCTCTCGCACATCCCAGATCAGCACCTTATTCAAAGATTTTACATCCTGCCTCCCCTTGGAGTGTTCTTCCCAAGCACGATGTGTAGCACCAGTCTTATCTCCCCCAAACAAAACTGGATCCCTTTTACCCTCACCTGACACTGGCAGGCGAACGGCACCGAGCATCCCCCCAGCTCGCAGCTGCCCTCTCCTCTGCTCCCCAGCCTATTTATTGGCAGCCCTTTGGGAACAAATCTGTCTGAAAAAATTTTGCTTTCAAACCCAAAGCAACAAAACATCGCCCTGCGTGAGCAAGCCTCTGTTCTCACCAGACGCCCACACTGACTCAGCTATTCCTTTTAGTATTGACAGCTTTACAGAAAACAGACCCACTGAGGCAGACACCGTGAAAGCGGTGACAGAAAGGAAGAGTCTGGCTGTGGCAGGCGCACGGCCCCTCCGAGGAGAGACTTCTGCTGGGGCAGGAGGAAGCAGCAGCATCTAGAGGGGGGGGTGACCCCCGTGCCCACCCCAGAGCCAGGAACTGGGACACGCAGGAAAACCCCTGGGAGACCTGCTCTCTGCTGGTGCTTCAATACCAGTGCCAAAACTGGGGGGGTTGGGGGGGTGTGTGCAGCCCTGGGAGCAATCCCCCACCCTAGGCGGGCAGTTTGGGCAGCAGGGTGTCCATTGATTCCCCCTCCCTCCCCAAACACAGACAAAAACCATTTCTAGCCACAAATCTTCCCACCAGGCTTGATACTTGTGTCAGTGAGCACCACGGTTTCCAGCACAGGCTCTTGGTAATAAAAGAAACGCGAACCTCAGCCCCCCGCCCCCCTGAGACAGCCTCAGGGTTTTAATACCCAGGATTATGTTTGTTTAGAACATCTATTTTTTTTTTCTTTCCCCGAAACGTTCAACCCTCCCAAGCCCGTCAGAGTTAACGGCAGCCACGGGCTGAGCCCCTGGAAAAACCTGCCTGTGCTTCACACCTCTCAGCGCCGCACGCTTGTACAGTCCCCGTTGCCACTTGGGCAGAACCAACAGCATCCTGCAAACAGAGGTGATTTACTGTTAGGGTTGTAGGTATCAGCTCACTGGTTTGGAACTTGACAGCTAAAGATGTGACTCCTCCCTGCTTGGCCATTGCAAGTGGGATTGGAGGAGGTCACCAAAGCTCTTCTCTTCCCCTCCAGCTCCCTTATGGGATTTGAGTCGGTTCCTCCCTGTCCAGCAGCACAGCAGCATCCTGCAGCAGCACATCGGGCCTGGGTCAGCTGCAAGGAAATATTTTAACAGCAGCAGCAAGAAGTCACAAGCCTGACTTCACTGGAGAGACATGCATGAAGGAAAAAGGAGCAGGACCTCCAGAAAAGGTCTGTCTGCCTGGAGCAGCTCTCCTGCACAGAAGGGACTGTGCTGACCCTCAGCTCCCCGGGCAGCCTGGCAGGGCAAGCAGGTCTTACCTGGACCAATGCAGGATCCTCCAAGGCCAGGAAATGCTTGCAGTGATGGTTTTAATGAGCTTCTCAGACCTGGGAAGGCCCCAGGACCAGCCCTGCTCCATCACTAGCAGGTCCCACACGAGCAGCCAGACACAGCCCTGGGGTCTGGTGCAGCACTCCAAACCCGATGGCACGGGAGCAAGTGCTGAAGCAGATCCAGACTGAATTCTACCCATACGTAGATTGAAAATACCTCTGGGTCCTCCTGCAGGTAGCTCCCCAGCACCCTCCCCAAGCCCCCATCCCCAGCACTCCCTGCCCCATCCCAGGACACGCCGGGTAGAACCACCGGCCGCTTCGCCCCGCGGGTCTCGCGTAGCTCTGAGGTACCCAGGTATTCCAGAACCAAAAACCTGGGGCCAGTTCATCAGAGAGATGGCAGCAGCTCTGGCAGTACCAGCACGAGGCTCATTCATGCAGCAGAAAACACAGCTCCGTGGGCCAGAGAGAAGAGAAAAGCAACTTGGCTTCACGCGTGAAATAAAGCAATCAGGCAAAGCCCTTGGTGGTGTGGACTCAAGGCTTTCCTGCTCCGTGGTTTGGCAAAGCTCGTGGGCAGTGCTCCCATCATCACCCTACCTGAACCAGTGCTCCCATCATCACCCCACCTGAACCAGTGCCCCAGTGCTCAGCCTGGGGGCTGCAAACTGGCCCAGGGGGAGGCTCGAGGGTCTCCAGTCTGAGACTCAGAGCCTGGCCCTGAGTCCCCCCAGAAAACCCCCCACATGCAGCCCACCCCAGCAGCACCCCCACGGCTTCTGCACCAGCAGGGGCAGGAGGAGGGTGAGGGTGAGGAAGGCATCACCAGTTCCTCCTCTCCTGCACACAGTGGTATGAGCAGCAGCAGCTGCCATAAACCCCAGTCCATGTGCTGGGCACAGCATGCCCAGCACCCAGGGCTGAGCCAGGATGCTGAATGCACAGGTCCCTCTGCTGGCACCCGGGTGCAGCACCCACGGCCCTCATCCCATGTCCCTGAAGCCCCAGCCCAGGAAGGGGCCCAGATGTTGGGGAGGAACCTCTGTTTGCAGCAGCGGGGACAGACATGGCCCCGAAATCTCAGGTGGCTGTCCCCAAGCAAAGGGATTTTACAAGGACCAAAATGCTGTGGCCCCAGAGAACCTGGGGGAGCTCAGCCTCTTTGGTGAAAAAAAGGAAAATTAAAAAAACCCAAATAAATAAAACCAGAGCAATTTCAAGACATCAGGGGAGCAGCCACCCAGACAGGAGCACCAGGGTGGTTCTTCAACAAGCAAGGAGGAGAGACTGGGTGACGCATTAAATGTCTTTAATCCAAAGGACTGAAGAGCAGACCAGGAAAATTAGTATAAGCCAACAGACAAAAATTAAAAAAAAAAAAAAAAGATAAAAATAGTTTTTTAAAACAAATTAAAATTCCATACAGTGTCTAAAAA
>JANVCC010000045.1:3229424-3240894 GCA_025345505.1 Todiramphus chloris collaris
GTCGCTCCCAGCCCCCCCAGCAGAAGCCACACAGGGTTGGGGGGGGGGGGGGTCCAGCACGACCCCCAGACCCAGGCAGGGAGGGGGCAGTGCTGCCAACCCCACCTCCCCATCCTCGTCCCCGAGGACCCCCCCAGGGCAGCATCTCCCCAGAGCTGGGGGAGCGGGCAGAGGTGGCAGGGAAACATCTTTTGGGGGGATGCTGGGGGCACTGGCCTCCTGCTCGCCCACCCCTGAGGTCAGAACTGGATTCCAGGCACAGGTACAGACTGCGGTGGGCACGGCAAGGGGGGAGCCACGAGCAGCTCCCCACCCACGGACACGACACACACCCCACGCACGGACAGACGGCCACACAGACGCTGCTCACGGGGAGCCCTGCGCGGTGCCGGTGAGAGTCAAGGCTTCCAGGCCCGGGAGGGGGTCGTTCAGAGTAGGTTTTGGCTTCTGTGCTTTAAAAGCAGCAGTTTTCCAGGCCAGCAAAGAAACCCGGTGGCCACAGGGACCCCCCCCTACACCACACGCACAGTGGGATGGGGGAGATGGCAGCTCTCCTTCCCTGGCCCTGCTCAACCCACTCCTGAGCCCGCAGCCCACCTCTAGCCAGCATCCATGCAGGGAGCACGCTGTCTGAGTTTCAGCTCTACAGTAGTTTTTAAAAAATATTTATACGATATATACCCTAAAAAGGTCACCACAGGAATTTCCATGTCGAAGGAAGGAAGGAAGGAAGGAAGGAAGGAAGGAAGGAAGGAAGGAAGGAAGGAAAAATAAAGGATAAAAATCAAAACTGTTTCACAAAAGAAGGAAAAAAAAAAACCCCAAAAAACAAAGAATCCAATTATCAGCGGCATTCACCTACAGGACACAACCCCCGGGCACGGCGCGTGGATCTGCCAGGGGGGATCTTACCGCCTGCTCCGGAGAGGTCAGAAACACAGGTGAGTAGCTAAAAATAACTAGTCTGGTATAAATGTCTGAATTCCATGCGCTCGATATAACAGTCTGTCTCTTTTTGTCTTTTTTTTTCTCTTAAAAAATATATATATATAGTTATTGCTTTCTCAAGGGCTGGTTGGCGGGCGCGGGGCATCCTCAGTGGGGGAGCGCGGCGGGCTCCGTGGGGTTCGCTTTCTTCCGCCTCTTCATCAGCAAAGGGTTTGAGGAATCTTCGATTTTCTTGATCTTGATTTGTTCGTAGTCCACTCGCATGGTGGCCAGCGCGCTGGTCATCTCCTCCTGCGGGCAGCAAGCGCGGGCAGCACCGTCAGCACAAGGCCAGGCACAGCCCGCAGCCCCCTGGGCACCCCCACGGCAGCTGCCCCTCTCCGAGCCCACACGGGAACCAACTGCAGCGGGGGCTGACTGCCCCATCACCAATTTTTCCAGCCCCATCCCAAGCACGGATCTCCCCAGGAGCCACCGTGCTTGCACTGAGCCTGAATTAGCCCAGTTTGCAATGGGAAGGCAGAAGCAGGACGGTCTCCAGATGGCACCCGGGGTGCAGAGTGGTTCAGACAGCAATGGAGAGAGGCTTTACCTTCACATCCTCCCACAGATCCTTCTCCTCTTTCAGGACACGGCTGGTGTGCAGCGGGGTCTGGGGCACCTGCATGGATTGCTGCCGAGAGAGCAGAGAAACGTTGCAAGCATTGCATCGCATCCCATCCCCAGCCCCATCCCCAGCCCCATCCCCAGCCCCATCCCCAGCCCCATGCCCCATGCCCCACGCCGCTGCCTCCCCGTCCCTGCACTCACCATGATCCAGGGGTGGTTCATGAACTCGGTTATCGTCATGCGCTGGGTCGGGTCCGTCTTCAGCAGGTTGCGGATCAGCTGCTTCACTGGAAGGGTTTGTGCAGGGCTGGGCGTTAGCGGGTCCCAAGGCGGGCTCTCCCCACGCTCCAGCCTGAGCCACTGCACCTCCCATCCCCTCCGTGCTGCAGAGCTCACCCTGGCCAAACCCTCCAGCAAAAGCCTCTTGAGCCAAGAGGTGAAGCTGCCACATCACCCAGGTGCCCCGTGACACGTCCGGGCTTCCCCCACCAGCCTTTGGAGCGCTGCTGGACACCCGGCTGACCCAAAGGGAGACCCCAGCCCGAGGACAAGGCACCACAGGAACCACCTTTACCTTCCTCTGACACTTCGGACCACTCGGGGTTGGGAAACTCGTATTGTCCCATTCGGATTCTCTTCTTCATGCCGGGCGAGATGGCCAGGCCGTGGTTGGAGTAGAAGGGGGGGTACCCGCACAGCCTGCGCCAGGAGGAGGAGCAGGGAGTCAACACATCACCCCAATCTCCACCCCAGCAGTGCCAGCAGGGCACGGGACAGTGCCAGGAGCAGAGCAGGATGGACAGGGACCCGTTGGACTTACAAAATGTACATGATGACACCGAGGGACCACATGTCACAGGACTTGTCGTACTTCTCTGGGCCCAGCACCTCTGGGGCTGGCAAAGAGAGAAACAAAGCCCCGAGTCAAAGCAGCAGCACCGAGTGAGATCTGACCGGCCCGCAGAGCTGCCAAAGAGCCGCCTGCAGCTCGGCACGGTCTGGGCAGTGCCAGTGCTGCTGCCCAGGCTTCAGCACAGCCCCAAAGGCAGCAGAGGCAGAAGCAGCACTGGGCGATGCCTCCTCACAGCCCCGAGGAGCTGTGCCCCCATGCTCAGAGCAGCCCAGCCTGCAGATGCCAGCGAGCAGCACACCCAGCGCCCGCCTGCACCCAAAGCAGCCCCCAGCCCCAAGCACCCCGGCCCCGCGCCACGGCCGAGGCTCTGGGCTGGATGCCAAGGGGATGGGCTGAGCGGGGCACCATCCAACCCACCCTGGCTCTGCCCTCCGGGCCCACAACCCCAGGCAGGCTCAGGCTCCTCCAGCCACTTACCCACGTAGTACGGCGTGTAGCACGGAGTGGCCAAGGAGTTGTGCGTGGTGGTTTCTTTAGCAAAGCCAAAATCCGTGAGTTTTAGCACAGCATTGGGCCTTTTGGAGGTGTACAAGAGGTTTTCCGGCTGTGAAAACACAGGGAGGACAAAGTGAGCAGAAGAGCTGGAGCAGCCTCAGCATTGCCAGGGGGCCAAGCGGGGCTCAGCACCGCGGGGCGAGCGTGCAGCACGTACCTTCACGTCCCGGTGCGCAATGTTGATCGAGTGCAGGTACTGGATGGCTTCCCCAATGCTCTTCATTATCTCTGAAGCCTCTGAAGCATCAGAAAAAAAAAAAAAAAAACCCCCCACCAGCCGCCATTATAAGCAAGTTACAATCAGCACCACTCCCTGGGTTGCACTACAAACCTGAGGCCAAAAAGCCTCTCCCTGAAGTCCCCCTTTCTAAGCCGGGCCCCCCCAGCACCCATTCCTGGGTCAGGAGCCTGCAGCAAACCGGAGAGAATCCCCCAGGAGGGGGCATGGGATGGGCCAAGCCCCAGCCCCCAGTACCCGAATGCACACAGCCCAAGGAGAGGGGCTCACTCTGGGGTGGGGGGGCTGGGACCAGCTGGGAAAGCTTTCCCTGTAGAATGGAAAGCCAAGGGGACAACGGGCTCAGGGTTGTGCAGATACTTTTCCTGGCCACAGGAGCGGAGGAGATAAAATTAACGAGATCTATGAGAACCACAGCCCCCGCACTTGACTTTTTGAGGGAGATGGGTGTTTCTAAAGGTCCTTGAAACTCCTTCCCGTGCTGAAGTGGGACAGATTGGACTAGGGGGCAGCTGAGGAAACATTCCATAACGCTGCTCTCAAGTGAGCATGAAAAGCCGGGATGCCCACACCCCCTTCCCTCATTCCCAAAGTGCAAACTCCTGCTGGAGATCCAAGAGACATGGAGGGAATAGGCTAGACCAGAGACACTCCTATAAACACCAAGACACGGTCCAAAGCGGGACCCCCAGGTCTCCGCGGGCTCCGTACCCCGTTCCGTGAAGGCCTGGTCTCCCCTGTCTTGGATCCTGCTGAAGAGCTCCCCACCGTCCAAGCTGGAAGAGAAGGAGGAGGCGTGAGATGCCGTGGCACCCACCTCCCGCGCTACCAAAACCTCTTGATGCTCAGCCAGGAGCCGCAAGAGCTCAGCAATAAACAAAGCCCTTTCTCCATCCAAGCCTTTGGGTGGGTGCTTCTGGGCACGGGGCGTTTCAGAGCTTCCTCCTTCCAGAAATGAGCAGGGCAGAGGCCTCACGCTGGCAGCGGAGACGCCGAGCGCGAGCGGACGTGGTCTCCCCACCAGCCCACAGAAACACATTTACAGTAAAGACAGAAAACGTGGCTCGAACGCGGTGAGCACGCTCCCAGCACGCCTGGCCTCATTTAGCTCATGAGCCAACCACCTCGCTGGCCTTCTAACCCCGTGCAGAAGTGCTGAGCAAAGACCATGGCATGGGTGAGGAGTCAGCAGCACCGAGACGGGCTCCCCAGTGAGGTGGGGGAGGCAGGGACTGAACCCCACCAGCAGAGCAAGCTGTCACGTAAGGTGTTGGAGAAGGACCATGGAAAGCTTGGTCTGGTTCCCTCCTCAGGTTCCCTGAGGGAAAACGTGGCTCCCACAGAGATCGGGAGTGAGATCAGGGATAGTTCTTCATGAGAACAGGGGTAATGGTGCTTCCTGTCCCTGCCTTATCTAACGTGAGCAGGAACGGCTTCTGGCTGTCCCAGTGTTGATAGCATCTCCTGCCCGAGCCCTTGACATTTGCTGGACATCTGTGATACAGATAACTCGTGTGCAGCCCCCGGGGCCACGCGAGGAGAGCCACCACGCTCACGCTGAAAGCCAAACGCTGCCTTTGATGGATTTTACACCCAGAGCATCCCTCGAGACAGCGGGGACCCGTCGCAGGGACACGCCACGGGGAGCTGCCGTTGCCCTGGGGACACAGGGGCAGATGTGCCACACAAACCTTCCCCGTCCCCGCTCTGCCCAGCGTCTCGCTGTGGTTCTCAGAAGCCTCATCCCACACAAGAGCAGCTCGGGTGGCTGCCGTGCCGCCTGCCCCAGCACCGCTCGCAGCGCTCCTCGCACCCGCTGCCCCCCCAGGCAACCTACCGGCTTGCCAGAGAGGTTTTGGCAAGGAAGCTGCATCAAATCACAGCTGCGGTTGGGATGTGGTTTCAATACTTTCCCCTTCATCCCTCCTCCTCCTCCCCAGGTTATATCAAACATCTACCCGAACCAGAGCCACTCAACTGCTGCTGCAAGAGGTGAAGTGGCCCCGATGGATGCATCGGCCCGGCTCGGCCGCGTGCTGAGCGGCAGAGCCCACCGCAGGCTGCTGGGTGCCAGGAACCCGCTGACTACCCCGACTTTCAGTGGCCAAAGCCAGTTTGGTTACAGCCTCTCTGCAGAGAGAACCACAGGCCCTAAGCCTCCTGACAGCCCAGCGAGCTTTCAGAATGACTCAGAGCCGCCGCAGCTCCCGCCGTCCCTCCAACGCCAGCAGAGCAGCACCTCTTCCAGGGTTTCCATCCCTACAGCTCGTGGGCTGCATCCCCAGCACAGCATCTCCCCGGGGTCCCCCAGCACCCCGGCAAGCAGGGCAGGAAGGCACTCGCCCCACGGGTTGGCATCACCCCACCAGTGGCAGGGCTGCGGGTGCTCGGGTGGGGACTGCCCACCCGCAGCGGCACGGCCGGGGACTCACCACTCCATGACGATGAGCAGACACTTCCTCCCCTGGTAGAGGTTCTCGTAGACGTCCATGATGCGGACGATGTGTGCACACTGCGACGCTCTCCAGTGCAGCTCCACTTCCCGGCGGGCCTTCGGGCAGTCCTGCAGCATCTGCCGGAGAAGCGAGACCCCCCATCAGCCCCGAGCCCCCCGGGATGTGCCACCTGGAGAGGAGCCAGGGGCGAAGGCCAAGCGTGGGTGCTCTCTGTGGGCAGCACCCAGGCGAGCTCCCGTACGCTCTGTGCAATGCCTCCATCCCCATCTAGTGGGGACAGCGAGAAGCCACCCACCCTCATAACCTTCCTGCCCTTCCCTTCTAAGGCTGGTAAAAGTTTATCCCAGCTGCCTGACACCTCTCTGCCCTCTGAGATGCCTCCCCACTGCCCAGCCAGGCTGTGCCACCAGCTAGCCAGACTTCGTACAGCGTTTACAAGCAAGCCTCTGCACGCTGGTACCTACACCACTGCACCCCTGGGTGCCACCAAGCACACTTGCTCTCCTCTTCGCAGCCCCCCCGGCAGCACTGCCCACCCCCTGCCCACCCACCACCTCCTCTTCATTAGCCTCTCGCTTGGCAGGACTGTCACAACCCTCCTGCTCTGTGCCCTTACACATGGGCCGGGCACAGAAGCACCCTCAGAGGCTACCAGCACCCAGCCATGCGTGCCCGGGGAGGGGACAAAGCCAACAGCCAGATGTTCCCTAAACAGCAGCTTTTCCTTACAGGCAGCAGCAGCAGCTCTTTAAATGAGGCCCTCGCCCTTCCCAAAGACAATTCACAGTTCCCAGGTGCAGGAAGGATTTGCTCGTCTGCCACAGACTATTAATTACCATGTTTGTCAGGATAAACAACCAGCCTTAATTATTATACTCCTAAATATAGAGCAACAAACGTGTCTATCTTGAGCGTAGTTCATTTTCCTTCCTGTCTCCGGCGGCTCTCGGGGCTGGGCTGAGCGAAACTCGCTGGGGCAGGGCTGCACCTCGGCGCAGCGGCGAGCGGGGGCTCGTGGAAAAGCAGCCCACCCCCAAGTGCATCAGCAGAAAAGAGACAGGCTGGGTTGCTTTACCAATACAGAGACAGAAAGACACTTCTTGCCCCTCTTGCCCTCTCCCAGACGAGCTCCTGGGGCTGCTTGGTGAAGGAGAGAACCCAGTCAGCAAGTGGAGGAGCATCAGCCCCTGGGATGCTTCGTTGGTCTGGCAGGACCCAAAATGATGCTCGGTCCCTGAGCAGGGCCCCTGTGCTGCAGGGGGACTGCACAGGAGCCAGGGTTAACGCTTGCTGCAGCCCCAGGAGACACTCACTGCCTATCAACCCTGGCAGGATAGCGGCCGGTCACATTCCTGCCTGAAACACTGGGAAAGGAACCATGACCCCGTTCTGTGGGTTATGGTCACACCTCTCCCACCTCCTCAGCTCTCCTGCTTCCCGAGGAAGAGGAAACCCATGCTGGTGGACGGGGTGTGGGGTGGCTTCTGGCATCAAACGGGGTGTGGGGTGGCTTCTGGCATCAAACCATCTGGAAGCTCAGGGAAGACCAAAGTGGCCAAGCCACACTCTGCAGAGCCCTTCAACATCATTTGCAACGACAGCCTTAGGGTAGAAGGAAGACAGGGCAGGTAGGACAGCCCCTCCTTGCTCCTCCATTGCTTAATTACTCTAAACCCCAGATCCTGATGAAGCCAAAGCCATAATGAAGTGCAGTGCAACCCCCCCCCCCCCAGCAGCCACACAGGCAAGGAAGGGGTCTGGAGAAGAGCTTGGTTATTTGCAGCTCCGCTCCAAAGAGTCTGGCTTGGGGAGCCAGGAAGCTGAAGAGAAAACAAAAAACCCAATTTGTAATTATGCACTGGGAAAATTGAACTGCAGGAAGCAGACGGTTAACATCGTTCTGTGCGAGACAAACAGGAGATGTACAGAAATACATATCCAATTTTTAGAGGTCACTCGGAGAGCTTTTAAAGGAGCTTAATTGTATTTCTAATGAACCAGGAGGCAGCAGCCTCCATTACCTGTACCAGCAGAGCCCTGACGGTTGCTTTTGTGCTCAGGCACCCGTGGGCAAGCAAAGAGCTGCCCCTGTGCTCACCAAACACCCCGGCTGCAATGCAGCTGCAGCCCCAGCCGGGCTCCCTCCACTCCCCCGCCAGCCTGGCACAGAGAGGCTGCTCTCCTGGCTGGGAGAGGAGCAGATTAAGCCTCATTAAGAGGATGATTTGGTCCATTTAGGAAATGTTTCCAGTGGCAGGTGACAGCAGCATGACAGGGAGCTGAAGGGCAGAGCAATGAGGCAGCGTGGGGAAGGCCATTACCGCAACGGGAGGGACGTGGCGATGCCCAAACCACGGCAGAACCCAACCCCGCATCGCCCGCCGGACCCCGCATCGCCCGCCAGACCCCGCATCGCCCGCCAGACCCCCTCAACCTCCGTCCTGCCCCCCGCACAAAGCTCCAGCTCCCGGCCCCCAGGGCAGCAGGGATGTGCTGAGCACAGCACCGCTTGGTCTGGTCCAGGCAGTCAAAAGGCAGTGCTTCCACCAGTTTCTCACCAGTTTCTTCTCTTTAGGCAGGAGCTGGCAGCTTCCACAGCCAGCAACTTTCCCTCTTGCTCCCTCCTCCACTCCTCGGCCAGAGTCAGCAGTGGAACCACGGGTGAGTGACGTCCTGGCATGGCAGGGTTGCTGCAGCCACAGGAACTCCTCACTGAACGTATTTGGGGGTGTGAGGTAACTCTGCCCGGGTCTCTAATTTAGCCCCAGTACCCTGGGCAGCCTGTGGCTGCAACAAGATCTGTACTCCTTGTCTTGCAGAGACAAGACTGGGATGGGAAGAGCACCTCATGTTACCCTGAGGTTCAGCAAGGGTGATCTGTCCCCATCCCACCCCGGCCCAGGGTACCAGCCTGGGGATGCTGTCCCTTCCCACCACCTTCACAGCCGTTTCCAAAGCAGGAGATTTTGCAACCGCAGTAATCCAGAGCACGGGCAGAGTTAACCCTTTGCAGAGGGGAGACGGCAGCAGATGGACAACCTTCTGGAAAGCCCTGACAGCCAACAGCTGCTCTCAGTTCAGCTTTTCCATCTCTGCCATCTTCTGTTCCCCTTCCAAGGGAGGGCTCCTCAGAGACCAACCTCTCCTCTGTTTCGGGTGGGATGCGTTGCACTCCCTGCGCGCTCCCTGGAGCAGAAGGCTCCAGCACTGGGGCAGCTGCCGAGCCCAGGCACCGCAGCGGGCAGTAACCAGATCCCTGAGTTACACAACTGTCCCCAGGACGAGGAGCAAGGGCAGCGTGCAGAAAGGGCCTGGCCACCATCTCAGAGCAGAACCAGGTTTCACACAGAGAGGGCTTGTGTGCATTTCTCTTCACGGGGGTCAGGGGCTTCGGGTGTTAGCTCAGCAGCCGGTGCAGGTCTCCAAACCACCTCTGAGCATCAGAGAGCATCTCCATGCCCGGCTGTTTCTTTGACAGGAGACAACCAGGAGAGCTGTGACGTCTCAGAGCCCTGCACCATCCCATCTCTGCTTCCCGTTGGGACACCAACCCATGGGAAAGGAGGGAGAGCCAGGAAAGAGCCACTCCACCCTCATCACAATTAGGGAGGAAATTCAGCTTCCAGCCACATTTCGGCTCTCCCTGCAGCAGCTTGACACCCCCGAGACTTCGGCAGACGGAGTTTGCTGCCATCCTGTGCCTTGGCTCAGCCCAGCTCCCCCAGGAGCCATTCCACACCTCCAGAGAAATCAGTTAGGTGCAAAGCTAAACGCGCTCGTTAGCTCCACTAAAACCCTCAAGCCCAGGGCTCCAAAACCAGCCCCGTCAGCCTCCATCGCAGCTCCTGCCCCTACCTGCTCAGGACCCACCCCCAGCAGCAAAAGCTCTTCCCAGGCTCCCGCAGCAGCTCTGGGCTTTTCACCGTCACCGAAAGGCAAGCGCTGGAAGCAGCTCCTGAAAACGCAACAGCTCATCGGGGCATCCGCGGGGGAACGGCTCCTGAACCCCGGCAAGCCCCTTCCCCTTGGCTCGGTGCCACGTCGCGCTGAATTCCCACCCCGCTGAATTCCCACCCCGCTGAATTCCCACCCCGCTGAATTCCCACCCCGCTGTCTCACGCCAAGCCCAGCAAAGGGGGGTGGGTGCAAGGAAGGAAGGAAGGAAGGAAGGAAGGAAGGAAGACACCAGAGAAAACACGGGGGCTGGAGCCCCCCCAAGCTCACGTTCGCTCGCCCGCGTGTGTCCTCGGGCACCGCTGATTCAGCCTCGCCGCCTCCTCCCGGGATGATGCGCCGTGAATCACGGCGGGTTGGCGAGGGAAGCTCCTTCCTCCGCTGCCCTGGCACGAGGGCCCAGGCCCCACCACCCCGTCGCTGCTCGCCCCGCGTGCCACCACGGCCCCCAACGGCACGAGCCAGGAGGACACTGCGCTCGCCCCGACAGCCCCGTCCGAGAGCGTACCAGGGAAAAGGCAGCTCCCATGGGCAACTGCCGTGAAAGCCAAGGATGAGGCACGGGGCCACTTTGTTGAGCTGCCCATTTTCTAGAGCTGCCCCTCTTTGCCCTGGCTCCGCGCTCACCCCGGGTGCTCCGGCTGCTCTCACAGGCAGGGTGTTTTTATCTCCGTGTGTGTTTTATTCACACTCTGTTCCTATCCGTTCACGCGCTGCGTGTCTTGCCCGTGCAGCAGCCACCCCTCTGACGACCTCCTGTGCCCACCTAAGGAGCTCCCCTCGGGATCCCTCTGTGCCAGGGTGGGTTAAAATAAACTCTTCTTAACTTACAATAAAAATAAACCTACAGTGCAGAAAGGCAAGCTGTCATCCTTCCAGGTTATCAGCAGGGAAGCGAAGCAGAGGTTCCCCGGACTGGGGAACACTGGATATTGTACAGAAGCTCTGGCTTCCCCTGCCTGGGCCAGCACACAGCAAGGAGCATTTTTTCCTAATAAAGCAAAAGGGTTTCTCTTCAAAGGGTTTGCTTCTTCTAATCTTTCCACACAAACCAGTTGCCAACTGGCGTCAGCTGCCCAAGACGTTTGCAGAGCCGGGGCTGGATGCTTTGCACACACAGATCCCACCTCACCGCGCTGAGAAGGCAAAGCCCCGTCACACCCCCCGCTCACCCAAGGAGGCACAGTGCTGGGGGACTCGGATTAAACAGATCCTCTCCCGTGTGGCTTTTTGCTGCCTTTAATACCAGCACGTTTGGGGAGCCCACATGCAATGGCCCCAGAGCTGCTCCAGCCTCTGCTGGAGATGGTTCAGAGGGGACGAGCAGCAAGAAGGGCTCGGAAGCAGCAAAGCCCCATTCCACTTCTACCATTAATGAATGACACAAGAGAAATGAAATCCCAAGTCACAAAGCCCATAAGAGGAATTACGTTACCGAACGCAGGGAAACTCATGGTTCAGCCACAATGCAGCAAGGAGGAAACGTGCAGCTCAGGAAACCTCCCCCACATCACCGGGGCTCTTCTATAAACCTCTACATCAACCCCATCCCCACTGGTGACACCCACCGGGATCCAGCAGCTCGCAGAGAGGCCACGGGACTTTCCCAGGCTGGGGATTGTCCCCATTCTGCCCACGCAGAGCCCCACACGGTCCCTGCCGGAAGAGCTTTGAGCCCCAGCAGACCAGGCAAAAGTCTCATCTTCACGATTGTTTTGCCCGGGGAAAGCCCGAGAGGCGACGCACACGGAGGAGGAGCCAGGCACAGGTCCCACTGCAGGCCCCAGCCTGCCAGCCGAGGTGGCTTCTTGAGAAGGGTGGCTGCTGGAGAAGGGTGGCTGCTGGAGAAGGGTGGCT
>JANVCC010000045.1:3257905-3391782 GCA_025345505.1 Todiramphus chloris collaris
GCTTTGCTGACCACCAGTACCAAGGTGAGCAGCACCCAGCCATGGCACATATATTCAGAGCAAAACGCCCTCTCCTAATCCTGCATACAGTCTGGAAACAGGCTAGTCCCTGTTTTGGGGACCTATTTCCAGGTATTCCATTAACTGATTAAAATTTGGCCCAGAAGCACCAAAATACCCATCTCCCTTGTGATCTTTCAGAGGCAGAGGGATGAGAGCATGGAGCACAGCCAGATCTATGATCCTCTGCCATCCACCCACTCCCTTCCCCACATATCACGCAGCTTTGTGCAGCAGAAGAATCACCATACGGGGCCCACCACCAGAGCTACCCCTTCTGTACAGCCCAGCAGATCTGACTGCTTCAGCCTTTGCTATTAAAAAAAACAAAACAAGAAAGAAACCCTCCCCTCAAAACCCCGCTATGAACATCAAACCCAGCAGCAGTGACCTCCACTCCTCAGCCACAAGAAAACTCAATCCGGATGTGAAGGGGGAGCAATTTTTCCCTCCTTCCACTCCCATCTCCATTAGGAGGGGAAAAAAAGCAATGGCCTGCAGCAGGCTCAGCCCTTACATCTCCATGACACAAGTGGCTGATCTGTTAACACGCTTTCCCTTGCAAATAATAAACTAGATTGTTATTTGATTATAGCGGAGTGACCAGGAAAAATAGACCATGAAGATTAGGGCAATGATCATTAAGGCTGTATGCATCCTGTTCTTCTCCCTGGGTAGATTTGTACGAGCACGCGGCTGGTGAAAAGCTATCCCACTTTAAAAATTATAATACCTTTAAATAATCCCACATGCTTTTAGGATAGGGCGTAATAGATTGACAAGATATTGTTAATCCCCCTTACAGCTATTAATGTCATTCACAAAGCAAAGGGAGGATTGCAGTAAAGATGGGAGGTAGCACTGCAAGGTTTTACTTCCACGCAGAGGGAGCACGGCCCAGCTCTCTCAGTTGGTGAGGGAGATGAGCTCTGTGCAGACAGTGGGATGCAAAGGGCTGCCGCTTCGAGCGGCCAAGCCCAGCTCTCTGGGTCGCTCTGCATCCATCACTCCAGGAGCTCCGGCTGTGCTCCGACCAGCTGCTCCGCTCTCCCAGGAAACGGCTGCCTCTCAGTGCTTGGAAGTGAACCCTGGGCATGGTTTGTGAATCTATTTATAAAGCACCGTGGGATCCCTTAGGATGAAAGCAGCTTTTATAACTGGGATTTGTTACCCAAAAAGTAACCCCAAGTTTTCTCCGGTACACCTTTCATTTGCTTGTCTCCAGACAAGCCTGAGCAATACCATTTATATGGAGACCCTCCCTCCTAACCCTGCCAGAGCAGGGGGCTTTCTGGGTGACAATCTCAGGGACATTCTGCACCAGCACCACCCTTCTGCTGCAGAAGGAGAAATGCCCCTTGGCACATGGTGGGAAGAGGCAGCAGCTCCAGGGCTGAGCTTCCCCTCGGCAGATTAACACCAGGCAGGCTCCAGCGTTACTCACATACCTGAGCAGGATGGCTCTGCAAACCCTTCCCGCTGGACATACTCTTGCTGACACACAGAGCCCAGAATTGCAAGACATGTCAGGAAACACTGGGCAGGATTAGATCTGTCTGATTGACAGGTACGAGGGTTTTCCTCCCCCTTCCCTGGCCAACTGGCCCCAGCTACACACAGCGCAGGGAACGCGCGCACCCCGTGAGCGCTGGACTCCAGTGCTGAGCGAGACCCACGGGGCAGATCGTACATGTGTCCACCTCGAGCAGTGTCCCCATCACCTTAGGGAGTGTTCAGCCCAAGGAAAGAGCACACTAAAAGCACACAAAGGCCCCCAGCACTGCCCTGTTACGCTGTTTTTCTCAACACGGGGCGATTTTTCCACCTGGAAACTGTGTCCTGATTCATTGCCCACAAGATGATGCCAAACGTACTTCCTCAACTCACAGTCACAAAAACCACTACCCAGAAATACAGAAATATACATCTTCTAAAATAATTTGCTTTTAAAGGGGTATAGTCCAACTGATGAGCAAAACCACAGATCCCACACGAGGGAAAACTTGAGCTTGCAAGCAGATATTAATTCCTGCCTAGGGCACCTCTGAGCACCTCGTGTCAAGTCCTCACATCACTTGTCTAAACACAGGGTTATTTTATTTATTTTCTAAGAAAACCCACAGCAGTGCCACTACAGAGAGGAGATGGGATTCCAGCTCAGCAATCAGACTGGAAGCCTCCCATCCATCGAATAAAAAGGAGCCTCTTGTGTGCCATGGATCCTGTGGGAGAGACACCCAGTTCTCGGTGGCTCCTGGGCCCGTAGGCAGCCACTGTGGGTCCTGGAGGTCTCCAGCCAAAGCTGTCACCTTCTGTAGGACAGAGCTCTCTGCTTCCCTGCCTCAATGACAGGGGAGGCAGATCCTGCCTCGTGCCTCTCCATAAACTCAGTGCTACGAGTGATTTAACGGGCAGCCCTGGAGCAGAGAGAGGGAGCCCAGAAGCTTCGCTTCGAGTGCGAAATAACCGGGATGAACTTGAACAGACTTGGCTCCTCGTCAGCAAGAGGTGGTGTTGGAGCAGGTCAGACTTTTAAGGTCAGAAGGCACCCTGTGCTCCTGTGTGCACAGAGACCCCTCACAGGGGCCCAACCAGCAATAGTTATTATATGAAAAGGTTGCCAGAGGCCCAACATGAAGAAATCAGATAAATCAGACCCAGCGATGGATAGACAGTCTCCCCAGCCTTGCCCATCATCTAAGGATGGTAAACCCCAGGAGGACTCACTGCAGGATCACACAGAGATTAGATCACCCTGGGAGTACCAGCAGGAAAGGTGAAAAGAGTGGCATGAACTGGAAGAGGACGGGGACAGATGTGAGGTCAGACAAGCAGCAGCACTCAGTGGTTACAGGGACAAAGGGACTTGTTTTTACACCCAGCAACCTGAGGCACGGGGCCCCTGGATGGCAGCTCACCCTGCACTGCGAAGGAACAAGGAGGAGGCTCTTCCCACAAGCTGAGCCCAACCTGCCAGGGCCCCCAGGAGCCCCAGATGTGCCTCCTCGCTGTGTCACCTCCCAGTGCACTTACTTGTGCTGGCATCCACATAAATCCCTGTCTGTCTGCCAGCAGAGAGGAGACATTTGTGTGACAAGATTATGGAGATTAGCTCCATTAGCATAAGCAGCTCCTGGGCTGGCCCTAATCCAGAGGGACATATGTAGCCCATGCGCTACCACTCGCCTTCTTCCCTGGGCTGCCCTGAAGGCCCCATGTGAGCTGGAGGAGACAATCTTCACCAGCATCTCTACGTCAGGTTGGGCACCAGGTACCAGTAGGCACTCTGCAGACACTCCCAGTTCAGCCCAGCAGAATAGCCGCATCCCTGCTCACTGCAGGGGGGTCAGTCTAGATGACCTTTAGAGGTCCCTTCCAGCCCAAACCATTCCATGATTGTGTGGCTCTTCCTGCTCCCAGAGCTGCTTCTCAGCCCAATGGTCCAGAGTCCTCAGAGCAGAGTTTGCCCTCTGTGTTTTTCAACACAGCCTCTCCAGATGCTCTGCACAGCAAACAAAGGCAGTGCTGGCCAGTTACAACCCAAATCCACTCTCCACAGCTGCTCTCTGCAGGTTTCCACACAAACCTGCACAGTCACATCTCCCAAAACAGAACAGCTTTTTACACTCCACTGCTTGGGTTTCATCCCTGGAAGGGTGGTTGTTGAGAGCCCAACTTACCCATGAGCAGATCCCAAAGCAACACACTGAAGAGCTCTCAGAGATCAACTGCAGAGCAAGAAGAGACTCAGTCCTGCCTCTCCACAGCAGCACAATGACTCCCTTCTAGAAAGGAGCACCAGCACTGCTAGAAGGAAGCTTCTCCCATGATAATTGACAGCCTTAATTACCAATGATCAGTTGGGCTTCACTGAACCCTCGGGCTCCCTGGTGTGCTGGAGCAGGCACTGCCTGCAGTGAGGGGAGAAAGGGGAGAGCAACCCCTGAGAGGATAAAAACTGTGCCATCTGCTGAAACCCATGAAAGAGAGAGGCTGAGAGAGGTTGCGAGCGATTCCTCAGCACTGAGTGGCCAAAGAGCTGGTTCAGCTGAGAGTCAGCACTGGGCAGGGTCAGGGGCTGGAGGGGACTCACCTCGAGCCTCCCACCCCATCACCTCTCCCTCTCCATCACCTCTCCTCTCCATCACCTTTCCCCCTCATCCGTGCTGGTGGCAGCAGGGTGCTGACAGGGCTTTATCCGCGTTACTGTGCGTGGTGGAAAAACACTTGGGCCACCAAGCAACAGGCTAAAAGTGCCCGGGGACAGGGCGAGCAGCTGCCGGGGGCCGTGCTGGAAGGGCTCTTCTCCGAAACCGCTGTATCCGCCCCGGCGTGCTTAAACCAATAACAAGAGATTACATTGCAGCAGGCCGGGACCTGGCATGCGGTGTGAGCCAGAAATAAAACTGTTTGTGTAGCAACTGAAAAAACAGCAACAGGGGCTAGGTGAGGTGTAGCTCTCTTTTTGAAGCCAGGAATATTTATTTATTTGGGTGGAAGAGATTTGTTTACATTTGAAAGAGGTTTTTGCTTGGGATATGAGCTCCCCAGGCTGCATCCTGGAGCCTCCCTGTGCTGCAAGCAGCAGTGGGGATGCTTCCATGCAGGTCTAGGACTCCCTGGCCCCAGCAGCATCTCCATCACTCTTATGTACCACAGGTTTTTGGACACTGGTGTTGCGGGGGGGATGCTGGATACGGCACAAAACGGAGTTGGCAGGATGCAGATACAGGCTTGAACAAGGCTGGGGTTGGAGACACCCCTCCTCTGCTGTGTGCTGGTCCCTTTCCAGCTGTTCTCCCCACCTTTCAGGCAGGGAAAGGGACTCAGAGAAGCGACTCAGGCTTCTTCAGATGGACTTCAGGCTCAGGACCAAGCGCTGTGAACCACGCACCCCCTGTGCTGGTAGGGTCTGGGTGGAAGGAGCAGAGTTCATGGCCAGCGGACAAAAAATAAGGCAGATGGGCTGATAAACGAATCCTGTACAAAATAAGAAACGAAATGTCGTGCAAACACAGGGGCCCCTCTGCTCTGCTGCTTGGGGCAGCTCCCCCAGGGCTGCGGTTTCCTGCGTGAGCTGCAGGCGGGCAGGTGAAGCACAAGGTCACCCCATGGCTGCAGGCAGAGCAGGGACAAACCTCCCACCTCCCGTGCCTGCCAGCCCTGCTGCTGGCCCTGCTTAATCCCACGGCAGGGCAGCGTAGGAAGAACTCTGCAAATGGCATCAAAGAGGTTGGAGACAGGGGAAGGGAGAGGGGAGTACGCCTGAAATTGGGTCCACCAAAAGCTGCATTTGTTGTGGCCCTGTGGGGAAGTAAAGCACCTTTCTGTCACGTTGCCAATTCATAAAGGGCCGTGGGGTGAGACCAGGACCTGAGAAAGCTTCTCATAAAGGCCAGTTCATCCACTGTGTGTGATTAGACTGAATGGTATGAATGATGCAGGAAGCTCTGGGTTTAGTTCAATAGAAAGAAGAAAAAAAAAAAAGAATCATCAGAAAATATTTATAAGGGTTTGTGTCGTTCATGTGCATTTCCCAGCACATGAGGATGTGTCAAAGGGTCACACTTAGTCCTGGAAGTGCTGAAGAGTGGTCTGGAAATAGTTACAGCAAAGCATATGATCCCAGTAGACGGGGGAAAAGAAGAAGATCCAACCTGGAGGGAGGTCTTGCCTTTCTCTTACCCTCCTGCCGTCTTATTGCAGCTCCTAAAAGCACCACCAGTGCCCTACACCGTGAGAACTAAGATGATGAGGGAGGTAAAATGCTGCTGCAGATGGAACTGCAGCCGGGACGTGTTAACCAAGCCCTCGGCGGCTCAGCTCCACACAATTGTTGCTGCAGAAACCCCCTGATTCAGCACCAGCTGGTTGGAAAATGAAAGCCGGGCTGTTTGCTCCCCTCTTGCACCTCCCAAAATAACCAGCAGCTTCCCCATACTCCCCCTCCCCCCAACACGCAGACTTCCACCTTCCCCAGCAATTCATTGCCCAGCGGGCAATGCCAGTGTGCCCAGCCTGGCCCACCCTCTGCCCCTAGAAACGGCCAGAGTAAAGAGGTGTTTCTGAAGATGAGCAGCGTGTGAGTGTCTGCAAAGTGCTGGAAAATGTGGTTACCCCCTCCCAGTGCCCAGGAGGCTGCACAGTGCTGCAGGGCCCCTCCAGCAAAGAGGTAGAAACCTCTAGAATCACCCCCATTTTTTCCACGTCTATCTACGTCTACAAAAGAAATTCAGTGCCTCAATCCCATCGTCACGGAACAAGAGCTGGGCAGCACATTTCTTCAAGCACCTTCAGAAGCCAAAGCCTAGAGGCAGTGGCCAAGGAGATGCACAAGCCCTGGGGGGCGTCCTGCCCATCTCCATCCCCTTCCTATCCCGCATCAGAGCTGGCAACATCCAGACCAAACTCTGCCAAAGGCTCGTTACTCCCTGAGCTCTGCACGGGGCAGCAGCGATGAAGGGAATTGTGGAGGGGATATACAGGGGATATACGGCTCGTGTCTCAGAGATTCAGTCTCAGATAAAAAAAAATATCCCTCCCTGCTCGCTTGCACATATTTAGTCTGTGCTTATGGCTTTGAGAGCAGAGACCTTCTGGTGTAAATGACTTGCATGACCTTTCCTGTTTGATGACTCTACGGCTGGCTGCCCGCACCTCCAGTGTAATTTCATTTACGCCATCCATCATCAACACCTGCTGGGGAGACTGGCAGCTTCTGGCGCGAACGTTACTGGTGCTGCTGTCACCCCAGGTTGTGGCAGTGGCTGGGCAGAAGTTGGGCACACGCAGAGGCTTGGAAGGTATTAAGCCACATTACAGCTCTGGGCGGTGCGGGGCGTGAATGGGGACCTTGGGCTTATCGGTCAGAGCTGGGATAGTATGGAGTAAAATACCTCTTCTGCCCTCTCCTTCTCATCCTTTGCCCACGCCAGAATGAGCAGCATGAGCTGCCGAGGCTCCTGCTGAGCATGGCAGGGTGGCAATCCTATTTCTCCAGTCCTCTTTCCTGCCCTATGAGATTTTCTTCCATGTGGTCGCCCACTGCAGAGCCCTGGAAGGCCACCAGCCGAGCGCAAGGCTCCGCTCTCCCAGCTCCTTCTTGTATTTCCAGGTACACATGCCCACTGCAGCCTCCCCACAGCCAGAAAACTGCCCAGGGCAAGAACTGGCTGCATTATTTCTTGCCTGGAGATCCTCTTGCTCAACAGCATCCTTCTCTGACATGGCACATCTGAGCTATTTTCACAGTGCAGTTAAAGTGGTGAAGAAATTCATATTAAATTCACCGTGTTTTAAAAACAATGTCACTGGTCTTTCCAACAGCCCCCAACAGTGAGTTCTGTGGGCTAACCAGGCATGTGCTTTCTCTCAATCCCTTCTCAGCTATTCTTAATTACACTTAATTCTTATAATCATGGTCTGTGCCTTCCTACCTACAGCCCACGTGCCCCCAGAAGCAGCTCTCTCCAAGGCGCCTCTCTGCCACTTGTGAAGCCGAATGCCAGAGTTTCCAAGCTGCTGGGAGGAATGCAAACCCTTACATGGCTCCGCTCCTCAGCGAGAGGCTGGGGCTGACGCTCTGTCATCTTTAGAAAGCTCCTCTCAGCAGTTAAGAATGGGCAGACTTAATTCAGGCAACTATTTCACCCCTGCAGACAAAGCAAACAAGCTGAAGCGCACTCCAGGGGCCGTTCTTTAAACCCCCGTCGCGGGAGGCGATGGGAACGCTGCAGAGCGCTCGTGCCGATGACCCCATCTCCCTGCTATTCTGCGCTGAAGCCAGAGCCCAAACCCTCCTTCGACTCCTTATAAGTGCAGGCTTCACAGATGCCACGGGGTACAGATGTTGGCTGTCGCTGGCTGCAGCTGCATCAAGTATAGCCCTGCACGTCGTTCTGCCCGGATGAACCCTGGGGAGGGGCAGAGAAGGTACCACAGGAGAACATTTCACGCACGTCACACACGCTTTGTTCAAAGAACTCGCGGTCCCGTGAAGCGGAGAAACCAATCTTCAGAGGAAAAGACACTCCTGAGCATCTGTGCGTGTGGCTGTCCTGAAAAGCGTTTGTAAAGCTCGTTAGGCTAATTTGACACAAGGGAAGAAAACAAACCCAGAGCTGCCTTCCATTCATTCAGCATCTGCGCAGCAAAGAACGTAGGTTCCTAAAAGGGTTAGACGAATCACACTGAGGCCAGCACTAGCTTGCTAGCTGAATGCTTAAAGAAAACCTAATCATGGGCAAAATTCCCTTCCTTGGTCCACGCAGCCTTGAGCCACACCCGTAAGAACATTCTGTGTGTAAGAATCAAAGCAGCGCTTGGAATGACTCCCCAGACAAACTAAGTTTCATGGCTACCACCAACTCCAGCAGGTGATTCACTGGAGGGCTACCTGCAGAGCTTCACTGGCTGCAGCACGCACAGGAGATACCACCCAGACCTGCCCCAGCAGCTCCAATGGGCTCCTGGTCACGGAACACGCAGCGGCTTCGCCTCTTCAAGGGGAAGTCTACAAACATCCTCCCCCTTGGTTCCAGCGCAGTGAGCATGAGGACCACGGGCATCATTAGCCACTTAGCCCATCACTGTTACTAGAAGATCCGAAGTTTTCAGGCTGGTAATTTCGAGGCCCTTTGGCATGGCCTTAGAAAGTTCCTGGCTCTTATTTTCAGAAAAATCAGGTCCCTTTAAAATGGATCAAGCAGAAGAATCCAAACGGGAAGCTCCAAACCAGCCAGCCACCACTGAAAGGTCTTGGCTTACAAGCATAAATCAGACAAGCAGCTGAAAAAAATAAAACCAACCCAGCCCTCAGCCTGCATCTGAAACGTCAGCAGGCAAAAATTAAACTGGACAAAGTCGTGCTATGCAAGAACTCACTTGCTGGATTGATGCAGCTGCTTTTTAAAGCAACGCGCACCAAGGCTCTGCTGCGTGGGGAGGCATCACCCTCTTACTATGCAGAGGTTGAAAAGTTAAGCCTGGTGAACCAAAAGGAGTATTACTAAATGCAAGAAAATCTTCTTCTGCCTGTCAAAACGATTCAAGAATCTCCTGGTTAATTCTTCCTTCAAGAAACCATGTTAATTAATGAATGGTGATGATTAATAACAGATGGAATATACCACATGAGCAACAACGGGCTCGGCTCCAGGCTTCCACCCCCCAGCCCGACTCCTCGGGCAAAGATGTGGTTTCTGTATTGACACCCCTCAGCACAATTCAGGCAGAATTCTACCCATGCACTTTTAGGAGGGGATTTGCCAGCTCCTCTGCTGGCATTAACCCGTGCTCCTCTCCAGCACCCTGGGCAGCTGCAAACAAAAAATGATACCGTAGCATATTACAGCAACGAGCACTGCAGCGTGGCAAGATAAGTTTTTTCTTGGTTTTTTTTTTTTTCCAAATGAGGTGCTGTGCCCACTCAAACACCACAAAATCCTCACAGAGACCATGCCATGAAGCTCAGCCCTGGTGAGAGGCTGAGGGGGCACGGTCCCCGCAGGCTACGCAGCTACAGGGCCGTATATACACCGCTATCACCAGGCGAAGATCGCTTCAACGTCTGCGTGTGGATATTTTGTTACTGGTTTCAGGCTGTCAACTTTTCTTAAATCGATCATTTGCCATTTGCCTGGATTAAAACAGGGGGAAAAGAAGTCACTCGGCGTTGTCTGCAAACTTTGGGCACGTTAACGCGCACCGTTAATCGTACAGGGCACAGCCGGAGACCTTTTTACTGCAGCGTGATTTCATCTGCCAACTATTCCAATAGCCACTTGTGTACAGTAGGTTACCCATTTATAGCTTTCTAATAAAAGCAAATCTTCCTTAAGTGGCTATTACTGGATTCCTCCTTTCAGCCGAGGGATAAGCGGGATTCTGGGCTTTAAAAAGATCTCCAGTGGGCTGAATGGGAAAGCGACAACTGAAGGGTGTCACAGCAGAACCTTGGTATGTTCTAATTACAGCACCGTTAACGAGAAGAACATTTGTCAGATCAGAGCATTCATCACGTTTAGCACAGGCACACTGAAATCATCTACTCACACAGGGGCTGCAGATTTTCTTCTCCTCTCTGGGGAGATGCCACAGGAGGCAGTGGCTGGGAACACACGGGGAATTACATCTGGAAATATTCAGTACCTTTGGGGTTGGGGTTTTTTTTCCTCCTTTTTAAATCAAGGACTTTTAGGAATGCGCACAGTCTGTTGCTAAAGAAAATTATGCATTTATTTTCTTCTAAAAATGAACTGAAATACAACTTTAGGAAATAATCTGTTCATTACATTTAGATACATAGCTCGAGACCGACTTCGTTCCAAAGCATTCCTTCACAGAGCTATAGCCACATGCACCTTATATGCTCTCTACATTCTCCACCGTGTTACACCTCATCACAATGATCTGTAATAAAAAGGCTAACCTGTAAATTCTTCAGACACTGACATTTAGTATGAACATCTGCAATGGATAAGAACCCCTGAATAGTAATTCGATTGCACCGAGACAGATGTAGGCTGGTAAAATAATAAGGCACAGTGCTCTGTATAGGGAACACGGGTTGCTCTCTAGCGACACAGGCTCGCTGACCTCGTTGGCCTGTCTGCAAGGACTGTGTCTGGATTAAAGTCACCGCAGCCGCCGAGTGCGGGGACACCGTTCACCTATCCAAGACTGCTCTGATGACCCCGGGATTTTACATGTTATGGTGGGAATTCAAAAATTGGAAGGTATGGGTGGAGTTTCAGAACACACAGGGGCTCCTTTCTGGGCAGCATGAAGCATTCCACATTTCCCCAAACCCTCATCAAATTAACAGACCCCAAAACAATCACGCGGTATCTGTGATCAGCGCTAAGGATAAAAACACCGTGTCTGATTTTCAGAAGGGCCAGATCCCCGCAGCTCCGGGTGCTCAACACCTGCCAAAGCTACAGGTTTCTCCACGGAGTTCTTTCAGCACAGTGGGTTTTGCATCTCGGCCGGGTGCCGCAGAGAAGTGCCGCAGATCTTTCCATATTATTTTGGCTCTCCACTTCCACAACGGTATTAAACTTTGGCAGGCAGGGGATTTGTATCAATCGTTTCAGCAGAGATCTCTGGGTGCAGAATCAGCCTTTCGCTTGTATGGCCAGGATTAGTAAGACATTGCTGAGATCATCATGTATACGTTTCACAGCCAAGCCAGCTATTAGTATTAAACAAGGAGAGGAAAAAAAGAATACCCAAAAAAGAAGAGCTGTAGTCTGCAGCAAACATCCCTTTAAAGAGGACCCTAGGTTTATTTCGGAGGTAGTTTTCAAGAGGATGGTCATTGCAAAGAACCTCTCCTGGTAAAATGCTGCTTAAAAAGCTTTCAGCTGCAGCGAAGTCTTAGCAGGTCACACCACTTGTGAGGAATTTCACACCGAGCAACACGCTCACTCTGCCACAAAAGTCACCTTAAAGCTTTCCAGTTAGTCTGCTGCGAATCCGTGGGTCACTGGACAGCTGGAGTTCCTATTCAGGCTGAATGGGAAGGATAAAAAGCTCTAGAGAAGAGTATTTGTTGTACACAGAAGACCTCTAAAATCGGGTCACTGTTGTGAAACAAGCTTCACGTTCAGCAGGTGGCCTGGGTAAGATCAAACCTGTGAAGAACTCGGTACCACAGACAGACCCACCCAGGCACCATGTTCCACAGGGAAGATGAATACTTCCCTGTCCCACCGAGGTCAAAGGAAAACACGGTTCTCCCTGCACCTTGGACAGGCAGATGATATTTGGACCCCAGCGTGAAAGCAACACGTGCCTGTTGGGTGTGATGCTCACACTGTGGCGTTCGTCTGTATAAAAATATTGCTAAACCAAAGGGCTGAAAACGCAGACAATAAAGGGAGCGTGTCGTCTACCACACGGAGACCAGCAGCACGGGGAACCAGGGGAAACGTTACAAGGAACGTTCTAGAACAAGTTTAGGTGACTTTTACAAATGTGATGTCTGGTTTGCTGTAAACACGAGTAACGTGCATTTGTTTTGTGCTACTTTCCTAAGAGAACACGACTGAAGTTCCAGTGGAACCTCACCAGTGCTGGCAGACGAACAAACCTGCAAAGCAAAGAGTTACCACAAAAATAAAAGCTGATTTTTTAATCTATTTAGAGAAATTCAGGTTTTTTACCACTTTTAGCATCCTAACCACTACGACAACTGATGAAAACAACGGACTCGCGGCGATTTCAGACCTCATTAAGTGTTTAGCTTTCCAAAAAGCAAAACACGAACTTGAGATTCGACCTCACCTCAGTGAAGATGGCCACGGTGACCGCCCTTTAGAAAGGACACCGTCCGTCGCCGCAGCCCGCGGCCGTGAGCAGCTCCCGGGCTAGCTGACAGGGAACTCAATGAGTCAGGTCCTAGCAGGGAAGATTCCTCAGCTCTCTCCCAGACAGGAGATTTATTAGCTCATCTGGAGGGCTCTCCCAGTTTGGGAATACTGGGTCACGCTATTCACTGAAAGCAAATATTTTATAAAGAAAATGGTAATTGGGAACAAGAGCAAAATATTCCCAGCTGCATTCCCTGGGTTATGAAAAAGTCCTTTTCAGTGCAGTCAGAATCTGCTGAGGCCACCTCCTTTTGCTTCTCGCCTCCTACGGCTGCACAGACAAGAGCCCCAAACCAGCAAGACCGTCAGCTACGCACTTGATTTTAAAAGTAAAGATTCAGTCTTCCACATGCACAACTAGGAACAGGCACCTTGTGCAGTCAGGTCGTGCCCAACACATTTTCCAGGTAAAAAGCAACGTCCTTGCCAGCAAATTACTTTATCTGCAGTTTCACAGCACAAGCCTTATGGGAGATCTGGGCTGGGTACACCAGAGGCTGTTACATTAGAAGCTGCCTTACAGTAATCACTTCCCCGGAGTTGCAGGAGAAGGATTATTCTACATTTGGCATTTTATAGATGAAAATGGTTTAGGACCAAGACACCACTCTGCGTTCCTAAAGGGAGACCTGTTTGTACAGCTCCGAGCACACCAACGCTCTACTGTCTCCTGTCAGGCTCCAGACAACACCATCCCTTTATGGTCACTCTATAAAGTGCTTTTCTACACATCTTTCCTAACAAGCTATTGCTCCTGAAAGGTTCCTTCCTCCTCACTCGCCAGGAATATTTTGTTAAAAAAACCCCAAACTGCATAGAGTAAAGGGCAGAGGAGGATGAACAAAGCTCCTGGCTCCTAAAAATGTGCCACATCAATTAGAGTGGCACCAAAAGCAATGGTGTCTTCTGCCACTTCCCCCCAAAAGCCACTTCCCTACTTCTCCATTCAAATAAAACTTCACTCAGCCGAGCAAAACAAAACCTCCCGGTCACGTGTTGTTATGAAGTGAACCATGAACATACCATACACGCTGGTGTTACTTGGAGCTGCAGAGATAAAGGCTAGACTGTTGTTTTAATAGCATCACTAAGCTTACTGAGTTTACACTTGTGAAACAAAAGAATTCAAAAACAAGCTACATACACGAGACCCTCAGTTTAAACAAGAGTCCTGGAAAATTTGGAGCTGTGGCTCTGCCTTTTTGACTTCTTGTACAAGCCTCCACCCAGCATTTCAGCAGAGCTGTAGCTAAAGAGAGCAGAGGAGAAAACACAGCCCCACCTCCTCGGGGTGGGGGGGCTTGTATAGAACACGCGGTCACCTCACCTTAAAAATCACCCTGCTAACACCTTTGTTTGCACAAGGAGAATCTCCTTGTTTTAAAATTAAAAACCTACTACAGAGAAACTCATTAAATTTAAAACCTTCTGTTCATAAAAGCTCTAGATCGTACATAGGTTTGTGTTCAGGCAGCTGGCAAGAGATCAGATGTTTCTGCACATGGACTCGGGCCATGTGGCGGCAAGAAGCAACAACCAGAACGAGTTGTGCTGTTGTCGTTACAGGTCACACCACCTTCTCCTGTTCTTGGAAGATAAAGGGAGAGGAAACACGAGCTCATTTATTTCAAGAATGAGAAAACGTCGGCATCGCTCTCTCAGAGACCTGAAGGGACATGATTAAAACCAGAACTAATTCTGCCCATAGATCTGGATCCACCAGTTCTTGCACCTTATCAGTTTTTCCTGATATTTCACAGATTATGTTTCCATTTCAGAGCACGCTTTCAATTATTAGGTGTGCCCCCCTGCCCTGTTTTCTGGTTACAGTCCTTGGGCATTAAAAACTTCTACTTGTCTGATAGGGGTGGCATGTTTGCTTTTTATTAAAAGAGCTCCATGTAATTCACTGGAATTCACTTCTACACACACACACACACAAAAAAAAAAGAAAAAGGAATTTTTAAAATGACCAGAATCTCAAACATGTACACAAACCAGGCCTTTAAAGTTCAACATTTTTGTTTGGGAACAAAACAGGAAAACAAACACATGCACACACCCCTGGCAGAAGTGGTGATGAGAATTAGAGCTCCAAAGAAACCTATCATTGATTCGCCCTGAACAAACTAGCCCACACTTGTGATGGGCCAGTCCTGGCCTCGAATTCCCAGCTTCCCATACGCTTTTAAGGGAAACAGCAAGTGTATGCAGAGTTTTCACTGGTTATCTCCTGTGTTTCATGGCATTTCTATGCTCCTTTGGAATAAAACAATGATAAAAAACCCTCCAATGATATCATTCCAACACCAAATCCCTTTGGTGTCTACAGCCCATGGTGGTTTTAAAAAATCTCAGTCAGGATAGATAAGGGAAAAGCAGCACAGAGAAATAAAACTCCTCAAACAGAAATGAGCAATTTGTAAGTAAGTTGCTAATGCGTTACATCGACACTTTTGTGCTTTTCACAAGAGATGTAAAAACTCGCCCGCAGAGTAAAAAGAGTTCAGAGACTAACTGAACATACACAGTTAAAAATCAATTATCTTTGCTGTCTTCAGCAAAAAAAACCCAATCTGTTAAACAGTCCTGCTAAGAAATAGCTGGATTTCTGGAACAGCATGTCTGCCAGACTGTGATTTTACCCAACAGCTGAGCTACCCAGGGACGTCACGGGCACCACATCGGGAGGGAAACGACCAGATCAAAGTTAGCCCTTTAAATGTGTACTTTCCGACTGAACTTCTTAGGTTCAAGATTTAGCCTCTAATAAAAAGTCAATCTATTAAAAAATCCTCTGCATTTAACTTCCTTACACATTATTAACAAACGATTAAAACACAGGTACGTGGCCACACACACAGCTCTCTGTTAGCTGACCAGCTTGGGCAGCACAGTACAGAGAGGTATCGTGCCGCTGGGGTCGGACGTCAGATTAGCCCGCAGCTTGTTGGCCACTCCAACCACAGGAGGCAACTTGGAACCAATTCCCGTGAAAGAACTTGTATAGCTAGAAATCCGTTTACTGGAGGTTTTATCAGTGCTGGGTGGTTTGGGCGTTCGTTTACAGATCCAAGGGTGCCTTAAAGCTTGACTCGGAGTCATGCGCGCGGAAGGGTCCCAGCTGAGACACTCTTTTAAGAACTCTATAAACAGGGGGTCGTCGCAGCCTTTCAACGCCGTCACCCAGTCTTTGTTCCCTGGAGCACCTCGTGCTTTACCCCGGCGCGATCGGCTCCCGTTCAGGGTCACTCTTCCATCTGCATGGGTAGTTACGGTGCAGTAACGAGGGTGGCCCTTGGAGTTGATGAAGTTCTTGGCTCGCTTGGATTGATCCAAAAGCTTCTGAGGTGGCATTCCAAGAAGTTCCATCATGCAAGCCAGTTGGTCTCCCTCATCCTCTCCAGGAAAAAGAGGGTATCCAGTCAATAGCTCCACCAGAATACAGCCAAAACTCCACATGTCTATGGGCATCCCATAGCGACTTCCCAGGATCACTTCTGGCGCCCGATAAAATCGAGACTGAATATACGTGTAGACTCTTTGGTGCTCAAAACAGCTGGACCCAAAATCTATAACCTTGATTCCACTCCTCCCTTGCTGTTTTAGGAGGATATTTTCTGGCTTCAAGTCACAGTGGATGATTTTGTTCCTATAAAGGGCATCCAAACACTGCAGGATAGAGTGAGCAAACTTGCGTACCAGTTGAATACTGAAGCCCTGAAACTTATTTCTTTTAATCAGCTCATACAGGTTCATACTCAAGAGTTCGAAGGTCATACAGATGTGGTTCCGAAAGGTGAAGCTTTCCAGCATGTGAATCACGTTCATACTGCCTGTTTTATCCTGCTTCTTCAGATGCTCCAGAATCCGGATTTCCTCTGCCGCTTGGCGATGGAACCTCTTTTCGTTGCGGACCATCTTTAAGGCTAAGTGTTGGTGGAGTTTGTGATCGTAGACTTTAGCAACTTGTCCAAAACTGCCCTTGCCAATGATTTTGAGTACTTCATACCGGTAAGCAAGGTGGTCATGGGGCACGTGAATGTAGCTGCCTTGGTCATCGTCATAACCTCCGTTGTTGGGACCACCGATTACTCCTTGCCTCTTTTTTGCAGCCGGACCCACAAAGTAAATCTCAGAAAAATTAAATATCTCTTGCTGCTCGTAGGCAGATAACTGGTGCTTGTACTGTTTGACAGCTTGCTCTGGAGCTTGGGAAATGGCTTTATGTGCTTTAGAGGAACTACCACCACCTTTACAAGTGCTTATACTCTCTATACTTTTATCTTTCGTCAGGGAAGGAAGAGCTCTTTCTGAACCAGTAATTCCCGCAGACTGAAGAGTGCTACTCCTTCTGTTGCCAGAGTCCTCAAATAACTGTTCCACCTTGACCTGACTTCCAGACAGAGGGTGATCCTTCATCACAAGTTTGTTGCTAGAAGCCTACAGGTGGGGAAAAAAGAATAATAAAAAAAAAGAGCTTTACTTTATCTTTTAAAGCACAGACTAAGAATAAAATGAATACTGTGTAAACCAAAACCAGTAACATCAACAGGTTGATTAGGAACAAATATAAAATGCTAGACCTAAACGAACTCCCATTACAAGCAGAGTTATGGAAGGGAACACCAAGAGAATGCAACTTACTGGAACAAGCACTTGCAGAAATGCAGTGTTATTTTAAGGCCATAAAGGGTAAAAACCCGAGGCAGCCCAGAGCAGGACACAATACCTATCTCTGCGGGTCCGCAGGCCGTCAGCAAACAGCCGGGGGAACAGCTATGTTTAGCTTTAACCGTGGGGGCAGCAAACACAGCCCCTGCCAGATGCAGCCTGCACCTGCTGAACCGTGCAGCAGAACGCGGGGTGCAGAGCAGCGTCGGGGATGCCACAAAGACAAGGGGGCCAAAGGAAGGCAAAGTGACAGCAGGTGATGTAAAGCTGGTGGAATCAAACCTACTGAGGAGCAAAAGGATGACAGAGCAAGACAAGATAAACTGTATTCATTGTTTGGGTTTTTTTTTTTCTTTGAAAGAGAAAACACCATCCTACCCACACCTCCCCCTGAAATCATGGTAGCTGCATAACTATCTTAAGGCAGACTTGGAAGCTTTGAATAATCCACTCTCTTACTACAACCTAGCTGACAGCAGTCTCTAACTACTGCCTCTTGCTGCCATCTGGTAAAATATTTACAGCTGAAACAAACGCATAGAAGGTGAGAAAAGCACTGTGAAATTTTTCAAGCTTGTCATTTTTCTAATGTCGTACACGCTGAACTCCCTGGAGTTCAGTTCCTTACTAGATCAGCAGTTATTCCACCCTCTCACTCGCTGACAGACAGCAGAGAGGTGTTGTCTTATCCTGTGCAACACTGAAGAAGCCCTGACTCAAGTAGCAACATCTGTTTTCCATTTTGTCCTTTAATCTAAAAATAAAGATTTGAGACACATGCCAAACCCAGTCCCTGAAAACCAAAATAACTACACAGGAATCAAACAGAAAATATAAATAAACCTGCAGATCCACAGCAATAAAACCAAATTCCTTTTTAGTTACATACAATCCAACATCCCTGCACAGTCAGTAAATAAGGGAAGTGAATGTTCTCACCAAAACCAACTCTGTTCATGCTGCCTTGGAATGTTCACTCTTGCTCACCAGCCCCCCAAAATGGGTATTTCCTGCAGAGGTCCTTCCTTATGAATAGTCACTAGGGGCCATCAGATATATCCCACTAAGTTCCACTACCCTGCGTCCTACCAACCCCAAAATGCAGCTTACTGTAAGCAGCACGCCTTTCCAGAAAGCCTTGAGTAAATAAATAAATAAACAAGCCAACAAAAAAACCCAAACCAAGCCCAACCCTGGTAACTTTGAGTAAACGCCTTTTTCTCAGAGTCTGGCTGAACCTCCCAGATAAGAATGACCTCTTTTCAGAAGGGGCTAGAAGGGCTATCGAGTCCAGCAGCCTCCAGCTGGGAGTTTACAAATAAACAGAGAACACAAGCACAGAACAAGGTTCACACTTGTTTGTTTTCTTAAGTTTTCCAGGGAGGGGCAAGAAGGGGGGGGGGATGGAAACCAACCCCAAACAAGCCTGTCCTTAGAGAGTAAAAGTCAGAACTGAATATTATTTCTACGTGGCTTTAATTGTACATGCAACAGAAGAAGCTTTTTATTGCTTTTCTCACCAAACAGAGAAAACTGCACCTCTGCAGCCAGCCTGAGGCAGGAGACTGCCATGGGGGTCTGCATCAGCGGGGGTCTGCATCAGCAGGGCTCTACGGAGCAGCCTTCTCTAGCTGGATAAACGAATGACCCACCAGGACCTCAAAAACTGCTGCTCTGCTGCAGAAATGCTCCTTACTACGTAAACTTCTTTTCCAAAACAGTGCCAACAACCCAAAAGTCATCAACTGTAGCAGGGGGGTAAGGTGTGAAAGCCTCGCTAACGGTGCTGAACCCAACTATCGTCTATTCGCCAGCAACTCTGCTGCCTGCAGCAGACATTTGTACCTTGGAATCCCAACAGTAACAAGAAATTAATAGTTCCATTTATCCTGGAGCATCCGTGGCTTTGGATCTCAACCCAACGGCCATTCAGTGAGTAGTTTTCATTCTTGGGGGACTATGAAAATCATCTGCCGCATGACGATGGGATACAAATGTAGATCACACTTCACCTGGACTCAGCAGAGCTATGCTTGAAGTCAGATGTCTCCTGGGTGCCATCAGCCATCTTCCAACAGCTTGCTTTTACACATCACAGGCTGCACACGTCTTGTTTTATTGCTAAAGTGCTCTGAGCAGCCAGGACATTAGACTGACAGTACTGGTGCCACCCTGTTGGAGATCTTCACATGCTTACAGAACTTCATTTTAATTGAGATGGAAACACTTCCCCCAGTTCCTACATGATCAGCTTTGTAAAGTGCACCAGTTATCTTCTGCATACCGAAATAAACCATGAAATTCTGATGTTCTGCAAACATCAGAACTCTTCAATTTTCACTTAACATTACATCGCAGGACAGAAGTCCTGGAAGAAGGAAACCAAACATCACTTAAGTCCAGGTGCTTTCCCATTCAAAATAAGCATCATGAATTTCATCTTTGTGTGCTTTATCTCAGTCCCTCCTCATGAGATACCACTGAGGTTGTACTTTTTTGATGGGTCATCATGTCAGATCTAGGTATTTTATAACCCTTACACTTGTCTTAATGAGTTCACAGGCTTGATGGACAAAATAAGATGCACCAGTGAAACAGAATATTCCTAGAAATGTATTTGTGCTTAACCATGTAGTTCTATTCTACTGAGTTTTGTTCAGTTACAAAAATATGAAGTTACACTACAACTTAAACACAGTTTAAAAACTCCCATGCCCCTGAATAAAAACAAAACAACCCAACTCACTACTCTTCAAACTCTGCTACTCAACAAATCAATACTGCCAGCAAGGGAAAACACAGCCCCATGCTACTGAGTTTGCTCAGAGATCAGCACAGCCCACATTAATCACTAATATCTGCTACAACAAATTCCCACGGGTCATGGGTTTCACATGCATCTTACTTAGTGAAATGTCTATTTTCACTTTTTAGAGTGACTTCATTTTTTTGGTTTTTTTTTTTTTTAAGCTCCTTCCCTTCTGCCAGAATTCAATAAAAGCCAAAGAGTTGGATCAATCTAAAGGCAGATCTCCAAACTCCCTGTTTGCTAAGGAAATACACTACTTCTAAGAAGTTAACCCTTCAGCCCATAGAAAGCTACTTTGTTAGCAAACGAAGCGACACACAATGCCAAAGTTTTCCGAGGAGAAGGATACTTCTGTAAGACATTTGGCAGCCCTGCGAACCCACGCAGAGCCTTCTGCTGTGCCTAAGTGCTTATCTCTCGGAATTTTCATGAGGGAAACGAAAATGGAAACACAACAAGAGGCAAAGCAGAGCGTGTGTGGATGCACACACTTCTCAACACACAGGCTGACAGGGCAGAACACTTCAACCTTCTGTAAAATGACTTTCTTGGTTAAAACATGAGCTGAGGAGAGTGAGATCGAATTTCTGAGGCTGCCCAGCTAGCTCCACGTTGACCACGATACCACATCGTTTTTATGCTTAGTAAAAGCAGTAACATTAACAAGCTGCCACAAAGCTGTAACAGCCCCCTTTCTAAATTTATTCTCAATAAGGAGGTATCAATCTCCTTGGTAGCTCTCACTGTCAAACAACACAGCCCAGTGAAGACCCAGACAACTTTAAAATACTCACATTAGATCTTCCAAGGACTGGAAGTCCTGAGGGGCTGTGATCTTCATTTGTAGACTCTTGGTATCTTATCTGATCTATCCTCATATAGGAGTCGTATAATCCATCTCCAAACCTGGCTGGAAACGTCCCCCACACAAACCAGTTAGTCACAACAATTCACGTTGATACAGACAGAGACAAACGCTGAACTGTTATCTCACTTGGCACATTTTAGGCTGTGAGATCATCAGCTCTCCTTCGTTTATTAAATGATCATCAGAATCTAAGCATGGCTACATTTTAATACCACAGCAGAGTGTAAAGCTCTTGGGAAATCTTATTTTGTGATACTTTTAATTCAGAGCTTCTTTTTTAGAAAGATCAGCTTTTGCACTGAAAATATATCCTTGGGAAACGTGAACCAACTACTGCCCATTTTTCCTTAAGCAGGATAATCCTCGGGACTGAGAACGGCCGCCGAAAAAGGAGCATACAGTTAAACACTTGATAGGACTATCCTTTAAAGTCGGTTATCCCTTAAAAATGATAGGTGGGAATTAGCAGATTTGCTGCAAAGGGCGGGGGGCGAAAAGGCCGCGTCGGTCTGCACCGTAACTGTTGGGAAACGCTGCTCACGAACTCAAAATTCCATCGTTTAATGAGACCGACCCGCACCGGGGCTCGGCGCTTTTGCCAACGGGAGAAGCCAAGGGCTGGGGAGGGGGAAGCGGGGCCGGCGGGTTCCCCGGCCAGTCCCGGCCCTGCGCCCCGCGCTCCCCCGCGGCCCCCTCTTCCCCCTGGGGCTGCCGCCACCGGGAACAGCCCGGCGGCCTCCCCCCCTCCAGCCCGCTCCCGCCCGGCCGGGCCCCCGCAGCCGCCACCTCACCTGCGCCGAGGGGAGCCTCCGGTTTCCTGCCCAGCAGCATGGTGGCGGGGGGGGGGCGGCCTCCATCCCCCGCCGGGCCCCGCACCGCCGCCACCGCCACCTCCTCTTCCTCCTCCTCCTGCCCGCGCTCCGCCGTCCAGCGCTGCCGCAGCGGGCGGCCAGGCTCCGGTCGGGCTGCGGCCGCCACTGGCCCGGCCGTTGCCACGGGAACGTCCGTCCCCGTTTCCCGCCCCCCCCGCCCCGTTTGCCCGCCCGCCGCCGGGCGGCGCCTGCGCAGTGGCGGGGGGGGGGGGAGCGGGGCCTGCCCGGTAGATGGGGCCGGTCAGCGGCAGAGCGCCCTCCTCACCGAGAAAAACAAATGAAATAATAAAGCCGCTACGGTTTCGGTTTTTGGTTTGTTTTTAAACCGGTGCCTAAATCCCGTGGGTTTCATCGCCCGCTTCTCGCCCCTCAGCGCGGTTCCCGGGGCCCCCCCCGCCCCAGGAGACCCCTCAGGGAACAAAGCGCGGGCGCTGGGGAAGAGGAAAAGGCTCCGTTAGGAGGAAAGCGGGCGCTCCGCGGGGCCCAGGGGCGATCGTGCGGAGGAGGCCGAGGAAGGAGCACGGCGGGGTGATCCCCGGCCGGACCCAGGGGCGGTGGGCGCGGGGGGGGGGGGAACGGGACCAGCCCGGACCGGGCGGTGCGAGCGAGGCCGCGGTTTCCACCCGGACGCTTTTGTAGCGAGGGACGGCGCCATGGCGGCTGCCGGGGCCTGAGCGGAGCGCGGCGACGGTCGGGGCCCGGGCCCGCCATGTTCTCCAAGGCGTTCCGGGTGAGATCCAACACCGCCATCAAGGGGTCCGATCGGTGAGTGCCGGGCCGGGCCGGGCCGGGCCAGGGCCGAACCCCCACCGCCCTGAGGAGGGGAGGCCCGGAGGCCGCGCTCGGCTGAGGGGAGAGGCTCCATCCCGCACCCCACGCTCGGCCCATCCCGCGGAAAGCCCCTTGGCCTGAAATCGCCACGGGACCGGGTCGGTGCCGGTGTCGGTGCCGCGCAGGAGGCGGCGAGGGCAGCGGCGGGGCGAGCGGCGGCCTCCCCGGCTGCGGCGGCCCTGCCCCGACCGAGATGCGGGCGAGGGCAGGTGGGGAGCGGCGGCCGCTCTCCCCCTGCCTCGGTGACAGACAGGAGCTCTCGGCCTGAATGCGAAATGTGCTTTTCCGTTGAAGATTCTGGAGGAATTAAACGGGTTTTAAATGAATTGTGATGTCGGGGCCCAGCTGATCCTTCTTTACTTCGCTGTTCCTGTGTAGCAGCGCTGTGCAGGCTCCCCGATCTTTGAGGGTCACTTGACATGTCTGTGAATGGCCACACAAACACGCCTTCTGGCAGTCAACATGTCTAAAAAGATCAATTAAAACTGGGGGGGGGGGGGGGGGGAAATGTGGCTGCACCTCTGCTCCTCTGAGCCAGAGCTGGGGGATGCTGTAGATGACAGGCTGGGCTGAGCCCAGTACTCCCAGATTTGCTCCCGGGAGCTCAGAGCAGCGATGAAATCACAGCACAAAACAGAGGCAGAGAGCAGCAGGAGCTGTGATGAAATCACAGCACAAAACAGAGTCAGAGAGCAGCAGGAGCTGTAAGCAGATGTTTAAGGAAGAATAGGAGCAGGGCAAGGATATTTGGCCTTTTCCCAGTGTTCTCCCAGCATGCAACTGTCCCATTTGTAAACCCAGGTACAAGTGCTTCAAATTATCTTCTGTGAAAAAGTGGGAATCTCATGAACTGCCAACAAAATAGTAACTGGGAATTATTTTGAGGCGTGTTATAGACAGCTTTGTAACACACTTGTGATTTTATCATTACAGGAGAAAACTACGAAGTGATGTTGCAGCAGCTTTTCCTAACCTTAGTGCTGAACAAGTGGCTGAGTTGATTCCAAACAAGGAAGAGCTTAATGTCATCAAAATATACTCCCACAAAGGGGAGGCCGTCACTGTTTACATGAATAACAGGAACCCAATACTGTTTGAAGCTGAGAAAGCTCTGTATCCAACAGGTATGGGGAATGGACTAGAATAATCTTTCCTCTTTCTTTAATGGGCACCAACTGTCCCCAGAAGATTTCCTTGTGTCTGTCTGAAGTACTCATCCTTTCACCGTAGCATCAGTTCACTTCATAACCAGCACTTTATTCTTCTCCAGCATCTATCATAAGATTGTTCTGTCTTCAGATTTCTTGATTACTTAATAGGAGGGGTTTTAGTTGTGGTTACTATTGTACTGCTCAGTCTTAAAGATGGGGAGAAGCAACAGCTGGAGAAGCTTTTAATGTTGCATCTTTAAATGTGGTTCTGTTTTGGGACAGTGTACGCTCTGTGGGTCTACCCAGATCTTCTCCCAGCTTTTTCGACATGGCCCCCTGTGCTGCAGAAACTAGCAGGAGGAGCAGGTAAGAGCACTAGAACTTGTCACACTGCACTGCAAAAAGGAGTTGCCTTCAGGGCTCTTTGGATGTTGTCTTTCCCAGTGGCAAAAATGGACCTGAAACCAAAAAAAAAAAGTATGAAGAATAAATACTCAAAAGTAATTTGTGGTGATGTCCTAAAATGGAAAATAAATTAGCTGTACAAAAGTCTGTGAATGAAACAAAGTAGGTTAAGCTGCTTAAATGCAGTAATGGGTTCCATGTGGGAGGCTCAGGTTTGGAATTACCTTCTCAGGGCGATCAGCAGCTCTGAACTGGGACACAGAACTGCCTGTGTCATCAGTCTGCCTTTTTCATAACTTTCCTTGAGCAGCCAAGTTCCTTTGCTGCCACCTCGCTTCCTGACGATTCAGAGGAGAACTCCCTTATCCTACGGGTGAGAAGCGAGTTCATGTTGGAACCCACAGTTACAACCACTGCCAGGTACATTGTGGATTGTGCAGGTGAGGTTGGATTTGAATTCCTGGATTACTGGCTCTACCACCTAACTATGGATCAAGATTAACAAGGAAGGAGTCTATTTTCTGGAACCTGCTTTGGGTGCAGTTCAGACTCATGAGAATCAGGTCTTTATAAACTTTAAATCGCCGAACTGCTCAAGCAGAAAAAGATTAAATTGCAGGCACTGTGGCTTTTGCCTGTAAATGGAAGTGTCCGTGTAGGAGATGATGTCTTTTTTCCATTACACAGTATCTAAAGTAGAACTCAAATCCCTCTGTTTACTTTGTTTGCTTTGGGGGAAATACAGTGCTCGAATGGGTAGCTGTGGCAGACGTGGGAGCAAGCCTGGCTGCTGACTTGTAGTGACCTAGTTTCTGGGGGAAAAAAAAAAAAGATCTTGCTAATGGGGGAAGGACATTGATGAAAGAGGGCTGCAGGTCATTCATCTCCCATGGCAACCAGGCTACCTCTGGGTAGGATCCAAAGATAAGAAGCTGGCCGAAGAGACAATGGCCAACAAAGGCAGAGAGGAGAGGTAGAGCCACGAGGAAGAGGGAAGGAAAGGCTTGAGACTGTGGTGCTGCAGCCGTGGAAGGAGGGGGCAGATGTAGGGAGTGTTCAGCTCCAAAGAGGTGAAGCAAGGCAGTGCTATTTGTGAATTCCAGTACCTGCTGTCCACCCTGGTTATGTACCATGTGCCCATGCTGCTTACCTTGTCACGTGTAGGTCTGTGTGTGATTTCTGTCCTCCGAGACGTGGAGCCTTTGCTGTAATTAGAGTTCATTCTAGATTTGCTGAGAGTAGTTGTGACAGCGAATAGGAAGAAAAATGTTGTTGGCTTCTTCAGCATACACTTTAAATCTGTGATGCTGATGGGGGGCAAAAAAGTGAGATGCCTTCAAAACCAAACCATGGAACACAGGTCAGGCCATGAGACTGCAAGCTCTTGACAATTCCAGCTGCTCTGAGGGAGAGCAGATGCTCTTTACATAATTTGGCGATGATGTGATGCTGTATATGCAGCATGGAAAACTGTTCATTACTCACCAGTCTGCTCAGCCCAGGTATGGAAAGCAGAAGGAAGCACAAAACAGGGTGTCCTGATTCTTGGCCAGATTAGTGAGGAGATGGTTCACAGGGTGTCCTGATTCTGGCCAGATTAGTGAGGAGATGGTTCACACTGCTCCCTCATGCTGAGGAGAGTTCAGAGCTGAGTGCAGCTACTGTGTCAGATCCAGGAGGATTGGGTCAGCAGCCACAAATTGTAGGCAATTCTCTTTGCAAGGGGAGAGCTGCTGGGATAACCTACCCTTGGGGCAGGGAAGAGCAAATCTCCTTGTTTCTTTCCCTGTCATTAATGAAGAGTGATGCTCTCTGGGCTGGGAGCTGGTACCTTTCTGTTAGAAATAGTCCTCCTTTCAGGGCTGATGGGGGAAGGGATTGAGCACACTCAGCTCTTCCTTCTGCAGCTTTTGGGGACGTGCCCAACACCCTAGTGAATTGGATCTAGAATGAAGAAATGCTACCCTTACTAGGCGAAATGTTTTATATGGCATGCGCTCAGCTATTAACAGGCTGGTGTTTTTGCTGAGTAACAGGAGGCGTGGGGGTGGAGGAGGTAGTAGCTGAGCCTTTCATTGAGAAATGGATGCTCTTTCTTCTCCTCTTCAGATCTGATGCTGCCAGGAGTTGTAGTGCCATCTTCTGGCTTTCCTCAAGTAGAGCGGGGCACGCTCTGTGCTGTCACCCTCTTGGGAAACAGGTACGGAGGAGCCTTTATTCTTAGCTTTTCTTAGCTTAATTTCATTTTTCTGTTCTTCAGAGGAAGACTCCGGGGGCTTTGAGGAAATAAAGGCAGAATTGTTCTTGTGTGTTTGATGCACTGTGGATCTAAACAATGGCAAATAGAGTGGAAAACCCCTCCAGTTTCTGGGTTAGGATATGTTTGAGCTTGGGTGGACAGCTTTGCAAATGGGTTCTCCTGAACCTGTGGGGCACAGCTGGTAGATTTGTTTTGAAACAGAGTAAATTTTGAAACTAAAGATCGTATTTCACACTGTGGCCTTTTTGTCCGTGAGGAAATTCAGAGAGAGGGAGCAGTGCTAAAGCTGTTGCTTTCCCCCCACCACTGCTTGTCTCTTCTGGCAGTGCAGCTGCTTCTTGTACATTAATAAAGTGAAGAATGTGTCAGTGCACAACCTTCAGTATCACAGCTGCACAGATCCGTGGGGTTGCTTGGAAGACTTTGCATACCAGAAGATAACCAGAAAATACCTTGCTGCTTTAAAAATGCAGGTTGTAAAGAACAAGGACATCCTAAAAGAAATTCAGCCTGTCCCAAGGGCACAGTCTGTCTGTGTCCACGAAGCACAGTGTATTTGGGCTGTCCTGCTCTAACACTCCCTTCTGTTCCTAGAGCTCCAGTAGCAGTTGCAGTTGCCACCATGTCCACTGCGGAGATGCTGGAGGCTGGAATGAAAGGGAAGGGCTTTGCTGTGCTGCATACGTACATGGACCACCTCTGGTGGGTATATGGTGGAATGTGTAACAGGGCTCAGGTGTTGATAAATCACAGTCTGTGCCCCAGTAAATTTAATCTGTCAGTTCAATGTACTGAGTTATTTGGGTACAGCTTGGCTATGACCATTATTAAGGTTTTGGGGACATGTGTTTGGTGACTGGTTTTGGGACAGAAGAGGTGTGTCCTGACATCTATCCAGTATGTACGTGTTGGAAATGGATATAAAAAGCTATTCACTGGATTCCGTTCCTTCAACCTGAGTGTAATTACTCTACAAATGGAGCTAGAATGTCCCTCTTACTCAGATTTTAGGAAAAAAAGTCTTCCTGTTCTATAAGAAGAGAACTTTGAATAATTTTTATGGTCAGCTGTGCCAGTCTCAACCACGTAAACGACTACATTTGGATTCAACTAGTCTGGTTAGCTTTAAATTAAGATTCATGGAGGGAACATAGAGTTTATAGTGGAAGATGAGTTAAAAATAAATTGTACAGTCTTGAGAATGCAGAAAAATCTCCAAACAACTGCCAGTGCTTTTTATCAGGGTGATGCTTGTTCATTGTCCCGTGGGTTCCAAAGTGTTCAACAGAAAGCTATGTTATGCTTTTTCTTCCTTTTATAGGGAATATGGTGACAAATCTTATCCTCCTACCTTAGCTCCCTTGGTAACAGATCCTGCTGGAAAGGAGGGCTCTGAAGATGAGGAAGAGACGGAGAGGAAAGAGCCTGTCATCAGCCTCTCCACTGACCCACTGCAGCGCGTGGACGTTGGTGATTTGAGCCTGCAGGAGCGCGACAGTTGTGCAAGACTGGTGGGGAAAGAGGAACTCGATGAGGACAGAGCTGCAGAAACAGCTGAAGATGCCAACACAGAGGTTCAGCAGGAAGCTGCAGACAGCAGGACTCCACAAGGTATTTTTGCATACAAGTTAAACCAAACTGGGCTCCTTTGGTTTGCTCTGAAAGAGCCGAGAGCTGTGTTCCCAAAGACAGACTGCTCACAGCTGGCTTGTCCTTTTTTTCCCTGCAGAGCAAATGGATGCATTATTTAATCAGTGCTTTTTTCATGCCTTAAAATGCAAAGTAAAGAAGTCAGATCTCCCTCTGCTCACCAGCACGTTTCTACGCAGCCACATGTTCTCATGCTGGTACGTGGTAAGAAGGTTGCCTTTGGATCTGCATGCTGGCCTGTAGAACTGTGGAGATGAAGCCTGATTTTTAGGATGAAACTATTGACTCCAAAGTAAAATTCACTTCTTATTTAAGGTTATCTAAGATGATGCCCACTTCTTACATCACATACTTGGATGTGAGGATTGTCCAGACCAGGATGTGCACTCAGGAGCTAACTTGAGTTGCCTGACATTTGTTTCAAGATTGCTTAGTCACTTAAATGGCTGTTTGCCTGCCCGCAGGAACGTCGGCACTAGTTTCACTCATCATGTTCTATTTATTAGCTTGTTTGAAGTAATTCTTTCTCTGTGTGATTTATATTTCCACTGTTAAGAAGCTTCTAGCCTAAGTAGCAAGATTTAAGAAGAAATGAAGGGTGATTTATAACTAAAGAACTTTTAAAAAATCCATTTGTAGCCCTGCTGGACAACAACTGGACATAAAGAAATCAAGCTATAAGAAGGTGAGATTTTTCTGTTGCTTTGTCAGGGGTTTTGTTGTTTGGAGTTTTTTTTGCATTATTTTAAATAAGAAATGGAAAGAAAGAAGCAGCTTGAAATCAGAATTGTTCAAGTGTTAGTAAAACAAACAGAACAAAAAAACCCCAAACCCTAGAAGCTGTTCTTAAAAGCCAAGTTCTTTTTCTCAACTCCTGCTCCTGTGGGATCCAGGGAGAAAAGTCATATTCCTGAAAGCAGGAGCATTGATCTGCTTTGAATGCAGCTCATGTACCTGCCATTAGATGCTGTGATAGCTGCTCAAGAGTTCTTATCTTGTTGGACAAGAAAGGGCCACTCCTTTTCTACAGTTTTTAATGGCCAAAAAGGAGACAATAGGTGTGGGCTTTGTATTTTGGGGGTTTTTTTTAATGTTTTTCTGATTTAGCAAGTAACTTTAGGGAAGTCTGAAACACATAAACACAAATTTAAAATGCTTGACTCCACATTTCTGATTGTTGCTTCCTTCAGTTCTCCAAATTCCTGCAATGTATGCAGCACCAGAAGATCTTACAAGTGAAGGAGCTGAACAAAGGTGTGGAGAGCATCGTGGAAGTGGACTGGAGACATCCAGAGTATGTAGGATATTGTAGTCTTTAAAAGAGCTGGTAGTTTCTGAAAGAAGGGAGCTGAATCTGCTGCGTCCTTCATCATTTTTCATTACACCTGGATTTGCACAAATACTCTTACCCCTTCAGTTACTTGTTACCCAACTCCTCCATTGGTGTTTTTGTCATTCTAAGGATTAGTAGTTACCTCAGAATGTCCCACTGTTCCTCCTGCAGATCAGCACATGAGCTCTCTTGGAATTTCCCAGCAGGCCTGAGGCTTCCTCTTACATAACATCTCCTTGGCAACTAATGGAGTGGAGAATATTTCTGTAGATAGAAGCAGATCTTCTGCATTGGGAAAGAAGCAGAATTACTTTGACTTTTTGCATTAAGTTTTCTCTCATGAAAATTGGCCTTATCATCAGGAGACAGGCACAGTCACACTCGGGTTGTCAGCTCTCCTGCCTGCCAGCCTAGAATCTCCCACTCTGGTCAGTGAAATGAGACTCCAGCTCCTGCACTGATACGGTTCTTACCCCTCTGCCAGAACTCTCTTCTATCAGTGACCACTGAAGAGTCATTTCAGCTTTTAACTGTCTGTACATTCACAGAGAGTGCAGTTGTTTGTTTGTTTTCAGTTTGATTCTAGGGATTCTATGGAATGGGGCAGCAGCCTTTGAACTATGGCAGTTGTCTCTAATTACAGGAGTCAAATAAGAGTAGCTGGTGGGATTTACTTTTTTCCCCATCACAGAGGGCTTTACTCAGAGTGAAAAGTGTTTAATTAAGGTGCTTATTTATGTGTATCCTTGAAACGTGTACAAGGACAAATTTAGTAATTGCAGCTAATGCTTCAAAATCCTCTTCTTTCCTCATGTCCTTTAATCCACAGACACAGGCCTCCACTGCAATTGAATGCATTTAGAGGAACTGGTGTACTATACAACAGACCAAAAAGCTTTTAGCAGGACTTATCTGGGTTTTAATTTCTATGTGCAATGGAAGTGATAAGTTTCAGTCCCTTTCACTCAGGCCAAATATTTCTCATTTCAGTGTTAAAGCCTTTGCAGTACCTGAAGGATTTTCTCCAGCCTCTGCTGCCCAAGATGGCAAGAGGGAAGACAGAGAACAACTGTATCATGCTCCTGAAATCATTCCACTCTATGGGGTCTCAGCAAAAATGATCCCACTCTTTCAGGAATCTGGACACAAGTAAGCACTAGAAAAGTACAACTAAAGCCATTCTTACGTGAAGAGGGAGACTAACAAACCTAAGCTGCTACCATTTGGTTAGCCCTTGTGGGGAGCAATGCTGTCAGGAAAGGTGATGGCAAACAAGAATATATTCATTGCTTCACAAAAGAAAGAAAGATAAGAGGCTGTGGCAGCTGTCTCTGCCATACAGCCGCTGAGATGGAACAAGAAATTGCTCCCTAGCAGCTGTATTTCAGCCTTGAGCTGTTGCTATCAAACATGGCAAGGGTAGTTGCTGTTTTCTGTCTTAGGGACAGAACCCACCACCTAACTGCTGAAAGGAAGGAGTTAAAAAGTTTTCTTTCTCTTTAGAAAAGGCAGCGTCCTCTCAAGCAGTGAGGTGAGAAACATCATCATTAACTATGTGAAGACTAACGAGTTGGTTGATGAAACAAACAAAAAGTAAGTGGACACAGAAGTTGTCCTACCCTGTCTCTTCAGGAGATGCTGAAGTTAGAGGGGGGAAAAGTGAACTGGTTTGCTTCTAACACTTTTGTTTTGTAGCTTTGTAAAGGTGAATGCCGTCCTGTGCGACTGCCTGTTAGAGAAATCGGAACAAGATGAAATCTCACACCTTAAATGGGATGACCTCGTGAGCAGGTGACTCTTTCCCCAGTGTTGTGTTTCAGTATTGCACAGATTTATCGCATGCGGCTCAAAGCCATATGCTATCAGGGCTACCCAAGTTGTAACTTCCTACTGGTTCTACAACAAAAAATATCCCGAGACCTTCACTTGAAAGATCTCTTGTTCTTCACCATTTAACAAACATCTTGCATTAACTGTTGTTGTTATTAGTTGGGTTTTTTTGTTTACTTGTTAACCATTTATCAGGGAAAGCTGCTTAAACTCTACTCTGTATGTACATCTTTATAAAGCCATCCTTTGTGATGGCTGAACGTGCCCTTTTCAGGTCATCCTGCTCTTCCTGTGCCATGCAAATGCTGCATTTATAACCTAAACCCACCTTTTAGATCCAAGAGGCCTGACACGAGACCATTGTTTCCATATACTGAAAAACTTTGCCTAAATATCCCCAATTTCTTACTTGGTTTTTGCTTCTTCACCACACGATGCTTCTGAGGCACCTCCAGCAGCCTCCTTTGCTTCTGAAGTCAGGTTTGCTCACGGGACAGTAACGCAGTTTACGCTGAATTTTAAACTGAATTTGCCTCACCGATCTGTGAGCAACACAACTGAACAATGGCTTGAAGACAAAATTAAAGGTCTTTCCTCTACAAGAACCGATTTATAATATTTTACCAGTAACAAGCTAAGGTATAATTTTTGTGAGTCAGTAGACCAACTTTCCTTTTAGTCGGTCCCTTTCTTTAAATAATAGCTGGATGCAAATTCTGCATGAGCTCATCATGTGTTAGCTTCCTAAGATACAAATTCTTCTCAGAGGTAGAAGCTTGGCTTTCAGGTAGTCTCAAAAACCTGTGAGAGGCTGCAGTAGAAAAGCAGCATTCACGTCAGCCTGGCTGGACTCTGTAGACTAATGGGGTGTATCCATTTGCTCAGGTGCCTCGAACGGCTGCAGCCCCTGCACCAGGTGACATTTTTTGGACAAGAGCCTGTCGTGAGGAAAGGAAACATCGAGCCCATCGACATAACCATAGCCCAGAGATCATCAAATAAGAAGGTAAAAGGAGAACTAAAATGAGGGGGTTTTGAGCAGAAGTCTGGATGCTGAGACCAGCTTTGGTAGCTCGTTTCTGTGGGATGAGTGAGACATGACTTGCTGATACCTCCAGCAGGGATGTCTGCAATAATTATTTCACCCTGTAGGTGACAATTATCAAGAACCTTGAGCTGTATGGTCTAGACCCACAATGCGTGGCCAACATTCTGCAACAAAAAGTACAAGCCAGTGCCACCATCACCCCAGCACCAGGAACAAAGGACAGAGTTCAGGTCCAGATCCAAGGCAACCAAATCCACCATCTGGCCAAGATGCTGCTAGGTAAGAGTTGATGCTGGAACCGGGCTGGGACTGGTTACAGCAAGATACAGATATCAATTCTTGAGCTCTGAATGTTTACCTGAAGTGAACTCTTGGTTGTGTTGCAGAAGAATACCAGCTACCTCGGAAATACATTCAAGGCCTTGAGAAGGCTCCAAAGATTGGCCGGAAGAAGTAAGAAGAAAATAAAAAGAAATCTACTGTAAGAATTAACTCAGATCTCATTATTTATAAAAGTGTTCTGCCAACAAATCATCGATAATGAACAGACCCTGTTCACTAAAGAGTCCTTGATGTTCACAAGGTCTAGAATTCACCCCAATAAGGGTATTACTCCAGCTGTTCATTTTTCATAAAAATAAAAAGCTGAATAAACCCCCCCAGTGTTATCCTTTTCCATGTATTTTCTAATGCACCGATTTGTCCACTGAAACGTGAGCAAAATACCTTCCAGCGCCTTGTCCTGGGACAGTCCAGGGTGTTCTGTCGTAGGTTGTGTGTGTGCAAGAGTGAAAAACCAGTTGGGTTTAGATTTAAAGATTTCCAGGTATCAAGATGAGACATTGCAGCACAGCTATGAACTCTATTAGCTGGAGTTTTATGCCATATATATATATAAAAAAATACAGTTTCGTATATGACATTAACTGTGATTTATCACAGGTAGACATGGGAAGCATTTCTGACAAATCCAACTAAAACATTAAGAGAAGACTGGTGGAACTCTTGGGTCAGGTTTCAGGGGTTCTGTACCCCTTCAGCTGAACCTTAGACACTTCACAGCGGGGTTCAGAAGTTTACATTCACTTCTAGGAAGGATTCCTGCCTTTTCCCTTTCGACTCAATACACGGAAGTTCCAGAGGAGGGCGCCAGAAAAAGAAGCTAAAGAGATTTCCTTAATTACTGACAGTTTTATTATCGTTGTCTTTTACACTGTCTGCATATGAACAAATAGTTCGAGAACCTTCAAAAAAAAAAAAAAGCCAGAAGTGAGACATTTTTTAAAAATGCCATAGAATTACCAGGGAGTAGTAAAAATAAATTATAGCATTGCAAAAAAATGCATTTCACTTTGCCATAGAAGCTTTACTGTTCCATCCTATACACATTATTTTACATGTTTTACAATAGACATGGAAAATAAATTCACACGAACCAGGAGAGACAACACAGAAACCAAAAGGCACTGCCAACAGTATTTCGCGCTTAAGGAAGGGGCCGAGACTTCTGTCCTAGACACAGCTCAGCTGAGCGTGGAGAATTCGCGTTTCAAGACCTGCTAATTCTTCAAATGCCCCGTATCTTGAAAAAAACAGAACAGAAAGAGCCCTCCCCTCTGCGGGAGGTTTCCAGCAGCATCCACGGTAATTGCATAAGAAGCCATGCCTTCTACTGAGTGTCAAAGACATGCTGCGGGCAACGAGGAGAAAAACGACGACGACAAAGAAATCTGTATGACTTTCAGCCAGAAATATAAGGGATTTAAAATCAAGCATCTGAATCTTACTTCTCAGAACCGAGGGCAGTTTTTACAGCGTTCTTCCTCTTGACCGAACAGAAGTATTTATACAGCGCTTCAAGACTCAAAGCGCTAAGCAAACGTTACTCCATCCACTTCACAAGCGCGGAGTGAAGTAGTAAGGACTCTTGTAAACGGACGGACAGCCCCAGAGCATGAAAACTGCTGCTCCGTTTGGGCTGGCGCCACGTTGTTAAAGGACATCTGGGTGTAGAGTACAGTACAGCCGGGCGGCCCTCCCTGCACCGCGTGCCAGAGGCTGTAGCCCTGTTAGCAAACCCTTCTGCACCGCTGAGGAAAGCGCGAGCTGGGACGAAGCTTGCAGAAAGTGGCATTTACACAAACCGAGGGGGCTCGAAGTGATGCAGTGACTCTCTTGGGGTTTATAAACAAACACGCTCAAGTATAAATCTGGAAAAGAAAAGAAAGCCCAAGCAGTCGCCTTCCAGAGAAAACAAAACAGTTCCTCGTCCCTCTGCGGACAAGAGCAGCCTCATCACAACAGTACTGCGGCTAAGTGGGGGGACAGGACTGACAAGGCTTCCCGACAGAAGCAGCCCCTTCCAACTTCCTCCTCAGCCCAAATGCAAAGTTTTCATACTTAAGGAAGGAAAAAACAAACAAAAAAAAAAAAGGCACTGAGGTAAATTTTCAACTCCTCCACATTATCTCTGTGGTCCCTGTCACCCAACACCCTGTTGCCTCCCTTCCCCCTCGGGGCAGGTGGGATGGCAGCAGCCCACAGCCAGCTCAAAGGGACACTTGTTCAGCAAGCCAACGGGAGACCCTGGCACACGCTCCACCCGCACCCGGCTGGCGTTACCGTGCCGGGTTCTCCTCGCGCTTCGTTTGGTGTCCTGAGGAAAGGGAGGGCAGGCTGGGCCCGGCTGTGCTCGGGATGGAGCACTCGCAGTGAACACGGGGACCATCCCCTCTCTCTCAGATCCGTCGTCGCGCTGACGGCTGCGCAGCAGCAGCGAGACCCTCGTCTTGGGGTAGACTTGTGGTCTTCAAGTGATGCTCCAGCTCCAGGAGTTTTAGGACAGATGTGCAGTGCATGGGCTGGAGAGGGTGGAAGCCCTGAGAGAGGGAGAGGGACGTGCACTGTCCTCTCCCAGCTCCACGTAGAGAGCAAAAACCTGGTAACCTTCCTGGGCAGGCAGGCAGAGCACCGATTGTGAGGAGGGAGGGAAGACTCGACACACACAGCAGCACGGAGAGGGAGAGGAGGAGGGGTGGTGGTGGTGGGAAAGCAGCGCGAGGAGGGTTAGTGGGAGGAAGCCGCGTAAGAGAGAGCGGGGTTGGAAAGCATCTGAGGCTGATGGTTCCCTTCCTCTTCCTGGGGCTCAGGCCTTCCCACGTGGGCAGCCCCTGCTCCTCGTGCCACCTCGACACGCTGGCCCTGGCTGGGGCTCCTCTCCCGCAGTGCAGACCCGTTCAGAGCTCAAAATGGGTTTGTGAAAGAGGTTTTGAGCTTTCCTGGGTTTGGTGGGTACGTATTGCTAAACATTCAGCGTCGAGCCACTGGCCTATGCCCCAACCATCATCTTCTCACTTCTCAAACAGAATTTCTCAAAACATAAGACCCGATTCCTACAGAGTGGCAAGCTGATGAAACACTGGCTAACTGTGCTCAGCATCAGGGATATTTGCTTTAATTCACATCTGTTTTCAAAACTGGAGGATAAACAGAATCAAACCAGATGACTTTTCCTGGAATTAATCTTAGCAAGTTTCAGTAACACTTAACTACCAGACTGTCTGGGTGTTGCAGCAGCTGGGGTGTCCTAACTCTGCATTTCCCTGGTTAACTGAGCCCAGAACAAGTCCACCCAGCACTGGTTAGAGCTGCAACACCCACACGGTTTGGTGCAACCACCTCCTCCGCTTTATCTGCCGCTTCCTGTGCTCTACTTACGAAATGAGAACTGGGCTACGTGGGCACACGCCGTGAGCCACGGCACCTCTGAGCGAGGACAAGCCGGGTGCTGGGAGGAGCGTGGGCAGCAAGAGTTACCCTGCTCGGAACATGAGCTAGTGGATGTTCCCGCTGGCTTTAAGACGGAGCATTTTCCACGAAGCTTCTCCAGCTGATGGCACAGGGCAAAAGTGAACCAGCAGCCGCGGTCGGTTTGTTGACGGGCACAGTTTGAAACCAGGCTTCCCATTCTTTGACCGGCTCTGGTCCTGGGATAGGAGGTTTCAGAAGAAGAAAATGCAGAGCGTTCATCTGATGGGTGCTGTGAGCCAGTCCTTAATGGAAGGATGAAGAGGGAGAGTGACTACTATAAGGTGTCCTGAGAAGTATCTTTTTCATTTTAAAAACAGTATCTAGCTTAGTCTGGTGCCCAGTGCCTCCTGAAGGTTATCCAGGCTTGCCTTGGGCTTCTTTCAAGGTCTGTTGCAGTGTCTGTTTAAACTTCTCATACTTCCTCTGCACTTGCTGGATTTTTTCCTTCTCTTCTTTGTCCAGTATCATCAAGAAGTTCTGTAGCTCTGGAATGGAGAACGCATCCCACTGCAGAAACAGAGGGAAAGTCAACACATACTGTTCACCTTACTGCTTTTCGGGGGGGGGAGGCGAGAGAAGTTCCCTCCAAACCTGTGAGAGGAACAGTAAAAGACTAACACGCATCTCAACTCCAGGGACATGAATCTCACAGCGTTGTGTCGCGAGAGAGACGGGATAATGGGCTACAGCACAAAGGACCATCCCAGTGCTGAGCCCATGAGGCTGTAGGTTTAATAGAAATCATCTTTACTCGGGTGAATTAAAGCTCCTGCTGCAAGAGATGAGACGGTTCCCAAAGGAACCACAACGTCTATGGGACCAACTGAGGCAGCAGTCCCCGCGCTTCTTGTCACGGAAGGGGAGCGAGGTCCCAGCTGGCAGTGCTACCCAGCAGGAGCCAGGTCTCTTTATTTCATTGCAAAGTTAGCAAAACTGTTTGAGCTTCAGCAAAGCTCTTGGCACGGGGTGCGAGCAGCCAGGCTGCTCTGGCTGTCACCTACAACCACGCCGGGCTGACAGCGAGGAACAGGCAGCCACAGGCTGAGGATGGCAATCACTTCATAAACAGCGTTCGATGTCTGCCCAGCTCTGCCGAGGGAAGCTGGTGATGCTGCACCATCCCTACCGACCACAACCCAGCACGTCCTGAGCCAGCCCACGGCACGGAGCCACTCCCGGCACGGGCAGCAGAACCCCCCGGGATGCAGCAGCTCCAGCGTTTGCCTTCGTCACGGTGGGGAGCATGACTGCAACCCAAACCCGACTGCAAATTTATTACCTGAGTGCCCTTGGCTTCTACTTAAATTAGTGGATGGCTTCCTAACAGTGTTTAGCTAATCTAATTACTGAGGATTAACTCCGGGGTGGCGTTGCTTGGATCTGCAAACAGATTATGGGTTTGCCATCAAAACTGGCCTCAGCAATTTCACAGCTCACATTTAATTTTGTTTCTTTTTTTCTTTTTCTCCAAATCAGCATAAATTAGGAGCAATAAATGACCACAACTTTTGGCATTTTTAAGTTAAGATCCAAGCAGTCCTTTCAGCTGGTAACTGCAGTTTGGAGAAAAGCTGGTGTCACACAGTATTTCAGCAGGCAAACCCAGCCCCACCGGAGGGAAGCAGGCTGGCTCTGTGGCCTCTGCCATCCACCTCCCAGCTCTGCCGTGCGCTCCACAACACCTAGCGTTCATCTGGAAACCATAGGAAAGAGTCCCTGACATACCTCAACTTCCCCCGTTTCATTTTCCTTCAGCACGAAGCTGAGCACATCCGTGTCGGGGCCGGCCAGCAGCCGGAGGTACAGGGGGTACTCGGTGAGAGGGAGCTTCTGGAAGAGCACTGCAAAGAGACACAGACGTCCACAGTGAGACCTTGGCTGCCAGGGCAGAGGAAAGCTCAGGAGGTCAACTGGAGCACGTAAAAATGATTCCTGCTGCTCAGGAGTATAGTGGAAGTAGCTGAATCTCAATCACAGATCTGTAAGGATCTCTGTTAGGTCTTAGGTGGCTTCACCTCCTTCTGAGGACTAGTAATTCCCCACTAACCTATGGAGCATCACCTCCCGTGGAGGCCCAGCCATTTATTCATCTGAAATGTAGACGCTGCCTCCTGACCCACCACCAAGACCTTGCAGGAAGGATGCTTTTCTGCACCACAAACCCGTAAGCAGAACCCATCAGCTGCAGGAAAGCTGGTGGGTCCGGGGGTGTGAACTCACCTTGCCCATCTTTCCGCATCTCCTTGAAGAGCGCAAACTTCTGGGGATTATCCACCACCATGAATTTCTTCAGGAGCCCCTGGATCACCTCGCTCACCGTGGTCGTGCTGCTGATGTGGAGCTGCTTGATGGCATCCAAGGGCAAGTAGAATGAGGTTCTCTTGTCCGTCATGTCGGCCAGGTTCACCTCCTTGAGGGCATCGTAGATGGACTGGGGCCGGATCCCCGCCGGCACCGTCACGGGGCGGCGCAGTTTCAAATGCACTTTAATGAAACCCGTGTACGTCCCATCGTCGTTCTAAAGCAAAGCAGAACTGGGCATCAGACCACGGGGAGATTGTCCAGCCCTTCCCCCCCCCTGCTGTGTGAAGGGCTTTCTGGTCTAGAGAGCTGCAGCTTGTGGGGCGACCGCAGGACTTTCCACCCCTGGGTACGGCTACATGTTTGAGGGTTTCTTATTAATCACTTAAAAAAATAGCCAGTCATTTCAGGTTAGTCACTATTGATTTTCTCCTGTTCCTTCCACCCGGTGATGACTCAACCCTTCCCCGGGTCTCTGCGATCTTGTCTTACTTACAACCAACGCTGCTACAAGTCAGTTATGGAAACCATCACACGTCGCTCGCAGTTGCACTCCAGTGAGGATGTGAAGCCTCTGGGAAGGTCTCCACCCCCACGTTCAGCAGGATCTCCCAGCCACATTCCCCACGTTTTATCCCCAGCTTATGGGAGTTATTACATCACCATGGAATAAATCGTTCAAGATCAGCCTGTCTCACACCAAGCCCCTCACCCTGCCCTCAGCTCTGCAAAGATGGAGAGATCGAGAGAAAAGCCTGGCCCTGTACAGTCCGTCCATGGGTGCCGGGCAGGAACAAGCCACGGAGCACTGGGCCTGTGGTCCCCACCAAGGGCCACCACCAGCAGCTGAGCCCCATCAAGTCCCAGGACTGTATTTTTGCTAAGCTTCAAGCAGAATAACTCCAGGGTCCTGAGCTACTCCTAGAAGTCAAGGGGCAATTAAAACAAAAATCAATGTGCGAGACATTCCAGCAGAAGCTGCCGTGCAACCTGCACAGAGGAAACTGTTTAAGATCTATTTTAAAATAAATTTCAGGCTTATTTTCAGGTGTTAGCAAGCACCAGGGAGTTACAAAGCTGCTGTTCTTGGAAGTTGTACAGTTTAATCATTTTACTCTTTAAGAAGCTTTTTCCCCTTCTCTGCAAGACCCTGTGAAGTTCACACCTTTGCGGTACTCCGGTCCCTAAAAGGTTATTTCCTATTCTTCTCACCATATCTCATCAAAGTTTTACTTACAGGAGGTGATAACCAAGTTTACAAGCAACACTTCAAAATATAAGGCATCTACTGTGGCTCTTAGACCTCTGCTTCAGCAAGCCTGGCAGGGGAGAGGAGAAAAGCAGCTCCTTCTAGAAAGGCTTTGTGTTTCTAAATCCACTTTGCGCTTCTAAATCCGCTTTGCGACAGCTGCTGAACGGCAGCGCCGCAGCCCGAGTTTTACCCTGACTCATCCCCGCTAGAACAACGTGGGCTCATCTATTTGTGGCAAGTCGGTCGCAGCGCAGGCTGGCCAGAAATCACTGTGCCAGCGATGCCATTCGAGGCAGGGAAGGGTTATCTCAAGAGCTGGTGACTAACAGGAAGGAAACTCAAGCAGGAGTGAGCAGGAGAACAAAATAGACTGGGTAGGGAAGATGAGAACATCTCAACAGCCACAAGCCCTCTTGCCTTGGAGACAGCTTCCTCCAGGCTGGCTCAGCTCGCAGCCCAGGGAAAGCAGCCCAGGGTAAACCAAGCCCAGGACGTACCAGCTTCATCAACAGGCAGTTTGTGACTTTTGCGTTGTACTTCTCAATTTTCTGTTTGATCTCCTGGACGGTCGGAGGCTTGGGTTTTTCTTCTTCTATGGTTTGGGTTACATTCTGCAATCAGAAGAGATCACCTTTAGTTATCTAGGTTTAGGGACTTCGGGTCCTATCTTTAGGTTCTTGGACTGGGTACCACCGCAGCTGCTCAGCTCTGCTTTTTCTTGGGAAACAGGAACCGAGCAGACCCTGAGCTCACCCAGGAGAGCAGAGCTCCTCTAAAGCACAGCCTTCAGCGTCCCAAAATCCAGACCTGCTGCAAACCAGCCTGCCTGTGCCTTAGACTATGCTGGGTGGGCTGGATTTCCCAGCAGAGAGCTCTGCTGCCCCCCCAGAGCTCAGCCCTTCCCCGCAGAAAGGCTGCGAATACATTTCGCCGGCGCTGCCTGAACCTGCGAGCAGCGCTCCCATATTTTCCGTGGGCTTGCTCCAAAGTTAGCATGTGCAGAGAGCAGAAAGCGTGAAGGGATGTGCCACCAGCACAAAAACTGTAACCTCCAAGAAGGAAAAAAAAGGGGAGGAAAAAAAAAAAAAAAAAAAAAAGGCAACACTAGGAGCAAAGCCTGTCTCTTCCCAGGCAGCCCACGATGCAGCAAGCTGTAAATAAGCCAGCATCACCCCAGGCTACCCGATATTCCTTTTAGGAGGGGAATCAAGCACAGGACAAATTGAAATCCTGGCAGGATGGCTCCAGCCATGTGACTCGAGAGCACCAAATTCATTCAAGAGATTCCCAAGTGATTCCCAAGTTCACAGTTCCCACTTGAGGCTGGCAAACGGCACGAGACCTCTTGAAACACTGACCTGGAGCAGTAACCCACTGGAGGAGCACTGACATCGTGTCCCAGGCTCCTTCAGTGCCTTGGAAAAATAAAAGCAAAGCTTTCCTGGGGTGTTTAAGAATTGCACGTGAACATCCACTTATCCTAACGGCAATTTCAACTCCCCAGCTCAGCCAGGTCCTGAGGCACACTCTTGACTGCTGTCTACTGACGGCAGTGGATCTTCCGTGGCCACACGCTGCTGCTGGGCTGATGTGGGAATCTTTAAACATAATGCCAAGGGTAGAGATTTCCAGAAGTAGTGCCGGGGAAAAAAAATAAAATAAAATAAAATAAACCAAACAAAACCCGAAAACCAAACGCAAAACACAACAAAAGACTTCCCTTTAAGTTAACGGAAGATGTGTCCTCAGAATCCCTCCACTTCCTCACGCCACCCACTTCCCAGCTGAGCTGTCGCCCACCAGGGTTGGCCCCCACACCAGCTGTACACCAGGAGACCCCTGGGACCATCCTCTCCTGGCAGCAAAGAGCCTTGTCGCTGCCTGGCACGTGGCACCTCACCCGTGGCACAGCACAGCCCGCCACAGACCAGCGTCCAGCCAGCCGGGCACGCTTGGCAAAAGCAAATGGGGCAGCTCGGGCTGTCCCTGCCACTGCACCCAGGAGCGTAACGGCACCAGCAGCCACTGCTCAGCCAGCGTGGCCAAGCCCCAGGGGCAGCCCAGCATCCCTGCCACCCCAAACCAGACCAAAACCCGCCTGCCAGAGGAGGCTGGAGCAGCCCAGCAGCACCCGGGGAGCCCTGGGAAGAGAAGTGCTGCTCCTTCCGCCGTGTGTGATTAAATCAGCCACTTCTTGCCCTTCACCAATCGACCCAGATCTCTGGTTTTGCAAAGTTTCTGGTGCAGAATATGCAATTCTGGCTGAAGGAAGAAAAACAGAAGCTATTAACCATAAACCGTTGCCACATTTCCTGTTGTACCGGGACAGGATGAAACAAGCTGCTAAGAAAACAAGAGCTTGGTAGCTCTGCCTGCACCCAAACCTTGGCAGTCACTGCTGGACCTGCAGCTCTCCTGGCTGGAAATGGGGACCTTCAACCATCACCCCTTGTCCTGTCCCAACAGGCCCTGCTCAAAAGTCTGTCCCCATCTTTCTGCCAGGCCCCTTGAAGCACTGAAAAGCCCCCAGAAGGTCTCCCCTTGGGGAGCCTTCTCCTCTGCAGGCTGAACCCCCCCAGCTCTCCCAGCCTGGCTCCCAGCAGAGGGGTTCCAGCCCTCCCAGCATTGCTGGGGCTCCTCTGGCCCCACTCCACCAGGTCCCTGTCTCTGCTGTGCTGAGCACTCCCGAGCTGCCCCAGCACTGCAGGGGGGTCTCTCTCTCTCTCTCCCCGGAGCAGAGCAGAGGGGCAGGATCCCCCCTCCCCTGCTGCCCACGCTGCTGGGGCTGCAGCCCAGGGCACAGTTCACACGCAGGGCTGTGACCACACATGAACCCATGGGCTGCACAGGACCAGACCCAGCCGTGCAGCCACAGGGGCCTGGGGCACCCCGGGCAGCACAGAGATGTGAACGTGCCCATGTCCTCCCCCTGCCCATCGCAGCCTGCGGCAGACGGGCTCCCCTTCCATACCCGACGCCATTCCTCGACTGTAAGCAACGTCAATTGTGAGCAAGGACTTGAGCCTCATCTGGCACTTGGGCTAATGCTCAGCGGGATAAAGGCTGCCCAGAACGAGCACCCCGGGAAGAGTCAGCCAGCTGAGAAGCACAATGCCCATCGCCTGGGGCTCGGGCCACGCTGGCCTCCTCTTTGCAATCGACCACTCATCTACTGAGCCGTGAGCTTGTGACAGGCTATTACGGGGGAGGTAGAAAACCCATGGGCCATCATGACTGCAGTGGTACTCTCAAAAGAGTGATTCTAAGCCAAGAAAGACAACAGTGAAGCTTCTGTGACAGATTTTTCTATTTATATTGGTTTGCAAGGATGCCAGGAGAGACACGCTCCACATCCAGCTAAAGAGCATCCTTCCTACAGCCCCTCACCTTGCAGAAGCCGACCCCCAAGTTACAAACCTTTTTAAAGCAAGCCAAGGCAGCAGCTCTGCCCCATGCCACAGCTCTCTCCTGGGAATAGCAGCTCTGGGTGGCACCCAGGGGCTTTCTGACACTGCTGCAGAGGTGCAGAGGGGATGGTGCCCTCTCCCCACAGCTCCCTGTCTCACCAAGGAGCTGGAGCATGGTTACGGGTTGGATGCACAGCTCAGGAGGTGGAAGGCCAGCAGCTCACAAGCCATGGCTTTGCCAGCCATGAAACCAAGTGTGGAAAGGCACTGTCGGTAGAAAGGCTGAGTGTGCACTTCCATGGGACACTCCTTGGAGCAAGGACCACTTCCCTGCCCCCTCGCTCCCAGCCGATTTTCCTCACCAGCTATTTAGTTAATGAATTTGAACAGCAGAACGGTGGAGATGGAACAGGCCCAACATCACCACGTTCTTGGCAACTACTGTCTTATCTAGAGGCAGGAGTGGCCAAGTCCTCCCTGGTATGCTTGGGCACAGGTCCATCACCATTTACATCAGCAACGCTGTGACAATTTGCACTCCCAAAAAGCAGCCCGAGCTCTCCCTTCACCTCCTACGTTCAGATTGCAAGAGAATTTTGAAGACCTCTTCTGAAGGGATTTTACAGGTCAGGGCATCAATCCTCAGTTCTTCTGCTTATCACGCAAAGATTTGTCTTAAAACATTAGAACACAAAGCCCAAAGAACTGCATCCAAGCGCTGCTGGACATCAGCATCACCAGCTCACAGCCTGGGACCAGTATCACCCCACAGCACGGAGGGCTGGAGAGAAAGGTGAATGCTTCAAATCTGAGCCAGAAACAGGAGAACCAGCAGCTCAGACCTGTAAACCCAGCTGCAGCTGGGAGTGGTGGAAGCTGGGGAGGGGCAGCAGGGCTGGGGCAGCACCTCACAGCCCAATGTCACCAGAAAGCTGGGACACCTCTGCTTTCACAGGGTTCTCCATCACTGCCAGACCCTCAGTGCCTTCCCCTTCACCCCCAGGATTCGCAGCACTATACAGGGAAAGCATCAGCTGCTTAAGCATGGGCAGGTTGGGGAGAAGAAATGTACAACAGATTTGGGGGAAAAAACAAACCCAAAAACAAATGCAAGACAGAAAACACAGCAAAAAAAAGCCAAAAGCCCACCAACAGATTTCACTCCCTTTGAGAAACTCAAATGAGATGCTGCATTTTACTGTGGGGTTCAGGGGAAAAGGCACCAATAGGAGAGCGGTTCCTTCCCTACAGAAGGGGAGAAGGATCATTGCTGCATTTCAGAGAGGTTAGAGGCAAGTGAAGATGGGCTCCGTGTTTTGATTGCCATGGAGATTTCACTTAGAAACCGGTTTTCCTGCCACATCGCTGCTCAGCAGCCAGAACTGAGCAGGTCCTCCCAGGGAGCTCCACCTCAGGGGGATCTGGGCTGGACAGGACCTCACGGGTACACAACCACCCCGAGACCCCAGCCCAGATCAGGGAGGCTGGGGAGATCAGAAGGATCTGCTGAGCCTCAGAAGCAGACGTTTGGGAACCAATCACAGCTTTGCAGGGTCAGGAAATGCCCCTTCCTCACCCACCAGAGAGATGCCCCAGGGCCACCCCTGTCCCCAGGCTGTGCCAGAGCCCTGCAGACCTGCCTCCCCTCTGGCAATCACTCCCTGCCCTGACAGTGCTTCAGAGGACAGACAATGGGCCAAGGACAGGACCCTGCACTGGTCCCTCAGCTCCATGCTCCTCTGGCATCGCACCTGGCAGAGCGATGCCCCTTTGCCCACCCAGCACAGGCAAGGTAAACACTGGTTACCTGCAACCTGGGAACTGGTGCGGATGCTGAGCCTGGTGACCAGAGAATTCTGGGACTCTGGGGTTTCTCCGAGGCTGGACAGGATCGTGGAGATCAGCTCATCCAGCCCCTGCTTGGGTTTCGAGCACCTCCAGGGAACAGTCCCTGTCACGGGCACTGCCACAGTGGAGGGCTTGAAGAAAGGGAGAAAACAGAGACAGGGCCAAACCCCCCCCGCATTGCCCCCCAGTGCCCCTTGCCCAAGCTCAAGTAACTCCCATCCAGAGCCTGCAGCCTCTGTTCTGAGCCCAGTGCCACCAGCACCCTGGTAGCTCAGCCACCCTGCCCGTGCATCCCGCTGCAAACAGCTCCACGATGGCACAGCTCCCCTCTTCTTCAGCAGAGGAGGCTCCTGCCTGCTGGGCTCATGGTTCAAGGACCCCTAATCTCCAGGAGCTGGTCCCATCCTCACCACCCCTGGGTGCCACCCTGGGTGACACTACATTCTGTCCCTCTTGTCTTTTCTATTCTTGGACAGAAACCTGCCCCTCTCCCTTCCAAGCCATCTCTCCCGGCAGCCACCGATGCAGGGCAGACTCAGAGAGCAATTCTGCAGAGTTTTAAGCGATCACGCCTCGGGCAGAAGCCTCTGGAGCCATTCAGCTGAGGAGTCACAAAAATGCCAACTAATAGGTCGCCAGGGATGAGGCCACATCTGAGATCTAAAATGGCTCTTTGCTAATGAAGAGTGATTGCACTGAGGGTTCTGAAAATAAAAAAGGAATGACGAAATTCCTAGAAAGAGGCTTTTCACACCAGTGGAGCTATTTCAGTGGGAAAAATCATAGTGATCAGATCCCATTCTTTCTTTTTTTAAACAGCAGGAGGCCTGTACATCCCCTCCGACCCAATGGACAGCACATTTCCTCTCCAGAGATTCTTTCCTAGGTCTTTTAGGACACGCATCCCCAAATTATCTGTATTTAGCTTATTCCTGCCCAGTGCAGGACATGCCCATGGACTGGAAGCTGCTGTTGCTCCAGCACTGACCACACTGTGCCTCCTGGGCTTGGGAATCATTCCTGGGCGTCTAAGGATGGACAAATGTGGCTGCTCCCACACACACCCAGCAGGGTAACTCATGGTTGGGTCCAAGCTGATGTTTTCTACCCATAGTCGGAAGCAGGAGCTGCACTTGGTGGTGAAAAGCAACGCTGCTGCCACATGCAGCCCGTGCAGCAGTGGAAACGTTCCACGTCCAATAACATCACTCAAGAGAAGTAAGATGCCAAGTTAAAAAAGGAGGGACAGGGAATGAAGCGAAACCAAAGCGAGATGCCCACAGGCTGTGCCCTGTCCCTCTGCTTTGCTGGCTTCTCCTCAGTCCCACTCCCTCCTCACCACCAGCCAGCCCAGCACCACCAGCCAGCCCAGCACCTCCTCCACCCTGCCATGCTCCAGGGCCATCTCCATCTAGAGCTGAGGTCCATCCTCATGCTCTTGCAGGACATCCACCCCCACCAACCCCCCAGCATGCCGTGAACCCCCCAAAACCTTCTTCCAGCAAAGCCTGCAGATGGTTTCCACCTCCAGATGGAGAAATGCGAGGATCCACCTCCACACACAGTCCCATTATGCAACAGCATTTGCTTGAGCAGCAAATTTTGTGTGTGCTTGGTGGCTTGGTTTTTTTTTTTTTTTTCATGCACAGGAACCATTTCCTCCCTGTGACACCAAACCCCTGAAGGGCTCCATCTTCTCCAGCAGCCACGAGGTCTGTCACCCACACGGGCCGCATCCAGGTGAGGAGCTGGGTGAAAAGGGGCTGTAGCAGCCCCCGAACCCTCTGCGAAGGAGAGTTCCCGAGCACGAATGTGATCAGGCTGATTTCAAAAGGTAGCCGAGGATCTGCAGTGCCCTGGCTCAAACAGAGCAGCGTGAAACCCACGCAGGGTGCAGCGTCCATGGCACTAGCACCGTGATCTTTTACATCTCCTACACAAATGAATCATCAAACGACATTTGAAAAGCAGCAGTACGTGTCGGTTAATCATAGCGAGAGGGAGCTGCTGGCTCGCAGGGAATATCCCAGGTTAAACCCGAGGGAGCATTTCTTCAAATACATCAAAATAAAATTGCCAGTTGATTGAAACTCTCCTCCAGAGCCACCCTCCAAGGAGAAGAGCCCCGGTCGCTGGGACCCGGCACTGCAGAAAGCTGAAGCCCAAGGCACCAGCTGAGGATTGCAGCTCAGCAGCCTCGGGCACACAAATATAGCGGAGCCCGACCGGGAGCGCGCCGGTGCTGATGGCTTACAGGGGAATTTCTAAGTGAAAAAGCTGCTCCCCAGGCCAGAGCTCAGCTCTCGGCGCTCAGGGCTCTTGTTCCTGAGCGAAACCCCCACTTCCGCAGCAGCGCCTTCTCCATTTATGCTCAGCTGTGGTTGGGGCCCCAAAGTTTACAGCAGGGGTGTTGTTTCTTTTGTTTTTCTTTACATAAACACTTCAAACCCAAAAAGCTGCCTTGTCAACGCTGCTGATACAGAAATCTCATCCTGGGGTGCAACGCTGCCCAGCCAAGCGCTCTCTCCTTCTCCAAGGCAGCTACACACGCACGCGAGCATCCAGAAAAGGGCCAAATTTATCACAGTGTTAATAAGTTCACAGATTAATTTAGCCCTGCAACTTTCCCATCTCCCCGTGCACCCCGCAGGTGTGATTTTCACCCAGGGTGCCTCTTTTGCGAGGCCAAAGCACGGGTCCCTGGCCAGGCGCCTGACCCATGGCAGGGTGGCTGACCTGCCCTCCTGAAACTGGAAAACTCGCATTTGGAGTCGGCTCCTCCACTGCGGATCCCCCAGGGCACGCAGAACGTTGAGACACGGCTGAGAAAAATCTGCAGCAGCGCAGACCCCTTGCACGGGAGCAGCGAGCTTGGAAGAGGCAGAGAGAACCCTCCTCCCTGCCGGCAGCTCTGCCCTGGCTCCGGCTGCAAGCTGATTTTGGCAGCACCTGCAGCCAAACGTGCAGGAACGCCGACATCTCCCCTCGCCCGCAACCACCCCCCCCCCAGCCCAGAGCATCCCACCTCACTAGTTCTTTAGCTGTTACCTTGGCAGGGACCTTGCTCGGCGCGCTCCGGAAGAAAGAGGTTTTTGCTGTGAAAAAGCAATCCTCGAGGTCTTCATCCAAGCTGCAGTACCCGCTGCTCATGCTGCTGCCGATGGTCATCGAAGGCCAGCGGAGGCGAGAGGCCGAGCGCGCGCGGGGGGCTCGGGGGGCCCGGCGACCATCGGCGGTCCCCGCTCCGGCTCCCGCACCAGCAGCGAGCCCCTTCTCACATCCTCGCCTCGCCGGCGCTTATCCGCAGTAGCTCCTTCTGCTCATCCTCCGGAGCCAGCGGAGCTATTTCTCTTTAACAGGCAGCCGTGCCGGGTAACCCTTCCCTCTCCTCCTCCACCCGCCTCCCTGCGCAGCGGCGCTGGGGCAGCATGGAAGGGGCAGAGCTGCGAGTTTGCTCCCACTCTTGGCACCCGGCTTCGCTCGCCGCCCGCCGCCTATTCCCCTGGGTGCCCGTGCGGCTTCACCTCCCCTTCCTGCGCCCGCCTCGCACCGTTTCCTCTTGCAAAAGCGCTCAGCCCGCTGCATGCCGGGGCTGGGGTGCTGGGCTTGGCCGTGGGCACTGCCTGGGTATCTCCAGCACCTCCTTTTGCTACCCAAGCTACATCTCCACGGCACCCTGGCTCCTCTCTCCTGTCCTGTTAGCACAGCCTCGAGAGCTGTGTTGCATCTGCTGTCTCAGGGAACCAAGCCCAGGCTGGATTGAGCCCGACCACGCTGCTGGAAGATGGTGGAGAAGGACGGAAGCTGGTGAGGATGTGGCCCTCAGACCCTCCCTGGGGGTGCTGGGAGCCCCTGGTCATCGTGTTCTGGGAGACAGTGGGTGCCTCTCTACTCTGCTGCTAATTTTAGAGCAGCAGGAGTGATTCCAGCAGCACTGGCACCTGGCTGAGGCAGCTTCAATTGCAGCCCAGGAAAATGCTGCTGAGCTCCTTGCTCCTGTTCGCAAGAAGCACTTGCTCCAAACCAATTAAAATGCTGTGTTGGCCTCAGAAAGAGTCTCAGAGCAACAGCATCATCCACACTCCCCTCTCCCCCTGCAGAAACCCAGCCCAGCACAGACCCACCCCCAGAGCTGCCTCCTCCATCCCCCTGTCCCCCCAGAGTCACCAGCACCCTGCTAACAACCTGCATTTTACTCAGCAGCTTTTAGAGCAGATGTGACCTCCCTGCTCGGTGCAGAGCACGGGTATTTCTGGAGCCAGGCAGGAGAAGGGTTCTGCTTCCCATTGGCCATCCTCATCAGGGATCATCCATGGGGATGAGGAACATCCCAGCACGGGCTCTTCCCACCCACCTGGACACGATGTCTGTTCCGGGGCAGGTTGAGGGGACTGACACGCTGTGTTAAAAAGGACTCTGCTTAGGAGATGTGGTATTAATGTCCACGCTGACTGTTCTCCACTGTACTTCAGAAGAGGAAGAGGGAAAATGGCCTGAGAGTATCGTGCCACGTGAATAAATCCATCCTACACCCACACTTCAGATACTCCACACAGACCTGGCCAGCTCATGCAAGGAAGAATAAAGAATTGCAAGAGGTACCACAAACAGGGCAGACTAGAGGTACAGGGAGGTTTCTGTGCCTGGGCCAACCTAGTCTGGAAAGGAAGGACTAGAAAGCACCCAAAGGCAATGAAGAGCTCCATAACCACAGGCCCTGTTCACACAAACAGGGCCAGCACGTTAAACACCAAGAGGAGGGGTGCTTCTCCAGGCCACGTGGGATCAGATCTGCAGAACTCATCACGAGTTGTTCTGGTGGTGGATCTGGAAAGGCAAACTCATCAGCAAGGGCTCACAGACAGTTGTTAAAACTGACAGCTCAGGTGCAACCCCCAGGAGTGCCCATGGCACTGCTCACAGGGAGGCCACAGCAGCAGCACAGCATCCTCACCCTGATGCTCCTGCTCTCTCCTTCAACACTCACCAGCCAAACAGGGAGAAGGCACAGTGCCCAGGTGGCTGCTCATGTTCATTCTTTTGTGTCCTCTTCAAGGCACAGCTCTTACCATCGCTAAGGGATATTTTTACACCGGGCCAGCCAGCACAAGGAGCTGAGTTGAGACTCCCCAGCTTAACTGTCTGCAGCAGGAACATCACCGCTATCCTCCTGTAAACTGGAGCTCTCGCTCAGTCCTTCAGGTGACAGGGCTCTTTCAACTGGTCTAAAACAGCTCCAAAAACCTCACACAAACTGCCATCCCTGTACCAAAACCTCTTCCCCTCTTGATGGGTTGCAGACGATGTTTCACACCCTTCCATCTGTATGTTAGCTCAAGGGCTTAAGATGCCGCAAGGCTTTGACAGCTCCATACCCCACAGCCGGAATACAAACCAGGACGTCAATGTAAAGAGGGTGGGAGGACACAACATCTGCATCTCAAAGAGGAAGGCAAACATCCAAACGGGAGTATTTACAAAGCAACTTGTAGCAGTGCAAATAAATCAGCTCCAGCACACGCGCTCCTGCAGCGGCACCGGCCTCCTAGGCTTCGCCGGGTTATATTTAGCAGAGAAAGAGGCTTAAACTGAACGCGTGCAACATGAGCGGAAAGCGAGCGTTGGGTTGGCGAAGGGCACAGGCGTTGAGGCTTCCCCAGGGCCTCGGCACCGGGTGTTCCGCAGCAGCAGCGGAACGCGGCTGGCCCTGCTGTGCCCCGCGCGAAGCTGGATGTGCTCCCACTGCCTCGTCCCACCGGCTTCTCCAGGGAGCCCTCGCTTTTCCACTGTGGTCCACCCACCTGGGAGAGCACTTCCGTAAAAAAACCCAACCAACCAAAACAAAATCTGAGGAATTTTGACTTGTTGGTTCAGCAGCAGCTCCAGGTAATGGTTCCCTGCACAGCAGCCGCCCGAGAAGCCACCTACCAGTGACCTCCACCAGCTCACGGGCGGGCAGCGCCCGACCAGCTCTGCCCAAACCAGGGTCCAAACTCTTGGTGCTGCTGAGACCAGCCGAGGCTTTTGTCAGCTTCGGCAGAGCCTGGATTTCACCCAGCGAGGCTAATCTGGGACCCCAGTGTAATGCACTGTTAAGTACTTTGCTGGATCAAAGCCCAAATTATTAATGCCTGGTATTACACGGTAACAGTGTTTAACTATGTGATATTTAAGTAGCTATCTCTCCGATGCTCCTAGTTTGCTTACAATTGATAATACTATTTAATGACTTCCAACCATGCTAGCTATTAATTTAAGAGGTTTTTGCCTTTTCAGCGTGCAATCTCCTTTCCTCCCCAGTGGATTCAGGCACCCTATTAGTCTCTCTCTGGAATACTGACACTGTTTTCCCCCCACCTTCCCCCTTCAGAGCAGCAAAACCTGCTTGGCCAACAGAATCACACCAGGAACGCAGCCCTGAGCTCAGCTTTATGGGCTCGGATCAAGTGAATCTGAAGAAGATTTTCCTCCGATCACCCACAAACGAGAGCAGAGCTTTATTGCAACGATCTACCCTCGCTCACCCGCAACCCAGCCCACGCACCTCCCAGCCTTTCCCAGAACAGGTAAGAGACTCCAGGCAGTGCCATGCTGGGGGTTCAGAGGCATGACCCCCCCACTAGGACCTCGGGATGGGTTTATGGATTTCTGTTTGCCTCTGCAATCAGAGAGACTTTTGTTCCCTTGGCACAAAACGCCTCCCCCCTCCCCGGGCTCACACCAGAGAGGTGTCAGGGTGATGAATTGCCGCAAAGCGCAGGCTCTGTGTTTATTATTGGGACCATCAATAACCCCCGGCGGGCGTTATCACCCTGAAGAAGAAACAAGCCTTTCTAATTTTTCCTCAAAAATCAGGTTTTTCCTCCTGCTGCTGAGAGAAGCCCAGCGACGTCTGACAGAGCCGGCGACACACGCAGATCTGGCTTCGCACTCTTCCGCAAATACCTCAAGGCTCAGTTAGGATCCATTCAGAGGCCCTTTGCAATGCAGGGCTTAGAAGATAAATCCCATCGACCTTCAGGTTCCCTCCTGGCCATTTTCTTCTGAGCAGCAGCTGCCCAGCCACGTGCCAGCCGGGCCAAACTCCGCAGACCTTGCACAGCACAGCGCAACGACCACCAAACCCCAGCAGTGGCTCCTCACACGGCCAAAAGGAACCCCTCGCCCTGGAAAACATCCAGCTTCCCATTTCCAGTTTCGCACAACCGCATCGAGGTCCTCCCCAAAGAGGATTATAAATGCCCAGTGATAATGAAGGAGCGAACAGAGGTTTTTTTAAAAGCACACAGAGATGGAAAGGGCTCAAAGCCACTTCAGGCAGGTTTCTAAGCAGTGTTTTAGGCTTCCAGCGTTAAGCATCTTACATCTCAACTCGCGTGGCATCCTGCGGTCTCACCACCCCCCTTCCCGAGCCCTGCAGCCCGTTCCAGCAGATGCCCACTGCTGCCAGCAGACCCCACGGGACCCTCGGGGGGATTAACCACACAGCTGAGCCTTCCGGAGCAGCCCTGGGATTACTGCACATCCCTAATGCAGACTGAAGAGTCTCAATCCCCCAGGCTACTGAAACTCTTCCCGACAGAGATACTAAGCTGGAGCTCCCTGCAAGTCCTGGCTCACACTCTGCCAAGAGGCAGGAGAAAGGCATCTTTGCTGCTCCTTTCCAAGCGCTTTGCACCCAGTGCTGAGCCCTCATTTAATGCCAGTATCGACCCTCCCTCTCAGGCACCAGTTGCAGCCAGGCTGGGGTGCAGGGGCGGATGTCCCCAGAGGGTACCACTCACTCCCCTCCCACTCCGCTGCAGGAAGAGGAGCCCACAGTGCTTTAAACACGAGGCAGCTCCGCATGCAGCGAGGGGGATGCCCGCAGGCACAGCCTCCACCGCGCCAGATCCCACCCGCCCAGGCAGGGCGTACGGGCAAGGCGCACGCAGATCACGGCAACTCAGCGAGCAGGACCCATGGGTTGACCTCTCTGACAAGACACATCCCCTCCTCCAGCCCTGTGAAACCCTGGGGGAGCAAGACACCGGGTCTCTGGAGAAGACGCGGCCGGTCGCGGTGCCCCCCTCCCGCTGAGCCCCGTCCCCGGCGTACCTGGGTGCAGGGTGACAGGAGGGTACCCTCGGGCGAGAGCTGGCTCTGGCACGGGCCCGGCCGGCGGCAGTCCAGCTGGATGAGGCTGCGGCATTCCTGGTGGCACGTGTACCTGCAGTCTGCACGGGGGAGAAACGAGAAAGTGAGGCACCTGAGACACACAACCTGCCCCCCGGGAAGGGACCGAGCTCCCAGCAGAGAGTGGATTGATGCTGGTGGGCATCAGCACGGCCAGAGCTGCTGGCCAGCCACACGTCCCAGTGCAGGCACACTCCTGCAGATGGGGAGAGGCACCCAAATACCTCACCCAGAGCAAAAACTGCTCCCACATCCCTTCCCCAAGGGAAGCCGTGTTTCTTGCTGCAGCGTGGGCAGCGTTCCTACCACGCGTCCTGCTGCCTTCCCCCGGTCTGTGCTGCCACGTCAGTCCACAATGCACAAAATATGCTCAAGTCCCACCAAACCATGGGGTGCACCACTCCCCAGCTACGCTCCTTGGAGATGTCCCCTGTGGCAAAACCTCGGCCACTTCACGAGGAAAAGAGGCTTCACCTTCCAACGCCAGGAGGGAAAACACATCTTTGTGCTGGACAGAAGTCAAGCTATTTACAGTCATTAAATATGAACACTTCCAAGGGCCTCTTACAGTGACCGAGGCACGGACCTACCATCAGCCTGGCCAAAAAGCCACCCCTGCAGAGGGTACAGGACATATCCCTCACAGCAAAGGCCATGACCCTCCCATCCCAGCCACGGGCTGCTCAGGGGCAACACAGCACTGACCTAGCCTGTTTTCTTTGGATGCTGACCTGCCTTGTGAGACATTAACTAGTTCAAGGTAGGAACTGCACAGACGACTCTGCAGGGCCCAGGTATATCCTCTTTAGGTGCATGGTCCCGCTCACTCAGCTGATTTGGGCACAGGCAGCCCCATCTACCAGCCACAACAGTCATCGTGGATTTGTGGCTATCGAGCCCCGACTCCTCCGAACCCTCCCGAGTGCAGCCAACAACCTCCTCCTGCTTTGCCGGACCTTCCGTCCCTTTTAATTGTTAACCATTGTACAAACAGCATTACATTTGCTTTCTACACTGCCCAAAATTCCAGGGTGGTCACTGATCTGGAAAAGAAAAAATAAATTCCTGAAACCAAGGCAAGAGAATTCACAGGAACTGGGACTGAGTGCCCATCCCTGCACCAGCTCTGCCACCCCACTCCAAACGGGCAAGCTTGTATTTTAAATATACTTTTTTTTTCTCCTTTTTTTTTGTTTTTTTTTTCTTTTAGCATTTGGGTCATTGGTTTTGAATATCTGGGTCTTGCAGGAAGGCAAAGGAATATCCCATGTTTGCTCTAGAAAATGATTTCTGCTCAGCTCACAGGTGGGAGAATGCGTGAGAATGAATGAAAGGAGCTGAACCACTGCTGGGAGCTGGTGCCTGAAGGGGGAAAACATCAATCTCCAGGGGAAACAGGGAAATCATTTATCATTTAACATTCATCTGGCATGAGCTGTCTGTCATTCTCCTATTCCAAGTCAGTTGTCTCAAGTAAGCCTGGGGGAAAGCAGAGAGAGACTGGCTTTTTTTTTTTTTAATTAGAGCTAAGCTGCACAGTTACATGGTAATTTAATGCATGACCTTTTGAGCAACTGGAACGGCCTTTTAATGGGGGACATCCGCCAAGTCTTTGCTGAAGGTGCCAGTTTGAGGATGCTCCGGTTGCAGGTTCACCTGAGCATCTGGCACCAGCAGAAAGTCCCCATTTGGTCCAGGATTTTCAGGTTTGGGCAGCTGCCCCCTGCTCCCCCTGACCACAGCCAGCAGGCTCCCCAGGAAGGCTCAGGCATCTTGAGGGGAAAAAGCTGCGTGGTGAGAGGTCTGACATACGTAACATGGACCACAGAAGTTCCAGCTCCCAAGCACACTGCCGGATCAGGCCCATTACAGCCAGACATTTCCTCGTGGGATTACAGCATGACACCTCCTTAGTCACCATCACCTATTAACAGACCTAATCACTCAGTATCCGGCAGGGAACACTAATTTTAGAAACCCAGCCCAGCTTTAGGAAGCAGCCACGTGACAGGTTTGCCAAGAGAAGCAGGATTCCTCCACTTACGCTTTGAGATAATTTCCATTCAAGTCAAGCAGAGCAACACTTGGAAACGTAGATTCTTTAAAATAAATAAATAAAATACAGAGCCAGATCGCGATACTGTGAAAAACTGGTGGCTGAAAGGAATTTCCCTGTCTCCACAGATAAAGTGTCTCAGGGGAATAAAGCTGGATACAGTAAAAGCCAACAAAGCTGGATACAATAAAATACAGATGCCCACCCAGATGCCTAAATATAGGACTGCAGTCATCCTGCCCACCCCCATCCTCCCAAATACCACAGATACTCTGGGGCATCTTCCAACCTGACCACATGCAAGCTCCAGATCTGTAGGCAGGGAGACGAAAGGAGAAGGTGCAGGTCTGGGGCAGGTCCTGGCCCCAGCAACGACAGAAGTTCCAAGACCCTAACCCCAGCCAGGCTTTCACCTCAAGAAAAACCTCCTGCAACTCCAAAACAACACCGCATGGGAGATAGGGTATGACTGCCCCCAGAATTAGGATGGAAAGCGTCTAAAGCGTTGAAACACCTCCCCTGTGATGCTCTTAAACTCCTATTCCTGACCAAAGTTTGTGGTTCCTGCAGCAGTGCCACAGGGCTGCCAGCCCCAGCACACGCAGGACTGCTGAGATGCTGTCAACCAAGCTACAGAAAAACCCCTTCTGTGACATTAAAATGAATCATGAAATGGCAGGAATTATCTTAGAGCTCCAATTCCTGATTTATTAAGGATCTTGCCATTCATTAAAAGAAAAAAAAAAAGAAAAAAGAAATCCATAAAATCACAAAAGCTCCTGACATCAGAAAGTCAAAGAAAGCCTTTGAAGAGTGACCCAGCTGCCACGGGATGGTCGAAGTGGCCAGTGTTGAAGAACAGGGGTTCCTCCCACTTGCCTTCAAGCGCTGGAATCCTTCTGCATCTCCCGCACACCTTTAACTGCCCCCGCACCCCAGGTTTGCCTTCCCAAGCTGTGCTGCAGAAGACCAAGGGCTCAGTGCCTCTGCCCTGGCTCGGAGGAGACACCCGACGTCACTGGGGGTAACCTCAGGGACGGCTGCAGGATGTGGCCCCGTGACATCAGGAGAGCTGGCAGGGGTCTGCCACAGGGCAGGGCAGGACCCGCGGCATCGCCACCAGCTCGGCACTCCCACAGCAAGAGCAGGGGAGGGTCTTTGTTCTCCTGCCTGGCACCTTCTGACGTTCCCCACGGTGATGACCCAGCCCCGTCTGTGCCTCGTCCCTGTCACCCGAGGGCTCAGCAGTTTTAGGTCGAAAGCAGATGGTTTGGGTTTAGCTTGTTTGCAAACACAGATGGAACCCAAGGGTGGTTTGTTCTCTCTTCGGGGCAGAGAGGATCCCCTGGTGACAGTGACCACTCTGAGAGGTCCCTGTGCCACCACCAGACCCAGACTGCAAGCCCAGCTGCCAGGCAGATGCTCCTGAGCCATTATTTACTAAAAGGCAAGTTTTCCTCTCAAGCAGGGCAGCAGTGATGCCCTGAGCCATGCCCTGCCGCGAGGAACAGGACAGAGCGGATGAAGTGGGCAGGAGAGGGTGCCAGCCCCATCCCATCCCTGTGCCAGCCCCATCCCAGCCCCGTGCCAGCCAGGAAGGCTCCCAGTGCCTCGCCAGCCCTGCTCTGCAGCACGAACAGGGCAGCCCCAGAGGAATCCCCTTCCACCCCAGCAGCAGCACAAAGCAAACGCACCCGAGCAGGCGGATATCCCCCACCCCCACCTACCTCCAACCAGCAAGACCTCCCTGCTCGGCCTCCTCAGCAACCGGAGTCCCTCAGACCAAGACTTTGACTTGGGGAAATGCCCGAATATTTTGCGAATTCTCTTCGTCAGGAGCCCAAAGCAAGCGGCTGCCCCGGCTTTCCCGGCCGCCATCCCTGCGAGGGGGGCTCGGGAGCTTGCCGGGCACGCGGCGTCAGGCGGGCGGCTCTTCGGCACCGAGCGCAGCCGGCGGGCACCCTGCGCCACGTGGGCACCGTCCGCTCCCCCGAGAGACCTTTCCTCCCGCGGAGGGAACGCGTGGACATCGGCCATTTCCCACCCGCTGCCGTTCGGATGGGCTTATTTATTTATTTTTCCAAGCACCTCGGAGCTTGTGCATCTCTGGGCTTGTCCTGCGAGCCGTGGAAAACTTTCTATTTCTGGGGCTTTTTGCTTGATAAGATAAAACAAGCCAACGGAAGAGATTAGCGAGAGAAAGCGCAGGAGCCGGCCGAACGCTGGGAGGGCTCTTCCCAACATCCTCCCTTTGCCTTGCTGCTTTTTCCTTGCAGTCTTCCGAAGTTTAAAGTCCCCAGAGGTTAAATTAAAGGAATACACCAAGATCGACCATATTTGTAACACTGATTTATAGGCTGCACGGTTCGGGAGGGTTTTGGGTCGACAGCACGGTCCTTTCACAGCATCTGCCAGTGCCCAGCACAGCGGGGGCCAGATGCTGGGGTGGGACATCAACACCAGATTGACACCTGCCACTTTGCACCCTCTACATCGCTGCCATCCCCTCTGTGCTCAGGTCTCCTCTTACACGCAGACCGGGTTTCCAGCTCCCTGCGCAACGCACTCCTGCTGGTATCCAGGGAGTAACAAAGGTGAAGCTTAACTGATCTTAAAAATCACACCGAGCATCACGAGCGATGAGTTAACACGGGGGGACTTTTTACCGACCCCTCCCCGTCCCAGCAGCAGGACAGCATCCCTGCAGCTACGCACGTCCCCGCTCCCCACACCCCGACCAGCAAACTCAGCTAAACCTACCGGGGCAGGGACCAAGCAACGGAAAGAAAAGGCACGGCCCAAAAACCAACCTGCAAAGTTAGAGCTGGAGCCTTGGCCGGTGCCTCTCTCCATAAATCCTTCCCAAGGCACAGGACTGGATTGCAGCAAGAAACATGCCCCTGCAGAGCTGAGGTGCTCCAGGAGTCCTGGCAGCCTGCCACAGGGCTCTGGGCAGGTCACCATCCCTCCCACCCCTCCATCTCCCCCAGGGAAGAGAACACCCTGCCCCAGGGAACCTCAGAGGGCGGGATGCACCCCAGCACCCCACCCTGTCCTTGCCTGACCTCAGCAGCACCCACCCAGCAAGTGCCACCCCAACCTGCCCGAGTCACCTGGGAGCAGAAACCGCCTCAGGAATCTGTCTGGACCAGCTAAATGGGACAGAAATGCAAAGTACCGTGGGGCTTCTGAACTGTTTGCAATTACTGTTTACAGTGGCGAGAGCAGAGCCACGACAGAGCGTGGGAGGATGCGCTGGAAGAGGAGAACATGAAAAACCACCACGTCCCGGAGAGCGCCAGTGGCGCGAGCAGAGCGTCGTCTCGGTGAGGCTGGGCTGGGCTTTTTAGGAGCGTCCACACCTGCTAAAGAATTCATGATCTTAAGCAAACACCTACTTAAGAACCAGTAATATTAGAACTGTAGTTTGCTCTGCAAACCAGAAAGAGAATTGGCGTGTGTTTAACTAACTTCCTCCTTAAGGAAATAGGTCCTGATTCAGCGCTGCACTTGAGCAGAGAATTAACTGCTCTGAGAGATAAGGGTGGCTTCAGACCAGAGGCACAAACCCAGACGCGCGCTCAAGTGCTTTACTGAACCAGGTCCACGTTGCAAGATCTACAGCTCAAAACCAGACTTCAGGCAGAACTGCATTTGCCACCCAGCTCATCATGTGCTGGACCAGCTCCGAGGTTTCCCTCGAGGCAGTGCCTCACAACCAGCCTTCCTGGCAGGGAAGCACGGAGAGCTGGAGTGATTTTCTTGCAAAGCAGCACTTCAGCCAACAACATTCTATTCTGGTAACACCGTGGTCATCAGTGCCAAGAGTTGATCAGGGATAGCACAGCTCCTGCAACCAACTGCTTATGGCATCCCGTGCGTAACAGATGTGTCCCACTGAACCCACCTGGGCCAAAGAACCAACTCCATCAACGTGACCCAGGAAATACGTGGGTGATAAATCACACTGCCAGGATGAGAGGTCACGGGGAGTCCCATCGGCACAGACACGGGGCCATCGCACCCCAGCCACACCAGAGACTGGAGCAAGGTGAAGGAGCAGAGGCACTGCTGAGCCATCACTGGAACGGCCCTTACTGCTGGGTCTCCCAGCAGCTGCAGTACCAGAAACAGGGATTTCCTATAAGCATCTCCATCCCGTGTACAGCAGGGATGAGAAAGCTCCCCAGAAAGAACCACTCCGTCTCAGGGGTAACTGGGATGAGAAGGGAGCAAAGCAGACAACTCACACGCAGGTTGGACTCTCATGTAATTTTTCTGCCTTAAGCCACAAGATCCCTGGTCACCAGTGACCAGCCCACACTGCACAGCACGGAAGGACCCTGAGTCACCAGCGTGATGCTGCCAGAAAAGAAAAACACAATGCAAAGAGTGAAATAAAACCCACTGAAGGCTTTGAAGCTGCGTTAGTCACCGCAGTATTCAAACAACCACTCCACCCCACCAGTACAGACACCAAAGAATCCCACAGCAAAGATGCGCCTCTGCAACCTGCCCATCTAGCACCCTCCTCCCCACCTCCAGCAGCCTCTTGTCAGGAAAGGCAGCTGGCAACAGGACACATTTACACTCCTACAGCAAGATTAGGTATTTTAATGTGTTCATTCAGGACTTGAAAGGTGCCAGCAGCACAAAGCCCCATACATCAGATAGGAGATACTCAAGGCAGAGCCTGTAATAGCACTGCCACTCCTCATGCCCAACTGCATTCACTTTGAGACCGAAAACAAGTGTTTTTAAACTAAAGGCACTCCGATCTGAAGTAAATGAAAATAGGCCAGAACTGTACAAACAAAAACCTGAGCATCCTCAGGCTGCAAGTCAAAAGCAAACAAGCAGCAGCTCTGCCTCAGAAGAAAAAGAAATATTGACTGAGGAAGGACAGCACACCCCGCCTGCAGCTCTCCCCGCTTTTCAGAGGATGCTATTGGGACGAGAGGGAATGCAGAAGATGTTCTGAGCATCTCCACTGAAGTTTCCCTCCCCTCTCCCCCCAGACTGTTTGTCTGGGGAATCTTAGAGGCAGAACTACTCCCACAGTCTGAATAATTCTCATCTGAAATGAAAAGGGAAACAGTTATTTAAGATATGTTTCAATATAACTATGGAAAAAAAATCCTGCCAGAGGAGAAGTCCCTCAAAACAACTATTTATAGTACTTGCAACACCACAAAATTCTGCGAGTTATTACTCTAGATCAGGATTTCAAAACACGCAGCCCAGTATCTCACCTCGTGCACGAGCCCTGTGACAGCTTTGCAGGACAGCTGGTGAAAGACGAGAGCCCCAACAAAGATTGTTTTGCTTCAAACAGACCCACGCTGCTCCTCCAAGCACTTTCCTTCACACATTCGCTGCCAGCTGCAGGGAGCACACCGGCCCTTGCCGGGTTTTGAGGGAGTTAATCAGGAGCAGCAGGCAGAAGGCCAAGGTAAGCACCAGCAGAACATATTTACATCACCCTCTTTGGAGCAACCCTCCGCACGGCAAGCTCGCCAGCCCCGGCGCGTTCCCGTCACGTTGCGCTGCCCGCGCGGTGACGGCCGGGTTACGTTTAATTAACGGCAGGCAGTGCTAAAACCTTAATGCGATGCAGCAGGGCCATATGGCACGGCCATCTCTCCCAATTGCCCTTCATTTCCAAACAGCACCAGGAGGCACGTGGAAGAGCCCTGCTCGCCCTGCGCCGTGCAAATCACCGCTAGAAACATTTAATTGATGCATAATCTAAGGAAAGCCAAGCGTAAGAACCAGAACAGGCTGGGCAAGGGACTAATTGCCCCAGCGAGGCTGGTGCTGCAGCACGTGCCTAGCATAACCCCCCAAACGAACCAGAGCAACGAAGTCTTCTCCAGAGCTACCAGCTGGGCAGCCGGTTCAGAGCCTGGCACAGGGTGTAGCTCATTCCACTGTCCCAAATAACCACCAGCACCTCCCTGCCCTCCACACCGACAGTGAGGGTACCCTTGCCTGGGCACAGGTATCCTTGTGAGCAATAGCATTAGTATTAGCAGCTCCTGCCAGAAATCAAGAGGCTCAGCTGACCCCAACCAGCAAATCTTCATGTCCCCCAAACCCAAGAGCGACGCCCCAGCTACATCTGAGAAGACAAATTTCCATCCATCCTGCAGCAAGAGAGGAGCAGAAAAGGAGCAGTTTTGCTGTAAGCAGACAGCACGGCACAACACTACCAAGTCACCCACGACACAGGTTCACTCAAACCTTCTCTGCCCCAACCTCCTCATTTCCCCACCTGTCCCACCACAGCTACAACCACTAGTGAGGGTCACACCTTTCCAAGGACCATCTGACACCCATGGCTCGAGAACAGCACCCCAGGGACGTGGGGCACAGAGTGTGTCCCCTCCCACACCATGGGACGATAAACCTCTCCTGCAGAGCACAGGCCTGAGTACAGCAATTATCTGACGTGAGGAATCTGCATCTTAGTGGCTCTTATCTGAGGAGTTTGGGCAGAAGGTGTTTGACAAACTGCTGTTTCTAGAGGAGCTTACACCTCACCGTAAAGTTTCACGAACGCAAATCTTTCCTCCTCACCGAGATCTACTGATGACAATACCTTCACAGCCCTGGCCAGTAACTGACAACCTCCTCTTTCCTGGAAAAGCTTCATTCCCCAGATCCGCCCAGCAGCTCCTCATCGCACCCAGCCCCAACGCCCAGCCCCGGGGACAGCAGCCCCTTTGCGGGGACAGCAGCCCCTTTGCGGGGACAGCCTGGCCCGGACCCTCGCTCCCTTCAGTCTCCCGAGTGAAACACCGCGGGGCACCGGGACCCCCCTCCCAAAGCTCGCCAGGTTCCCCCCCGGCACCCGCTGCGGGATCTGGGGGGCCCAGAACCGGGGCGAAGAGAAGGGAGAGCGTGCGGGGCTGCCGCTGACGGGAGGAAGAGCCCGGAGCAGGGCTGCAGTGCGGGATGAAGGACCCAGGGCGGAGGAGATGCGGGCAGGGAAAGGGTTGCGGGGCAGCGGGGAGCACGCAGCAGCACTCACATTCGCAGCGCAGGGCTCGCTCCCGCACCGCCTCCCCGCACAGGTCGCACCAGCCGCGGCGCGGGGGTCGGAAGGCGAAGAGGTGACCGCGGCCGCTCTCCGCCGGTTCCCGCGGTGCCGCGAAGATGCTCCGCACGTCCGGCAGCAGCCGCGGGGCTCCTCCGCGCCGCCGCAGCCGCCGCCGCCGCGCCGCCCTCGCCCCGCCGGGGCTCCCCGGGGACCGGCCGCCCATCGGCTCCGGGAGCGGGGGGACGGCGGGGCCGGGCGGCCGCCGGTGCATGGAAGCGGGAGGGGAGGGCGGCAGCGGGCGGGGACACGGCCCCAGCACCAGCCACGCCATGGGCTCGGAGCAGCCGGGCGGGTGCCGGGCAGCGCAGGCGCCTTGGACCGGCCCGGGGAGGGGAGGGGGGGGGGGGGGGGGGAGGCGGCTGGGGGGGGGGGGACCGGGACCGGCCCTACCGGAGACCCCTCCGGTGGAGACACCCCTACCCCGCCCCGGAGAACCAACTCTTGGGGTCCGCTTCCCGCGGGACCTATCACAATTTGAGCCTGCGGTGCGGTCCTTCCGCATGGAAACTTCCCTCCCCGTGGGATTTCCCTCCTCTGAATTCCCTCGGCCGTGGGAATTTCCCCCCAGGACTTCTCCCCACGGGACCTGGGTTGCCCGGGGGAGCGCGGATATCCCCCCCTGGGCTGCGTCTTGCAGCCTTGAGCCTGGGACTTTCTCCAGCATCTGCGGCTTGAGCTCAGCCGCGTCCCCACGGCGGGGCTTTGTCCCCACGGGGCTGTCAGATCGCGGGGGGCACGGCTCTGAACCAGGCTGGTGCAAACCCTCTCCCGGCACAAGGTGGACCAGGCTGCAAGGGCAGCTGGAACCAACGACCTTTCCCAGGGCAATGCCAGCAGGGCTGGTGAGCGAGGCGAAGGGTGGTGAGCAGAAGCAATTAGCTCACCCAAATGAGGCTCCTGTGGTTACGGGAAACGCGAAAGGGAAAATATTATGGTCAAATTTTGAAGTGGCTCCAAGCAGGCTTCAGCTCCGAGGACACCCATGCCTGCCCGGACGGCTTGCAAACCCTGGGGGCAAGGAGGCTTTTGGGGCGCACAGATGGGGCGGCTGGCTCAGGCGCTGCTGGTCCTCCGACGCTCCAGCCTTCTCAATAATAAGCCACTCCTGCCTCCTTTGAACAGGAGGGCTGGGTAGCACACACCATGTGAAGGTTCCTGTCACTCCACCACCTTCTGCACTGGCTGGAAGAGGCACAAGATGAGCTACTGCCCTTTTCCTCGTCTCCAGTGCACAGAGAGGGTGACACAGTCACCCTGACTCACAGGCCGTGACTTTACCCAGGCTGTGGGTTAGCTATCAACCCCAGACCATCTCTCCTCTGCTGCTCTCCGTTTAAAACATGTAACTTGAACAAAACTGGTTCTGAATTTCTTTGGTTTACACGACAGCAGCTGGGGGAGGAGGCAGCTGCAGTGAGTGTAGTGCTGAGCTGTGTCAATCCTGGCTTCTGGGCTCACGGGAAGCTGAATCTGATGTCTCTCATGAATTCCTGAGGACAGGATAAGCCAAGGGTATCTAAATCCTTTTGAAGGATTTTATTTTGGAAGATGGATTAAAACACTGGCTCTGAGTTACAAAAGACTAGTGCCAGAAGCAGTCACTAATAAGAGCTTCAAAACAACAAAGCAATAATGCAGCTTGAAAATTTGTAGTTTTGTTCTGTGCTAAGTAGCAAGATTAATTTTTGAAAGGTCTTTTTCTTCCCCATTTAGGATCCTAATTCACTTTCATGTGTCCTCTGCTTCTGCCTGAGAAGAGCAGCAGATTTATTGCTGGGTAAATTGTTTCCAAAACCCAGGTATTTTATCCTGTGTTCTCCCCAGACCATTAATCACACAGGGAAGGAGTTTTTCCTCCTGCCTAGATGGAACCTCCTGGGTTCCAGTTGGTGCCCAGAGCCCCTTGTGCTGTCGCTGGGCACCACTGAGCAGAGTCTGGCCCCATCCTCTTGCCCCCCAGGGCCCTTTAGCTCTTGCTCAGCATTGCTCAGCTCCCCTCTCAGGCTGCTCCTCTCCAGCTGCACAGCCCCAGGGCTCTCAGCCTCTCCTGGCACAGAGATGGCATCCCCTCAGCCTCTGCTGGACTCTCTCCTGTAGTTCCTTGTTTTTCCTGAACTAGGGAGCCCAGTAAATGAAGTACCTTCTGTCTGAGTTTTGGCTTATACCTGCATAAGAGATGTGGCAGAGCCATGATCCTTCTCAGCTCTCTCCGCAGGTATTCATGTCTGACAACACAGAAGTTCTTTTAGGCCAAGGGTTAAAATATTTGGGGAAAAAAAAGCAACCAATCTAATTAACATTGGCAGGAAAATTCCTGTTTTGTTTGGATGCTGGGAGTCCCCTTCGCAGCTGCTGTGTTATGGCAGTTGAAGCATGACAAGGGCTATTAGCAAAAACTCTTTTTTCTTTTTGCCAAGAAATAAATCCCTTTCTGTTGAAGCCAAACATGTTCCAGGTCAAACACTCAGCTGGTCCGCATCAGCGCAGCTCCAGAGTCCGAGGAAGCAGCAGCAGACTCTGCCTGGGCTCCCTGCCCTGTTCCTACAGGGGATGTCAGTGAGTTTGAGCTGGATTGAAAACAGCGTTCCCTATAAAACGAGGAGAATCCTAGAAAATAATTTGCGGGAGAAAAGTTTCAAGCGATGGCTTAGTTCCACCTTTCCTGCAGTAAGTAGCTGGGTTTGACAGTCAGGATGTTGGTTTTTACAATTAAAATGAACGGGAAATTGGTGCCAAATTCCATGCAGGAAGGTTTCCTCTGTGGGAGGAGCTCCTGGGTGCACTTGGCCGGTTCTTACAAGAAAGCAAAGCTTGGCACAGCCCTGGAGGTGCCGCTCTTTGCTCTCTTGGCTCCCTTGCTGAGACTCCGGGCAGTGCTGCAGCAAGATGTTCAGCTCCAGGTCTGCACTACTTTGCTGTATGTCCCCATACGTCTCCCAGCAGAGGTCAGAAATGTTTGCTGCCACGATCAATCCCAGGAGCAGCCTTGGCTGGCAGCCTCCTACCCCATCCTTGCTGCAACTCTGACTCTGGGCACTGTCAGATAATGTCAGCCCCGGTTTTCTTGGGTGCTGGAGGCAACCTCCGGGCAACCACAGCAGCTTCAGCAGGCCCAGGCTTGGCTGAAGGCTTTTGGTTTAGCTGATGGGTGTCCCCTGCAGAAAAGAGGCTGGAAAGAGAACTGGATGAAGGGTGAAGGGCAGAGTCGGGTGTTTCGTTTTCTGCTGAGGGACAGGTCCAGGCAGGCACACTGAGCATCCCCTGAGCACTGCTGTTGAGTCAGACACGTTTGCTTGCCCAGCTTATGGCTCAACCTCCCCTGCCAGATGTACGATCAGGCCCTGGGCCGTGCAGCAAGTCCCTCACCCTTGGACTTTGCTGGTGCTGGTGCTGCCAAAGTCCTGGCTCACCGGTCCCAGCTCCAACCTCTGGTAACCCCAGCAGCCAGTCACGGTTTACATACTGGCAGTAACCAAACACAGAGGGAAGAGCTTCATGCAGGGGACAGGAGTGAAACCAAACACGCATTCCTGCTGGCAGTGCAGCCTCCCACCCTGCAGACCACAGGCACAAAGGGACCTGTGCTTCCCACCAGCCATTTGCTGCCCACCGTGAAGCTCAGCAGCTCAGTCCCCCTCCCAGGGGGAGGGTTTGGAGGGCAGGGGTTCTCCAGGGAGCTCAGGGCAGGCACTTATGTGTCTCTGCACTGGTGTGCACCAAGGAGAGGTGGGAAGAACCAAGGCAGTTCTGCCCACCAGTCTGCCAGGAGCCTCCTCGGTGTAAATACCTGTGTCTCAGCCCAGCTGGATGGGAGTTATCTCCCTGCCTGGCTCTGGCTGCAGCCTGGGGATGTCACTCCCATCTGCCTCACTACAGGATGTGGGATCTGAGTGACAACCCATAAATCACACTGGGGATGGGCAGGAAGAGGTGGACAGACAGGCGGCATCTCTGCCTCTTCCCACAAAGAGCTCCTCGATACCATCTGATGCTCAGGCTCCCGAGACCCCAGGCTCCCCGTATCACGGCTCCGCACGCTGCTGCTGCCGAGCTGACTCGGCCGATAACCAGAGGATTACGGCTCCTCGGAAAACCCAAGGTCAAAAAACAGGAGGAAATTTGGAGCGTAGTAACCACGCCTAACAAAGGGCACACCCCCATGTGCGTAAACACAGAACATTTATGGAAATGTACAGAAAAAGAGAAGCCTCCCTCAGCTTCCCATTCCCGTACCCCTCCACAGCCCAAACAGGGGGCTGGGCTGGAAGAGAAGCCCTGAGGCAGGAGAAGCTGCAGCTCCCACCTTCCCTGTGCTGTCACCTCCTGGGCAGAGCACTGGGGCTGTGCTGGGGTGGATTCAGTCCCTCGAGCATCAGGCACAGCATCCCTCCTGCCCTGGACTCCTGCCCCGGACTCCTGCCCCGCTCCACGAAGCCTCAGGGAGCAGAAGTATGTCAAAAGTGGGAGCAATCCTTAAACAAGTAGGAGGGATAATTTATTTGTCTAGCCTGTTCCTCTTCATCATCCGACACGGTGATGCAGAGAAGCTAGAAAAACGTGGAGTCCTTCAAGCACTTTTTAAAAGGAAAAAAAATGACCCCAATTTTCTGCCCAAGGCTTGCAAGCCACTCAAAGCTAATGCTGGTGAATTGTGCAAAAGTGCTGGAGCAGAGAGGTAGGACACAGAGAGCTCCTCAGACATGAACATCAAATGTCTCCATCACTCTGGGCCCAAAGTGCTGTGAGTGTTCCCTGGCTGCGGGAAGCAGCTGCAAATTCCCCATGTCTCTCAAATACCAGGAGTGGGGGCAGCTCCACTTAACCTGCAGGAACAAAAGCAAAGGGTTTAGGCTCGAGAGGGATCGCCTGGGCTCGTGCACTCCCAAACTGCAGCTGGGCTTGTTCCTGTATCTCTTGGAATAAGCTGTTCACACCAAAAGCACACCAGACCTTTCTCATCCCCTTGTTCGCAGCAGCCGCGCTGTAACAACACAACCGGTCCTGTAAAAACAGGGCTGGGCTGAATCACCGACTGCTTTCTTCCTCTTAAAATCTGATCTGAAACCCCCTGACATTTTGATACACGTATTCGTGTTCTTGATCTGCATTAAGATCCTCAAAAATAAGTTGCAGGGGAAGAAACCCAGCGGGGTTTGTCAGCAGTAGGATGCTGGGCTTTTGCACAGAGCTTCCTCCAGAAATGGAAAGCATCCACTTCTCCGTGGCAGGCAGCAGCTGCCAGTGCTGAGCAGCACAGGGAAAAGGCTGGAGAGAGGGTGTAGATGTGACATAGCATTTGCAGAAGATCATGCTTAAACTTCCAAGAGAGAGAAACTGTCCTCTGCTGCCAGACCATGATGTAAGCTTGGTGCTGTTGAACCCCCAGGCTTGGCACCAGGCACAGCTCCCTATGCTGGAGCTCACCCACGGACTCCCAGCGAGCCCCCCCCAGCCCCACTGCCCCTTCCCAGGGCCCGGAACTGCCACTCGGAGCCACGTCTCTGGATGCTCTCACTCACCGCTCGATGATGCTGTTATTAAACTGGAGATTACAAGTGACAGACCTCATCTGCTCCAGGAGCTCCTGCATCCTGCCAGGGACACAAGCAGCCCCTTACCCCCGTGCTGCTCCCCTGGCAGTGGCTCCTGCAGAAGGGCTGGTGGGGGTGGCAGGTCCCACCTCTCCCCAGGGAGCTGGGCTGGCTGCAAAACCCTCTCTCAAAAGACTCACCGAAAAGCCATCTCCTGGCGTGCCTGGCTCAGATGGATGGGTGCAGGCGCAGGGGGAACTGGGGCCAAACTTCTTTTCTCTGTCTGGAGAATCCTGTCCAGAGCCTGCAGAGATGGAGAGACTTGGCAGCCCCTGGCAGCCAATGGGCTGTGTGCGGTGGTCTGACCCTGGGTGCTGCAGCTCCTGGGCCCTCCCTGCAGCCCTGCGAGAGCAGCGTGCCCACCCCGGGACAAAACATCTCCACAGGCACACCCAGCACACCCACTTCTTCAGGACAAACAACATAAATCAACCAAAGGACCAGGGCATCTGCCAAGTGGCTGTGCCACAGCTCGTCAGGTGAGAGAAGAGGCATCCTGAAAGCTGGAGGCAAAGCATCATCTTTCTCCTACTGCAGTTCCTGTTGGTTGGGTACCAATTCCCCTGTGCCAGGCAGTCCTTGGGACCAGGGGTGCAGCTGCCAAAGCTTTACCCATTCCTCGCTCACACAGTGGGGGAAAATGAGATCTCCACGTGGGGAGCACGCACAAAGAACAGGTTGTTTAAAAATACTCCAGTGTTCCCCTACTTATCAGACGTGCTCACACACACGGTGGGTGCTGGGAGAGGGGAGCAGCAGCAGCATCCTGGGCAGGACCCCGCGTGGGCACCTACGCTCTGCAGGCAGTCCTGGCACTCCATCGTCTCCACGCTGCAGGCGCTGATGCGGTTGCTGAGCCTCTTCAGGTGCTTCTTTATCTCACAAACTTTCCTGGAGAGAAAAACGATGCCAAAATTCCCAGTCAGTGTATTTAGAAGCAGTGTGGACTGTGAGGATTTATTTTTTTGATGTTTTTTCACTTTTAATTCCGTGCTGCTTTCTGCAAACTGGATCAAAGTTAAAATCCTGAAGGAAAGCAAATGAATCACAGCAGCGTTGTAATTACGGCTGCAGCTCTGCTAACAGCCACTGTGGGCCTGATTATCCAAACAGCACTAATAGCAAATTAATTAGGGAAAGTGTCACTTGGATGAGAGACAGCTCAAGCCCAACACTCCTGCCCTAAGTGCTGCACAGGTCCCGGGGAGGACGCAGCATCCACTCAAAAAGCACCTTGGCTTTGCATTTCTCTTTGCATCCTTTCCTTTCACGCTGGAAGTGTCTGAAGGTCAGAGAAGTTCCCCCTCAAGAGCATCTCTGGGGCCAGGCTCTCTGCAGGCAGCACTCCTGACATCAGAGCCCAAATCGGGTGGCACCTCGGTGGGCTCTGAGAGGGGCCAGAGAGCAGTGACCGGTGCCCCCCTCGGCTCTGCTCTGCCCCAGCCTCCAGAGCAAAGCCTCTTGAGATGTTTTGGGTCCCAGCTGCCCTGTTCCTGCCAGGGTGAGGGGCCCAGGGGTGGAGATGCCACACACCCAGCGGGCACACCGTGAGGTGTATAAAAAAAGGTTCGGTTTGGCTTTAGAAAAAACAAAAGGAAAGAATATTTAAGGTGAACAGTCCACCTCCAGTCCCCAGAAAAACAGCCAGCACACCACAAACCCTGGCTGCAAGCAGGAAGAAACTCAAAACAGGACAATTAAAACTGAAGTAACAATAAATTAAAAATATCCAGTTGTGACTCATGATGCCTTCTCCTTAAGGACAGAAAAACAGGTACAAAAATACTCCAGAAAAACACAAAGAAGCTTTTTTTCCTCCCTGAGAGCAAAGGTAAAAGCTCTGCTTGAGTGCAGCCAGGGCTCCTGTGCTGTGTGGGCTCCATGGGGCTCTACACCCAAAGGGGAATCTCACCCTGAGACAAAATTCCTGCTGAAGCCGAGGGGAAATTTCACAGCCCCCTGAAGGGACGTGGTGGGAGGTGATTGTGGGCAGCAGCTTCCGTCCTTGAAGTGAAGAAGAACCTGGTTTCTGCAGCGTCCCCTCAGCCCTGCTCTTTGCTGCAGTGACAGGCAGTGGATGGTTGCCCATCACTGCAAGGAATTCTGCTCTTTGCATTATTCCCCAAACACCACTTAACAGAAAGTCATTCCTAATAAGTAGATCTCTTTGTCTCAATAGCAATTTTGTCCTGGTAAAAATAACCCTTCTCTGTTAGAGACCAAGGAAACCAGCTGATTGAACTCAAGCTACACGTTTAGGGGGCTTTTTATATATTAAAAAAAAACCCTTAAAACAATAGGGCAGAAAAGCAGAACACGGGAACACACCCAGGATACACAGCAGGATTTCCAGCACTCGCACAGAGCTGCTTGGTTGAGATCTTACTACCCCTTTACGAGTCCCTCAGCAGCAGTTACCAACACCACCATCTCCATCTGCAGCCCAGCACTCCATCGATAGCAGAGAGCAAGCAGAAGCCCTGCTCGTTGGGGGGTCACTGGAAAGTCCCCTCTCCCATCCCCACTGGGGTCCGAAAGCCAGAGGCAGGGTCTGGTACCTCATCCTGCTGCCGTGGAGGGCCAGGGCCTCCTGGTAGCACTGGACACAGTCATCCTGGAAAATCAACAGAACCTTCCTGGCCAGATGCCCTAAATTCACCCTAAAACCAGACAAAAAAAGGGAGGACACTGTTATTTCTTTAAATGCATGACAACGAACGTCACAGTTCACGTGGCAGGAGACCTAAAGCCAGCTCCTGAATGGAGAGAGGGACTGGATGCTCAGTAATGAATTTTGCATCAGGGTTATAAACAAAACCTAATGATGATGGAGAGGGGGACCAGGGGGACCCAGGAGGGGATGCTCAGCTGGGCTGTGAGCCCCATCCCTGGGGCACTGCAGAGAAACTTGGCGTTGAAGGCAAATGTCCAAGGTTAGACTGAAGGTTAATTAAGATAAAGGAGCTGCCCGTCAGATTTCACCATCCCTGGTATATATTGAAGTGTGCATTTTATTTCTTGCCTGTGCTAAATCCCCCTGGTTTCAGTGGACTCTGAAGGGAGGATTTTTAAAGGCACGAAAGCCATCAGACACTTTACTCCCACTGGAAGTCAAGCAGGTATGAAAGGGTGGACACTTCCTAAATCAGCATCTCAGCAAGGCCACAAACTAAGTCCTGTGTGAGCAACAGCCTGAGATGCTTCTCCCCATGGGGATCTGGCCCAACAGCCACTTCCTGGCCCCAGCTCTGCAGAGGCTCTCTCACGTCTTCAGCTGAAACAGTTCATAGCTTGAAACCTTTGCTGTGAAAGGTCCTGCACTGATGAACCACCACAGAAGATGCTGACTGGTGCCCTTTCTCAACGGTAGTGACCCAGGAACATTTTAGATCCCCTCCGGATTCCCTCGGGAACACCAAACACCTGCCTAGCCACAGCTCCTAGAAAGTTGGGACTTACTTATCGAGCTTGTGTATTTGTTCTTCGTTGTAGCCCAGCCCTGCAGAGGAAAGACAGCAGTCACCACAGGTTTTCCTGTCCATGACCCAATAAATGGGCGTTTTCACGACACACAGAGCTCACTCCAGGGGCTTTTCAGGGCCGCAGCCCCTGGGACTGCTGTCATGGCACAGAAAGATCTGCTAAACCCAGCAGAATGAAATGATCCATTTTCTGACACCTGGCCAGTACAGGGATGTTCCTGCTGCAGCCCAGCACCTTGTGGTGGCCCCCGGGACCATCATCCCCATCACTTACGCAGACACGTCCTGGCTTTCTTGAACTGCTTGTAGATCAGCTGCATCTTCTCCAGGCAGCACTCGATCTGCTGGATGCTGAGATAGGGACAGGGAAGGAGGAGTGAGGCCTCACAAGAGGAAGGGGGTGAAGTTGGGGTGAAATCAGCACCTTGGGGTGAAATCAGTGCTTTGGGGTGAATTCAGTGCTTTGGGGTGAAATCAGCACCTTGGGGTGAAATCAGCACTTTGGGGTGAAGTCAGGGCTTTGGGGTGCAATCCAAACACCCTTTAACTGGGGGGACACTGGTGCCACCCGTGCTGGCGTGCAGGGACATCGCACAAGGGTACGCGTGCCGTGCACAGGGCTGTTAGAAGGTTAGAAGCTGTCTGCACTGAGGGGCTGTTTGGGAGCAGGCAGCGATGCCCGCTCAGCCGAGCCGAGGACTGCGAAGCGCTGGCAGGGCTTTTGGGAAAGCTGGCACTACGAACCTCTTGTCTTCATGTACTTGCTGCCTGTGCTTCACCAGTTCAGATAAAATGCTATCCAACGCTCCTTGGAAGTCAAAGATGTTGTGGGAGCACTGAGAGAGCTCCTCGGCGACCTGAGGATGAGGAGGAGAGGCTGGGGTTGGCTGCTCCAAATGCTGCCTGTGGCTGCAGCTGCTCCCCGGGGCTCACCCTTTGCAGCCTTGTCTTCACCACGGCCACGTCCTTCAGAGCTGGCACCTCACTGCCTGCAGGAGCAGCCTCGTACCTGAGCAGAGTCAGAAAATGAACATTCCTTAAGCAGGATATAAGCCAGAGGCAGCTGTCAGCTGGACAAAGGCTGAGAGAGTTGGGGTGGTTCAGCTTGGAGAAAAGAAGGCTCTGGGGAGACCTCCTGGGGGCCTTTCAGGACTTCCAAGGGGGATGGCAGAAAGATGGGGGGCAATATTTTGAGCAGAGGTTGTTGCCACAGGACAAAGGGTGATGGTTTTCAACTAAAAGAGGGAGATTCAGACTGGAGAGAAGGAAGGAATTGTTGGTGCTGAGCGTGGGGAGAGCCTGGCCCAGGCTGCCCAGAGAGGTGGTGGCTGCCCCATCCCTGGCACCATTGCAGGGGAGGTTGCCCGGGGCTCTGAGCACCCTGCTCTAGCTGCAGATGGCCCTGCTCCCTGCAGGGGGGTTGGACCAGATGAGCTTGGAAGGTCCCTTCCCACCCAAACCCGTGTGGGATTCTAAAGATCAATCCCGTGGTGGAGGCAGCCGGGCAGTGGTTTGCTCGGGCAGTAACTCTGCGTGCAGGGCATTGGGTCTGAGCCCACAGGACACAAAGTGCTGATCGGGTAAAAACCCACCCCGTTGTGTCCAATTTGTTCCTAAATTGTTAGCTTCATATCCACGGGCTTTACGCCAGATCAGATGTTGTCAGCCTCCCCGCAGCTGGCACGAGAGCCCAACGCTGCCCGAGTCAGCAGAAACACGCCTGCCCCAGCCCGGGCTGGAAGGGAGGGATGAGCCAGCAGCATCCAGCTGCAGCATCAGTGCCCTTGGCACTACCGCCCTGCGCTAATCCCGCTGAAGTCCACGGGAACCATGTGCACCAGTCTTTTTAGATGAAATGGAAATTAAGAGACTTGCTAAATTGGAAAGAATAAAAGAACAGCAACCCGGCAGCAAAGAATTTTCCACTGCGACAACAACAAAAGAGAAAAGCAAAATAACCGTGGGTTATTTTGGATAAAGTGGGTTCAGCTTTCCCTGGGGTCGCGCAGGTGGGAATGGGTGCTGGGAGCAGCCCAGGGTTTCTCCATAACTCAGACTCCAGTGAACACTCCATTACTGGAGTCTCTTGGGTGGAAATCAGAGCCATCTGCTCACGGACGGTGTGGTCAGGAGGGATGCTGGCTCGGGGGGAACACAGCCCGATGGGCTGCTGACCACCCTCCCCGGTGCTGCCTGATGCTCCCTGCGCTTGGCTCTCCAGGGCTGTCTGCAGGGAACGGGGTCAGCGAGGTGGGCAGAGCCCAGAGGGGACTGGGCAGCTATTGCCATCCCGCCCATTACTTGCAGCAGTGGCTTTTTCCCCTTTCCCACGAGCTGGCAGCAGCAGCCCTGTCTCCTTCTCGCACTTACTCTGCACCTCGCAGAGCCTGAAAACTCTGGAGCAGGAGTCAGGGAGCGAGGACTAATTCTGGGCTCCTGTGCAACCAGGGACTGACCATTAGAAACTAAAGCAAAGACAGAGAAACAGCCAGAGTAGCTCATTTTCCACAGCCTCCACATACAGTGAAAAAGCCCCTTACCTTCCAGCTACCAGCTCGTTCCTAGAATTTTATTCATTTGTGATTAATAAGGCAATTTTGAGAGTCCCACATCTTATCTGCTGCAGCCCAGCACCTGTGAAGCCACACTTACAGCACACGGGTCTTCACCTCGGTGAGCTGCAGGCAGGCGAGCACCGAGTGAGCCCCTCTCCTCTGCTCCAAAATCCTCAAGCACTCCGTTTTCAGGTTCCCACTGCCAAGAGAGCAAACAGCCCGTCCAACACGTGCTCCCTGGCAGCTCAACCTCCATCCCAGGGCCGGCTGCACATGGTGGGGGTTTAGAATGGAGCTGGTGGACCCTCTCTGGCTGCTCCTGAGAAAAAGGGGGGCTGGATGCACGTAAAAGTGGGTGGACAGGGTGGGGGTCTCACCCCTGGGCACCATCCTGCCACTGCACAAGAAGCGTCTGTCCTGAAGGAAATGGGTAGGACAGTGAAAATGATAATATTAATAATAGTAATAATAATAATAATGGTAATTATGATTTCCTCAGCATCTCCTAAACTACATAAAAAAAAAAGTGACTCGTAAGTAACAAACGGGGACGGGAGCATCCTCGCAGCACTGAGGGGTATTTTCCTACAGGTCCACCCCCCTCACAGCCTGGCACACGTGGCCCTTGCACGGGGGACACACCGGCCAGCACATGGCAAGTTCCTGGCAAAGCCCCTCAGATTCTGGAAGACCTTGGCAAAGGTCTGCTCTAAACTTGCTCCTTGTTGCTCCTCTGACATTGCCAGCTGCACTGCAGGGAGGAAGAGGACAGGTTTGCTAAACGTCTACTTCCACCTACTGGCACATCATCGTGCTGTGCTCCCTCCCAGCATCCCATGCCCACATCCCACCAGACCCAGCAGCCCTGGAAGAGGCTGGAAAACCCCGAGTGCTTTAACCCTTAACACATAAACCTCTCGCTTCTGGGAAAGGGATGTGTCACCCCCACGTCACCCCCGATGGTGGTGGCCCCGGCACTCACATCACCCAGTGGAGACCTCTGGCCAGCAGCTCCCGGCAGCGCCGCAGGGCCCGGGCGATGTGCAGGGTCTGGTGCACGGCACCCACCGCGCTCTGCAAAGCAAAGGGCACTGCCAACGCCTGCGCCCCGCGCCCGGGGCTCCCCGGGCTGAGGACACCCCACCTACCTTGGCCGCGCTGCAGTCAGCCACCACGTCCACCTTGGGGGCAAACTTTGGGAATTCAAGAGCCGCTGGAAAGACAGACGGCGGTCACGGTGCTTCGGAGAGTGATCCCGGAGCCCCTGAACCGCAGCTGCAGACCCACACGGGCATCTCACCCCCACCTAAGAAAATCCTGCAGCCGCTCAGGATTTCAGGCACGGGAGCAGCTGCGATGCTGGAGGCTTCGTGCAACTCTCCAAGATATTTTGGGAGCGCGGACAAAGGCACGAACCGCCTGCAAAGCCCGGGAGCAGCAGCACACGGCTCGGGAAAAACTGACCCTGAAACCTCCTAATCCTGCCCCAACATCATCATCCCTCCACCTCCCGCTGTGCACTGGTCTATTAGGGTAATAATTAGAGCAAATCTCTCTTAGGACCCCCACCCTGCCGTGTTGCATCTCCAAGCCAGCGGTACTTACGGTCTCTGTATCTCACTCCTACCACGTCTTCTGGCTGCTCAGCAGTGCTCAGCAGGGTCAGAGGGTTGTGCTCTGTGGTTCTGCAGAAATTATGAGCTTGTAGATTAGGATCTAATTCACACAGATGGCCTTCGAAAAAATATTCTTGATGGTGAGGGACTATATTTGTTTGCTTGAAGACAGCATCTAAAAACTTGGTGGTACTGTAATGAAAAAGAAAGGAGCCGTGAGTCGCGCGCTCATTTTCCCGTCGCTCCATCAGCCTGTCATCCTCTTCTCATAGCAAAATACCAGGGGCTGACAGCTCCTGGTTTGAGCCTGGTTTGTTTAAACCCGGTTTAACTGCTGTACAAGGGGGACAGGGTGCAAGTCCTGGGGCGCTCCCCCAGGTTCACCTACTGAAGCAAGGGGCTGAGGCTCTTCAAGGCTCAATTCCCAGTTTCGCCTTGGCATCCTTACGTGTTGTAGGAGTGGATGTAGATGCGATGCAAGGAAGCCTGCTGCAGGGAGAAGACGTCGACCACGATCCTGTGCAAAATGTCATTGGTTCCTGCAAAAAACTGGTCGAATCCCCAGCATTTCTCCTGATCCACCTCCAGGATGTTGGCCAAAATGGGTATCAGCTGGTCCTTCAGCCCCCTGCAACAGCAGCAGAAATGTTTGCACAGGCTGGCAAAACCCTGAGCTGCCAGGGTGGGGATGTGCAGCCCCTGTCCTGCAGCTGAGTTCCTGCCCCGAGGAGCCGCTGTCCTGCCTTGCACCCCCTTTTCCCAGCTGTAAAGACCTGGTCCAAGAGCTGTGACATGGGCAGGTGAAAAGCTCATCTGCCTGGTTAAAACCTCCCATGCCCTCTGGGGCAGGATGCCCCTCTCCAGCCGTAGGGCCGGGATGTGAGACCCGCAGTGGCAGCGGAACCTGGCAAGGGAGACTCACGTGGAGAGGTGGCAGGTGACAGGCAGCTCGTAGCTCCACTCGATGCTCCCGTTCTCCTGCCTCTGGACCCCCGCGATGGCTCCGGGAGGCTTCTCTGTGGTAATTTTGTACCTATGGGAAGGAAATGTTCTGTAGCTGAAATGAGCCAGTGACCTCTGGGCACAATGTCCCTTGGGGCCAGCAAAGAGGAAAAAGTCAGAGTGCAGATGAGCTGGGAAGGGTACGTGTCATGGAAAGAAAAAAAAACCCCAAAATAGGCATAGAAGGAAAATAATTCAAAAAACAGACAAAAAGTTTCAGGCCAGCATCATCTGGTGCCACCCCCTGCTCCATCCAGCAGGGGCACCCAGGGCAGAGGCCCAGCAGCGCAGGGTCCAGCCAGGGTGGGAATCTCTCCAGAGAAGGAGACTCCACAGCCTCTCTGGGCAGCCTGGCACAGGCTCCCACACCCTCACACCAAAGAACTTTCTCCTTCTGCTCAGATGGAACCTCCTGGGTCCCAGTTTGTGCCCATTGCCCCTTGTCCTGTCACTGTGCACTGAAAACTAGAGCTCACACGTTGCTGCTGGCACACACCAAGCCACAGCCAGATTGTCCTGCAGCCCCCACGGTTGCCAGCCCTGGTCCCACCTCCCAGCAGCAGCACCCAGTCCTCCCAGCTGGATGCGGTACCTACATGACCTCCTTGTTCCGGCGAGGGCCCCCGAAGGGGATGAAGGGCAGGCTGCCGGTGGCAGCGTGGTAGAAGGTGACACCAATGCTCCAGAGGTCGACGGTGACACCGTAGGCCTTCTGCTGGGGCTTGCGCAGGACCGCGCGCTCGTACATGTCCGGGTGCTGCGGGGATGAAGCAGAGAGCGGCACTGCCAACGTGGCCAGCGGGGCTGCAGCGGGCATCGAGCCTCAGGTGCTGGGATTGACAACCGACTGCTCGCTTCAGCCTCTTCTACTGCTGGAGCCTCCAAACAAAATGTCACCTGTAACCCTACAACAAAAATGCTGAGCCCCCCCATCTTCAAAAAATGTGGCCTCTGAGATCGGGCTCTCCAAGTCACTGCTGCTCTCTACAAGTCGCCCAGCCATTGGATAGAGGGATGGGGACAAGTTTCCCGCAGGGCCTCCAGGCTGGCAACACGCTGTACTCACGAGATATTCCTCTGTCCCGTAGACGGACACAAACTTTTCATCATCATCCAGCTCTCGGGCAGCCCCAAAATCTGTCAGCTTATAGACGCTCTGCCCGTCTTCCCCCATCAGCCGCATGATGTTCCCAGGTTTGATGTCTCTGTGGACAACGCCGTTCTCACGGAGGTGGTTCATCCCTGCCACTGGGCACAAGTGGGGAAGTGCATGGGGCTGGAGCACTTTGCTCCAGCGGGTTTTCCTTAAACATAGGAACAGGAGAAGTGCTGGAGACGGGACAAACCCCAGGGCTGGCTGGAGCTCACAACCCCACTCTGGAGGTGCAACTTCTGACTGCTCAAGCCCAGAGCTCACATCCATAGCCCAGAGCTGGTGCCCGCAGGGTCCCACCAGCACCGCAAGGTCCCCAGCCCGTATCTTCCCAGCTGTGCTGGCAGTGGCAGGGACCCTGGCACTCACCCACGCACTGCAGCACGATGAGGAACTCGGACTCGGCCAAGCCAAAGGCATTCGCTGGGTCTTCCAGCACGTTCAGCAAGCTGCCGCTCGAGCAGTACTCCATCACCAGCACCTTCTGCTTGCTTCTGCCCTGCGGTGGGGAGCAGCTGTGAGGGCTCAGCCGAACCCCGTGTCCCACCCGGTGGCCTGTCCCCAACCCCAGACAAGACCAGGACCCATCCGTTGGTTGGTGGGTCCCTGGGTTTCTCCTGCTTGGACAAAACAGTGTTGGAGAACGTCCCTGTTGTGCCATGTGCCCAGCCAGGGGACAAGGGCAGGTCACGCCTGTGCTCCAGCCCAGTGCCACCAGTGCACCCAGTGCTGAAGGGCTAGGCTGAGGCTTAGTGTGAAGCTACAGGGAGGTGGGAAGAGAAGACAGCCAGGGGACAGCCTAGGACCACTGCTCCCCTCCACAGCTCAGACCAACTGCCCCAGGGCACTGGCCCAGTTGGCCCAGCAGGTTTCCAAGCTGAGGTGCCACTTACCGTCTCCTCCACGGCAAATAATTTGACAATGTTTTTATGGTTCAGCTTCCTTAGCATCTCAAACTCTCTCATCTGGACCTCCTGGGGCCGGAGGTAGCTGGCATTATTAAAGACCTTCACAGCAACCAGCTCCCCTGATTTCTGGGAAGAGGGGAAAAGGAGAAAGAGGAAATGGGAGGTGACAGCACCTATGTCCTAAGCAGCTCTGCTACTGCTCCCACATCCCGCTCGGGATGCAAACTACACCGACAGTGTAACGTGTTTCCTCAACGGGTGTCCCGCAGCCTCTCTTCTATCGGCTGCAAAAGCAAAGCACCGTTATTCACCTCCCTTTGCTTCCTGTCCCCGAAGCCCACATGCTCCCCAGCAGCACTTTTATTCAGCTTCAGACAAAGTCTACAGCTGGAGCCCGGCTGGCAGCTCCCGCCCCGCGCAGTTTGCTCAATAAACTTCAAAAGCCGGCGAGGCGCAGAGTCTCTGTTCCAAGCCTGGCAAGTGTTTGCATGAAATATGCAAATTGCCAAGGACGGGGTTTTCAAAACCTCTGGGCATTCCCCCGAAAACAGCGTCTTCCCTCCCCCACCCCAGGAATGCTGGTGGCCGGCGAGCGGGACCCTGCTGCCTGTGCCCCGAAAGGTGCCCTCGGCCCGGGCTGATGCCCGCGGGGGAGGAGAGAACGAAAAGCGAAGATAAAACCCAAAGCAGCCCCCGGCAGCCAGAGAGCTCCCGGGAGAGCGAGCAGAGGGGAGCCCCGGCATCCCCCGGCATCCCCCCGGCGTCGGAGGTTGCTGGTCCCCCCTCCTCACCTTGTTGCGAGCTTTATAGACACAAGCCGTGGCACCCTGGCCCAGGAGGTCCTCGGTGCTCCAGAGGTAGTTTGGGGTGCTCTGCATCTCCAGCGGCTCCGCTGCGAGGGGGTGGGGGGCACAGGGGTCACCCCAGGGAGCAGCCCCGCCGCCAGACCCCCCCGTCCCTCCGTCCTCGCCGGGCACCGCACGGGGAAGAAGCCGGCGGTGGCAGGACGGGGAGCTTGGCAGGACGGGGAGCTTGGCAGGACAGAGTCCCTGGCAGGGCAGGGTCCCTGGCAAGCAGCCTCCAGCCTCCTACCTCGCCGGCGTCGGGCGGGCAGCGGCACACGAAGGGCTCCTCATGGACGGAGCTGCCAACCCCGCGTCGCCGGGAACCTGTCGGGGCTGGCAGCGGAACTCTGACAGATGAAAAGAAAAAAAGAAAACACACCAAAAAAAAAAAAAAAAGAAATAAGAGCAAACAAAACTGCTGCAAGGTGGCGAGAGGAACCTCCCCGCCCCGAGAACAGAAACCTATGGGATTGCAAAACTCGCTCTGCAAGCATCGGCTGCGGCTGGAGGAGGAAATGCTTCAGCTTCCTGCTCGAGAAAAAAAATTCCCAGAGTTGCAGCAGTCCCCAGGCGTGCCGGGCTCGGCAGCCCGGCCCGGGATAGACTCTGGTAACAGCAAATGGTGCTGAGCTCCGGCCAGCACACGGCCCTGCCCGGGATGGGGAGGGGGGATTCTGCATCCCGGGTACCGCGTTCAGCCGAGATGCAGGGCGCGGGGTGGGCTGTGGAATGCAGGGTGCCCGGGGCACACCTCCACTTCCTGCTCGTTTTCTGGCTTGAGGGCCCCTGCTCCTGGCCTTGCCCAGCCTCAGCACTGGCAGCAATCCCTGCAGGATGCCATGGCCGAAGGCCCTGTCCTCACAAAACCAAGCCTGCGAAGGTATTGCAAGGACCGCAGTGCCCGGTGCATCCAAAATTCAGTGTGAGACTTCACCGGGCTGTGCACAACCCCTGTGCCAAACCGGGCTGCTAATTACTGCTGAGCTTCATTGCCCAGCCACACGTGAGTCTGCTGGAGAAAGCTGCCGGAGAGGTGCTGAGCTGGCACACCGTGGGTACGGGCTGACCCTTGCCCCGAGCTCATGGAAGGGGCATCTGGGGCTGGCACAGGGAGGCAGAGTTCGGCAGAGCCTGCAGCTGTGGGGCGACGCGAGTCCAACCACGTGAGACTTTCCATGGCTTTGATTAAAGTCACTTTGCTGCGGCTCAGCTAACAGGAAGAGAAAGGGACAAGGTGACTTCTTGAAGTCATCTCCACCCTTATTTTCTGTGCGCGTGGTAGCCGTGTCCTTCAGCCTGCACTTGCCCCGCTCCGAACAGGACCCCTCTGTCCATCCCAGAGCACTGGCTGAGCTCACACGCTGCGGGTGCCAGCTGTGGACACAGTGTGGGTACGTGGGGTACCCCTCGCTTACCAGACAGCTGATTTGAGCTGGAGCTGCTTGAGCAGCTTTCCCCACGCAGAGAAAAAAAATGCAGCTCATTTCTCATCTCAGGCCACCACTGCAATTGTAGATAAGAGCAGTTAACACAAGGAAGAGGGGCACGTAAAAACCTCCCAAGGGAAATTCCAGCTGAGTTTCTTCTAGAGCTGCCCAAAGATGAGGGGTTGCTGCGGGTGCAATGGGGCATCGTGCCCCACGTGCTTCCCCTCTGCAAATGCAGCTCTGGCACAGGAGCCCTGGGGCGTGGGGAGCCCATCCTGGGCCAGGGGGAGAGGAAAGGGGCCCATCCTGCATTTCAGTGCTCTACTGCGAAAAGAAACTGAAACGAAGAATTTTAAAGGCAGAAAACCCCCACTCAGGCGTTTCCTGAGGCCTCTGCCCCGCACACGTTGCTTCGGCTTTCACTGGTGGGTGAGCAGGTTTGGACTGGTGAGGGGCAAAGGCAGCCAGGGAGGAAATAATTAAAAGATTTTATAACACCCAAGAACAGATTCTTTCCAGGTTGTGCTGCCAGTCTTTTCACACAGTTCTCCACAGGCGTGCCCAAAAGGGAAACCAACACACACCTTGATGCCAGGACGGTGCCAGCCCTTGTAGCCCAGGGACTGCAGGACACCCCAGCGATCCAGCAGCTCTCAGTGGGTGGCACAGCCAGCTCTAGCCTCAGGGGAGGTCCCAGTCCAACCCCAGGAACCCACCCACCAGGTTTTGCCCTGGGGTAGAGCCCAGCTCCTTCCGTACGCCTTTATCCCCTTTTTTGATATGTTTTAAAATTTTATAGCTTGTTTCCTTGCCCTGGTTGCCCCAACAGCAGATCTTATCCCCCCCATCTCCGGGCTGGCCCCCAAACCCTGTCTGACCTGCTCCAACCGCTCACATCCATGGTCAGGAAGTGGCAAATCACACTTGGCCCCGAGCGGGCAGCGAGACCCGGGGCTGTGGCACGGCCATGGGGGGTAAATAAACCCCGTGGGTGACGTGAGCGCCCGTCTCACGCAGGCTGGGAGAGCAAAATCACAGCCTTGAACCCAAATTCGTGACAAATATGATTGTTCCAGCTGGTGGCAGCAAAGCCTAAAAAATAAAGACCGAGCGGCAAGCTGTGCCCGCAGCAGGCACCATGAATTTGGGGGGCATGGGACAGCCAAGGGGGCACGGCTGCCCTGCACACCCTCTCCGTGTTGCCTACAACGCGGTTTGTGTCCCAGCAGAGCAAAGCCAAGGAAGACCCAGCCGTGGCCTGGCCCCGTGTCCCATCTCCTCACAACCAGATCCCAGCACCCTGCCCCTGCCCAGTGCCACCTTCCCTCCCTCAGCATCCCTCCACAAGGGACCGGATCCTCCCATCAGTTACCCCCGCGGTGCTTTATCTGTTAAAATCAACCATAAGAGCAGGCTGGGGAGGGCTGGGTCAGACCCATCTGCAGTGAGGAAGGACTGGTGCGAGCGGGAGGGTTTGAGGGGCTCGGTCCGGGGTTCTCCCCTGCGCTGCTGGGCAGCAGCGACCGACGGAAAATCAAAAATCATTTGTTACCCGTGTCCCCTCGGTGCCTTTCCACCTCCTACTGCATGCTTTAAAAAAGAGACACCAAGCCCCCAACACACCAGGAGCCCCCTGCAGCCCCCAGCAGTCCACGGGGACTAACTGGAGGTTGACTCGGAGGGAAGGGAAGGGGGATGCAGGCTGGCTACGGAGCACGGCTCTCGGCTCACTTGGCCTCTTCGGCTGATGCTGGTTGGGGCAAAGCCCCGGGACGGGGACAACCAAGATGCTTTTAAAAGCATCCCAGGTTTCCATCTCTTGAACCCCTACAGCAGCTGCTTTTAGAGGAGACATGGGCCAGGACCTGCATGGGGGCAGCTGCCCGAGCCCGCTCCGTGGGGGGCTCCATCCCTGCAGGAGCTCACCCCAGGGACGGTGGGGTCAGTTGTCCCCAGATGACTTCCAGAAGAGCCCCACATGGCTCAGTTAAACATCAAACCTCACTGTAAATAATTAATCCCTTGCAACCTAAACAAAGAGAACCCGAAAGGACGAAACCCCGCCGCCGCTTCCCCACCCTGCTCTGAAAAAGGCTGAGAACCAGAGGTGAGGGAAAAGCAGTGACAGTAACAACGCTCCAGTTCATAATCCCAGTCTTCAATCCTTTCCCAGAGGCAGTGGGAGGCCCGTCCCTCCAGGAAAACGGGGAAGATTAAGCATTTTTAAATCAGGTCATTGCGAGGGAAGTTTATGCTCAGTGGAATCCTGTTATTGCTGGTAGGTGTGTGGGAGCCGAGGGTGGGGAAGCGCGGGGCTCTGCCCGTGGCTGCTGCGGCTCAGAGCATCGCAGCGGGGGTCACTTATCCTCCAGCTCCCCCATCTCACCCTGCTGGGGACGATGCTCCTTGCCCATCATCATCGAGCCCCCCTCCCGTCTACGACTGACGCCGTGGAGCTCTGCACCCTGCAGGTTCCTCCTCACCTACTTACCCGCCGTTATTCCAAGAACATTCCTGAGGATTCCCCCAGAATTCCCGAAGCCAAGGAAGGGACCCGCAGGGGAGGGGATGCTCCTCCTGCCCCTCCTCCAGACGCAGGATCCCGCGCTCGCTCCGCACATCAGGGACCGCTGTCCATAGCTCAGTGTTTCCACCGTACCCAAAACATTTATTTCTCCAAAACTATTGCTACTGACAATGGATACAATTCTGTTGCCCCAGGATGAATTTAACATTTCCAACACAGATACTCCTAATACTGTACAATACTGTACCAAAAGGAAACCAAACCAAAGAGAGGATGTACCTCCATATTGTACAGAGTTGTATATACAAAGTACAATTTTACACAGTTTAATATATACACCATATATATATTGGTGTAGAAGACATGAAACAATGGAAACTGTCGTAGCAAGAACATTCCACCCCACCATTAAACAACTGCTGGGAACAAAAACCCCCGGCCCCACGCGGCGTCCGAGCCCGAGCCCACCACAGCAGGACCGAGGTTTCCGACCAACAGAAGAAAAACCCAACGATGTCTGGACTTTGCAACTGAACTTCCCCGCCTTACAGCAGAGCCGTGGCGTCGCTGCCGTCCTCCGGCGCGCGTCACGAGGTGGTTTTCAGAAACTGCCCTGTTATTTGGCTACATCGAGCTGGTCTTTTGAAGAACCTGCCGCTCACAAGTATTGCTCCAGCAGTTTGGCACGCGCACGAGTCCAACCCCCTTGGACTCCTCTTATTCCCATGACAGGACTCTGCCTGGAGAGAAAGGCTGGTGAAGTCCACGTCAGAAGTAAGGTTACTACAGTGCCTTTAAAAGGAAGGGTCCATCTATTATTTCCATTGCAAACTGCTAATTATTTACCCTGTATGAAGCTTGGTACATCAAGTATAAGTACAGCAGGGAGCTGCCCTCCCTCTCCGCCTTCGCTTCTTTTTGGCCCATTGTTGAGAATCAACACTCCTGTCCCAAATTACGTTATAGGAAGCACAAAATATTATCATAATAATTAAAAAAACCCAAACAACCAACCAGCTTTCATTTCCCAGGCTGTTTTGGCATCCCTAAGTCCACCAAAACAGACTCCTAGAACCAAGCCTGGAAAAGAATTCATCTGCCCTCTGGCAGGGCGGTCAGTGGAGGCAGAGGTGAGTGATTTTCAACCTAAAGGATTCTAAGATTCAAACCACCCCTGCAGCCACCACTGCTTGTGCGTGACACAGCCCCTGGACCGTCCTGGGCTCTGCTTGTGCGTGACACAGCCCCCGGAGCATCCCGGCTCTCCTGGAGCCCGGGCGGGCACAAGGCAGTGGGTCAAGTATTATTTTTGTTCAAGTAGCAGGTTGTCAAACACACACGCACACACACACACACAGAGGCAGAAAACTGATCCGGAGAGAGGATTATCCTGGACAGTGATATGTAAGCTCAAACCTCACAGTTCAGTTGAGAGTGCCGGGAAGTGCTCAGCCTTTTCCCAGACCCAGAGGCTGGAAGCGACCTGCCAGGAATGGTGTTCACCATGAGACAACATCACTCCCTTCTGTGAAGGCCTCGAGTGCTCCCAGAAACTGCTTTGTGTCTAGAACAGCACCCGGGGGGTGTTAGCCAAGGCCAGATAAGGCTGCAGGAAGGCTCACTGTTTCGGGGAGAGCACAGGTAACTCTCGAGCACGGGGACAACAGGCAGGGGCTGCTCCTGCGCCCGACCTTGAGCCTGTGCTCACCCCTGTGAGCTTCTCAGCGAGCCCATCAGACAATGCATCCCATCGTTACCATTGCCTTACCAGCAAATCACGTCCTGCTGGGACTATAACCTCCTTTAGGCATTCCCTCAACACAGAGCTCATCCGGCGCCCGCGGTTCCAGTCCATCAGGTGCAGGTATGGAAAGGATCTGAAGAGCTGGCCGGAGACGTTTGTTTCTATTGAAGAACATCTCTCAAAACGCTTAACAAATCCCCAGACCTACACAACGTTCAGCTGAATTTGAGGTTTTTGAGAGGCAGGAGAAGAGAAACAACGCAGCAAACTCCACCTGCAACGACCTCTCCCGTCCCAGCATCGCCAGAGCTCTTCCAAGTGCGCGGGTGAACGCCGAGCGACCGCTCTCCCCGTACCGAGTGCAAGGTGGGAGCTAGAACAGGTGGAATTTCTTGCCAAACTGAAGTGTTTTGATTCGGTAAATAAATTTCTCACAACGGGAGGTTACTAGACCCTTTTTGGGAAAAAAAAAATATCAATTTAAAAAAAAAAAAAAAAAAAAAAAAGAAGAAAAAGAAAAAGAAAGAAAAAAACCCAACAAAACTTGCCAAAGCCAACGTATGAGGTATTCATCACAGGAAACCCAAAGACTCTTTTTGAACAGATATCAAAATACGTACATACAGAACATTTTTTTCCTGCTGTCACAGTGCACTCTAATTATTTAATCACCTTCATTGCAACAGAATACCCAGGACAGAGAAAGTGAGAGAGTCTGATCATGTCCCTCTGCTTTGACGTGAAGAACAAATTCACAAGCAATAAACTGTGAGCCTTTGGATTACCTTGGACAGGCAGAAATTCAGCCCTCGTTAAGCACACTGCTCGATTCCCAACTAGGGAAATAAAACATAAAAGGTTAGAGCTTCAGAAACTGTTAAGATCGATCACCTAAAATGGTATTTTATTTTAAAAGTTTTGCTTTGGATTATTTCAATCCAACATCTGATGAACGAGACCCCTCTGTTCATACAAAGCACTATTAAACAGACACACGTTCTATTCCAGTTATCAAACACTTCTCGTCTTTATATCGGACACAAACAGTACAGAAAAGTCATGAAAGAGAATTTCCATGGAAGAGCGAAGTATTTCTCCTGGATATGAAGATATGAAGTAACATTGCTACCTCCCCAAGCAAACCACCGCGTCGTGCTCGTCTGCTCCACGCCGGTCTCCTCTACGAGCTGCCCCCTGGTTCCGCAGGGAGCGGTGCAGACGTTCCCAGCTCCCCGTTGCCACCTCTCCTGCAGCGACCCGTCGGCAAAAACGTTCTCTCGGCCTCGGGTGTTCCCAGAGTGAAGCAGACAAGCTGAAAGCTTCCCTTTAGGTCATGGTTTTTTTATTCTCCCGTGTGTGTGTGTGTGCGTGTGTGGATTTTCTGCTGGCTGGCCAGACCCGGAGCATGAGGAAGAGGAAGGACGATCTTCAGCCTGCCATATTGCTTGCTCTAAGTGTAAGTGTCAATCACAGTGCACACCAAAATTCCAGTTGAGTTGCTCGATACACAGGGTGACCCTGTTAGGCGTACCCCTCTCGACAGCAGGATTGTCCCAGAGCTGTGGATGCTAGAGATAAGCACAGTCTTTGATCTACAGACAGTTGCTGTTACAGTAACCTGAAGTCTTTTGTTTTTTGTGTGTGTTTTTGTTTTTTAATCTCTCAATACATACTTCAGACCTTGCAGATAGAAAAGAGCATCTCCTCCAAATGCGCTGTGCGTAGCCGGACACTTAATTCCTAGAAACATGAATGCTAGGCATAAAAATATAAAGAAAATAAGGCATTACAAATGAGTCGAAGTAAATTCACAGAGAGCCTGCTCTTGACACAGATAAACTTTGGTCGTTCGTGACCAAAGAAGAAAACAAAACCAAAAACTCCCTACTTAAAAGTAAATGCCAGAAAGTTCTGCCTGAGCAAAAAAATTACAAGTTTAATTCTATTTTTCCCCAGAAGAACGAGTGACTCCTTGGTGGTAGAAGTCCATCAGAACCTGAGAGCAAAGGTCGCTGGTCGCACCGTTGGGGCTCTCCCCCTGCCCGAGGAGCGGGGTGAGGTCCGGAGACAGTCACACACGTACCGCGGTGCTTCCCGGGGGGAGCGGCTGCTACAGATCCGCTAGGGAGAAACAAATAACGAGGAGCTTTCCCACTGCAATCCCCACTTTTCATACGTTCCTAATTTAGGGCACAGGGGAAGCGGGTGTTTCTCAAAGCTGTCGTTAACGCGGCCGTACGAAACCTGTCGAGGCGGGGGTGTGCGTGCGGGGATGGCCGGGGACGCAGCCAAACCCTGTTCGTTTCTCTGCGTAACATCCTAAAGGAATCAGGAAAGCACATTTCAGGAGCTGTTCTTAGAAACGCCGGCCTCGTTTCTTCTCGTTTTGAGTGTTAAGTGCCAATTAAAACGCCATCGCGAGGAAGCTACCTCTGAGAAACCCACAGACTGGAAAGAAACTTGGCTAAATGGGGGAGAAAAACGACTTTCCTTATCTCATCCTTGCCTGAATTTGATGAAAACCTAAGATGTGCAGCTTATATTTTTAAATCCCAGGAAAGTCTGGGGAGAAGGTGAACCGAGGGTCAGCCGGAGCCTCTTCTCTTGCAGGGCTGCGAGATCATCTCGACCGGCGGCGGCGGCGGCACAGGCCTTTTATTTTTGTTTTTTTAATTAAATAAATGTTAGCATCCTGGAAAATCCTCAGCATGCCGAGCAGTGGCGAGTTCGGGCAGCCCGCTGCGGGCTGAGGCGTTTGCTGCCTACCAGATAAATATGAACGCTAGGAACGTGTCCCGGTCTCTGCGGAGTCCTGGGGAGCTGTGCCAGTCCACCACGAAGACGCAGGGAAGTGGCTCCAGGAGGTCACGTCCCCGTCCCCAGCAGCATCTCCTCGGAGAGCTCCAGAGCAGCTCACAGCCACCGACGGAAGCGTTTGCAACCAGAATGAGGGAGAAAGATGCAAAGCTCAAGAGCTTCTGAAGGAAGTTTTTTTTTTTACAGTGCTTGTAACTAGGACGTCGGGTCAGGATCCATCCCGATGCAGGATCAGAACGAGGACGTGTGCGTTAGCAAGTGACCTCCCATCAGAGCACGCGTGGTTTTCAAAAGTTAACTTGTTTCTACATTCAGTCTCCCGAGACCACACACCACATCGGAGCCTACGGGCTGAAAATTACACAGCAGGGAGGGGAAAAACAATGAAGCTGTTTTTAAATACGGGAGAGCAAAGGGGGAGAACAGCTAGATTGTCCATAAGCAACAACCGGGCTCTTTCATTATGCTCCCAAACCTCAGGAACATGTTTGTTTATATTTGCACAGACACAAATTACGTATAACTCCACAAAATCTAAGAGCGTTCCAGAGTAAACTATTTGTCATGACAAGTGTCGACTAAAGGATGAGGCTGGACGGCCGAGAGCTGCGGCCCTGGGCGGAGGAAGGGGGGGAGCAAACAAACAAAACCAGAGGATGTGATGGAAGTCGAGACAGACCCTTAACCACCGTGGCACCAGCGGGCAACGTAATAATAATCATCATAATAATGCACAAGAAACAGGCATGTCCAAGCTCCACGTGAACAGTGGCACCAAAACATGCAGTAGACTAAAATCTATCCTATTGTTTCCCTGCGATAAATGAAACACAGAATATCGAAGTCACTACACCAGTATTCAAAACAATGACGCCACCAAACGCTTCCTTCGGTGGGCAAACACTTGGACAAGGCATCGGCCAGAAACCAAGATCCAACGCGGCGCTCTCCGCGTGTTTTCCTCCTCGGCTCCACAGTGACCCGACACCGCGCTTCCCGAGCGCGGCAGGAACCGCTCCGCCTTAGGGACGCCGCCGACGCGGGGACGCGGTGGCCACCGCTCAGTTCGCTCCCAGCAGCACGCAGCAGTTCACAACCAACCTTCGGCAGAAGTTCACAACGTAGTTAAATAGGAGTTCCGGCGTCTTTAACGGGGTCTCTTCGTCCGAGACGACACAGCTGTATCCCGAGAGCGGCGGCGAGCTCGTCAGACGGTACAGGACTTGTCAGCGGGCTGCTGGGACGCGGAGGAGGCGACGCCGGGGCTGGTGGCGTTGGTTTTGGGGAAAACCGTAGGCTTTGGCCGAGTGGCTGGAGGTTTCACCTGCGTGGCCATTTTGACCGACTTGACCGGCCGGAAGGTGCAGGGGATGTCCCCGGCTGTGCTGGCACTGCGCTGGAAAGCTGGCTCAGCGTCCTTGAGGATCTGAGTGTGCAGGGGGCTGGAAGGTTCCGAGGTGGGGGCCACCACCGGAGATGTTTTCAAAGGCTCCAGGGTGTCGAGGACAACATCTGGCGTGTGCTTTACGCTGCTTTGCCTTTCCAGCTCCCGCAGCTCGTTGAGAGCAGAGTTCATAGTGGCTTCGATGTCCTGCAAACACAAGAGAGACATAACAAGAGTGAATAACAGAACCCAGACGCATAAATACGGAGATAAAAGTCGGTCGTTGAGAACAACGTATTTGTTTTCGGCCTCGGCAGCGCTCCAATCAACTGGCAGGTCGAGGACCTTTAGGTGTCAAAGTGAAACCCACGCCAGGCTGCGCAGCATCAGGCACTGAAGCCAATGAGCTGTAATATTTTCCATCAACAGGCAGCAAGATAATTGCTAGCACTTTCTCAGTGCAAGTCTGCTCCTTCACTGGTCCTGATGCTGCTTGGACTTGAGAGATGCGTACCATCCCCAAAGCCAACAGAAAGGCGCGTGATTCGGAGCACCGGGATCCCTTCTGGTACTTTCTTTGGCAGGTGAGAGTCAGGAGAGTAAATTCTCGAGGAAAGGGTTGGTGACTTTGACACTGAGGGGCTGCACACTGGACGCTGAGATCCTCCTGCTGCCTCACTGGTTTTCCTGCTGTCCAAGGTGTCCTGCCTTCCCAGAAAGGTAATTACAGGGGGCTCATAATTGTAATGATTTGGAAAATGCAGAAGACATCAGAAGCATACACAGAAATGCCAGCTGGCACTCCTCCTTCCTCTCAGAAAACTCTAATTTATTTGTTAATAACTGCAAAGAGAACTTTGAAGTGGAACTGCGACCCTTTTTTTGTCCTTAGCTGGAGCAGGACCCGCACGTTTGCCGCAGAGCCCACTGGTGCTCGGCACTCGCTGGAGAGCAGAGCTCAGCCTTTCGGTGACTCACAGTTTGGCTGCAGCTTTTTAGCTTCCTTAGAGGGTTTTTTTTTTTTCAGGGGGTGGGGAAGGTAAATCAGTCAAGGAATGGTGGAAGAAACCAGAGACAGAAACCCGACACCTCCGGGTCTATCTCCAGGCCAGGCAGATTTTACTTATGAAGTTTGGGAAAATGTGTGATAATTATTAGATGCTATTTGAACAGCTACTACAGGGCAAAGAGAAACACTCATTTAACACTTCAGTGCTTCCCCCTCCCACCCCTTTTCTTTTTTTTTTTTTTACCCCTTCTCCTCTTTTCTTTTTCTCCTCAGACTCTTCTCCAGTGAAAACAATGGAGTTAAGGTTCTGGCAGGGAGGGGAGACAGAGTAACTCCAGCGAGAGCTTAATTGAAAAAACAAAGAAACTGATTTATGTCAACCAAAGCCTTGGAAGGACAGTGAAATATGAAGGCAACAAGAACCGTGTATTATAATTCCACTGGAATAAATGGGCTCGAGATATTCCTAATGGCAAAATACAATCTTCCAGCAGAGTTCGTATCAGATTCTTCTTTGGACCTTATTCATCACTCGACGGTGCTGTTTTGTCACTAAAAACGAGGTTTAATTTTCACATATCTTCCCCCAGCTCCTTAGCAACCCCCAGACTCCTGAAGCAGGCAGAGAAGTCAGGTCTCCCAGGGCTGGCTTTGTAATCCGAGCCCGAGCATTCCTTGGCTTTAGATAGATCCATCGCATACTGGGAACAGTTGGTACAGGCAACGCGCGTGTGCAGGCACATCTGACAGCTTGGAGTGGGAGAAGGGGAAGAGCTTTCAGGGAAGAGGGAGATCTGTAACTTTTCCATCATTCACCCCAGTAGGAGCTGCTGCTCGTTCAAGCCGAAGCCTGAGTGTCCATCGTTTCCTGGCCTAGGTGTGAAACCCAGAGGCAGGGATGCAAAGGCACCGCTCGCGCTGCTGCGCGGAACGACCGTGGCCGCTTCCAGTCCCCGGCACGCGGACGGGACGGGTCCCTGGGAGAAGGGATGCGGAAACCGAGACCCTGCCATAAGCTGGGCTGTGTCGGAACCAGCAAAGCCCAAGGGAAATCCTCAGGGCACCTTTCCCTCTAAGCTGGACAGGAGGAATCGGAGGGGCTGGTTTCCTCGTGCTCTGGTCAGCGTGAGGAGCCGGTCCCAAAGCAGAGCTCTCTGCAAAGTCAAGGCTGCTGGCAGCCAGCCCCCGTCTCAAGGCACTTGTCTAAATAAATAACTACTGAAAAGCAGCGGTATTATGTTCAAAGTTGGTTTCTAATCACACACTGAACCCTGGAAGCATATAAAGATGCCACTGTGAGCACTGTACAGCTCAGCAGCCTGCTTTTATTTTGACTGCACTGCTCCATATGCTTCCAATGTCTAACCACAGGCAAGTTTGCACAACTGACAGGGGAATGTTAAATTGACACTAAATACTTTACTTTTCTCATGTCTTGAAGTTATGATTGTTTAATTTTTTGCTGACAGCTTTGGAATCTGTGTAACTTTCTGAAATGGACGTTTTTATTGTCGAAATTAAAATCTGAATCACAAACAGGGCCAAGTTTTTATGGAGGAAGGACCTGACTGTTTATCTTCACCCATGAAAGCGGCCTCAGTGGCTTAACACAAGGCGAGGTTGAAAGCCCAGACTCAAGCTGTGCAGTAAGTTAATATGGCATCGAGAGAAGGGAAGGGATGCGAGGTTAAATCCGGCTTCGCATTAAAGCCCCTCATTGTATCCAGCGTCCTTTAAATCTCCAAACCCTACCCACCAAGGCAAAGCTCTCCTGGTTACCTGTGCAATAACCTCAGGGTCCATGGGCCGGTGGTTGTTGAAGCTCTTGGACCTCCCTGCTGTCACAGTTTTCCGGATCTGCGGGCTGTCTATCCTGTTCTTCAGAGAGGAGTGGCGGCTGATAGAATTGAGGCTGCCGTGGCCACTGATGGAGCATTTATCTGGAACCTCCTTGGGAAGACTTTGGCTCATAATGGGCTGAGATGAGGGTCTGGAACTGGCTATGGCTCCTGGGGAGGCTGGTTCTGCCATTGAACTACCTAGTCCGTGGCTGTCACTTTGACGGAAGGCTCTTCTGATGCTGCCTGACTCTGGTTTCTTTCTTTGCCTTCAGTCACAAAAGCAAAACAAGTCAATACAAGCAGGTACACATAACGGGCTGTAATTTGAAGACATCACCCCCCAAACGACACAGAGGACAATGGGAAGACACACAAAGATACCCAGATCACAAATGCACCCAGGATTTTAGGAGTCGCCGTGAAACGGTAAAATTATAAATCAGTTTCCAGTTTAACAGCTCTAACAACAAGACTGAGTTTCTGGCAGCTGTGCACATTCAGAACAAACCCAGAAAACTTGGATGGAACATAATTAATTTGGTCAAGAGGAAAAGAATTCATATTTATGAAAAAAGAAAACCAAAACAAAACCAAAACAAACAAACCCTCTGTGCCATCAACAGGTTTTGATGATGTATTTTTATTACATTAGAAGAGCAGAGCTACAATCTTTGACTGGAGGACACAGTATAAGTCTACTAAGCTCCTGGCCCAAGGCATCAAGTCGTTATTTTCAGAGACTGGCAAGCAAAGAACCCCACAGTTTGGGGTTAATGATCGTTTCCAGTATTTGCTGGTGGTAACAGATGTTTCTTTTTTCACTGCTTTAGCAGGACCACAAGCCATTATCTATGGAGGGCTACAGAGATACCAAAAGATGATGTCAAATGGATGAGCTGGTCCAAAGAATTTAGTTTCTACCCCAGCACCATGCGTGTTCTGACAGCACGATTCCGTTCAAATCATAGGAAGGCCAATGCAGCAGAATACTTTATGCCATAGGTCTGAAGCTTGGCATCCATTATACAGGGAAGGATCCATTTATATATAGCACCAGCCCCATGAATAACTGCAAGAAAGTGTTAACTCCAGTAGGATTTTGGCATCCAAATAATAATTCAGTGGGTGGCACAACTGTCATTGCGAAACCATCTGATTTAATTTTGCTCAAGTCTGTTCACACATAGGTCAGAAGATTCATTCCTAAAGAAAAAACAACAAAATGAGTCTTATGCTACTATTGCTGAATATCAGTTTCCCTAGTAAAGGGGAAAAAAAACCAAACCTGGAGTGGACATTACCCAGGCTTCTTAAAAACACTACATATAACACTATGGAAACCAGCAGATGGTGAAGCTCCAACATGTCTGTTCATTATACAAATCTTCCCATAACTGGCAGAATGATGTTAATTCAACGGCTCAGACAACAAATATCATCAAAGAAAGCCCAGATCCCGAGCTGATGCAGACTGACACAGCTTCAGAGATACCGGGGCAGATCTGCTGGCTCCCACGGACTAAGGACCAGGCTCTGTGCAGGACATGAGTGGGTCCAAAGCTTTAAAAAGGATGCACTTCTGTTAGCTCCTTTATAGCCTACGTTCTGCTCAACTAGCTGAAGGTTAAAAATACCCACTCCCATAAAACTGCAATTATCACATTTATACCTTCACTGCACGACAGAGAGAGGTGAGGTGTTTTAATACTAAGGAAAGCATCAGAAAGATAAGGGGAGAAGTCTGCTCTAGAATAATTAAATAACAGATCAAGAAATTTAGTCTGTTACTAGCTTAACTTCCCAGGTTTTTTTATTACGCTAAAGTAACAATCCCTGGTTGAGGAGGGAAAGTCAGAGCAACAGGGAGGGCTGCTGTGGCACGGCAAGCAGATGGTTAGTGACCTAAGGTGAGAAGAGCTGGAGCAAGGCGAGGTCGTGAGGGGCAATGCCAGCTGGTGGGACTCGAGGCGTGCCGTTCAGCACAGAACATCACCCTAGCTTCTGCAGAAACTGCCCCCCACCCCACACAGAACACGTTCAATGTAAACGAGATGTGACAGAGCAGAGAGCGTAACGACAAAGGCAGCACAGGACTCGAGGACGCGTTCCGCGGCTCCCCTCCCTTGCTCTGCGCGCTCAGCTTCTAAAATAGGACACGTTTGGGGAAACGGGAACAGATGGCACCTGAGGGATAGGGAAGAGAAGCCAGGGGGATTCTAAACGAGCATTGGCCACGCTGGTGACAGAGAGAGAGAGAGGACAGCAAAATGTGAGCAGGTTAGATGAGGGGAAGCAGAGAAAAAGGGTGGCAGTGCTCATTAGTTAACCTTTTCCAGGGAAGGAAATATTTTACTGGACTCATTCACAAAGATCTTTACAGTCATGTAAAACAAGGCAAGGCTGTTCTTACTTGTTGATGTTCGCAAGGTAAATATCTGCGACGTGACCCCCACTCGGGCAGCTGGCACCAGCTCTAGCAGTCACTTTTTCCTCTGGTGGCTCAGAATTTATTTCTATTTCGGACTTCGGACTGGATCTTTCAGAGATACCATCCTCACTAGGAAGGAGGAGGGAAGGAAATCACAACCAAGCCAGGACCAGCAGCACGGAATTTCAAGCACAGCACTGGGTATGCCAGCATACACACAGGACAGCAGCCCCGTGCTAGCATCTTTCTCTTAAGAATCACTGCGCGTCTTTGGAACGAGAGAGGCTGATTTCTGTGAGCATCCTGGAGATCCCAGCCCTGCATCTTTAACAGGCTGGCAGCACCAGAGCGATTTTCACACCCCCAGAGCCTCTGTGGAGCCCTGCTTGTTTCAAGAGGACTCCCTCCTTGCAGGGGGAGGTGAAAGGATGAACAATCCCCACCTGGTGCCAACATCTCCACACAGTCACTCCATTCCACACCTGAGTTTTAAGCAATTCCACCTGCAAGACGGGCTTCAAGAGTAACATACGTGTCTTGGACGACGATGTACTGGTGAGGAATGAGGCCGTCGATTCCATTGTGGCGTCCCTCCCACCAGTCGTCTGAGGCCCGCTGGTAGAGCAGGAGAGAAGCTCCTTTTTTAAAGGACAGCTCTCGTGCAGTCCTGCCAATGTAGTCGAACTTCGCGATCGCTTCGATGGGCTCACACTCTAGGAGACAGAAGGGAAGAAACAGGAACTCACTAAACACTTGGGCTCAGGTAAGCACGTGGCAGTTTCAACCTACCAGAAACCAGCTGCTGACAAGAGGCATGACCAGAGGGTAAGGTGTTGCTTCTTGATGCAGCAGAGGGTTGAAGCAGCAAGATTCAGAGGGGAGCCCCCATGATACGGGCACACTGCAGTTTCAGCGTTTCCCTGATCTCTAGGTGATGGGCACATTCACGTTTCCCAAGTCGCCAACCCACTCACAGCAATTCAGTCTTCAAAGAGGGAGATGGCAACGGCAAAAGTGGTATCCCATTAAAATAAAAAAGTCATTTCAAAGCTGGGCAGCAATTAGCAATGTTCCAGACACAAATCTGCTTATGGTGTGCTTTCCTAAAAGCAGCTGAACTAAACCTCCCGGGCAGGCGAGCAGGAGCTGTTACGAGCATTTAGGGAGGGAAACATCCTCTGATTCCAAGCCGCTTCAGAAATAAAGCGTCTATTGAGCAGGAGATTTCTGCTGCCTGTGAGGTTCACCTGACCCAGGAGACCGGATTCTGGCTCCGTGGGAGGCCGTGCCATTCATCGAGCTGTGATGGAAAGGAACAAAAACACTCGGTGCCTCCAGCGCCGGGGTTTGCGTGGCCAGTGGCAGAGGCTCCCTGGGGCTGTGCCCGGCACCACGGCTCCGTGCCCTGAGCTGCCCGACGTGCCCAGAGCTCGCTGCTCCTGCCTGGAGAGCCCACAGGAGAGCTACAGCCCCGCTCTGTCTGCAGCCAGCTGCTAATCCGGGCCCCTGGAGGCCTCTGATATTATACAGAGGGACAATGTGGGCCTTTAGACACTAAGGAGATATGAAATTCGTGTGGATTATTTTTAAGGCTTAGGAAAAAAATCTGCCATTGGTTGAGTCTAAATATATATTAAGCCACCTCCCAAATCTAGGCAGACGCCAGGGGAGTGGAGATGAGCTCAGCCACATGGCCCCAGTGGACTTCAGCCTCTAATTACTTTAAAGGAGCTTTAGCACAGCCAAGCAGTCCCTGGAAATTGAGTTCTTTCTTGGAGAAAGAGATTTTTGGTTCCTCTGTCTGGACAAGGGAGGAAACACCATTCCGTACCGAGATCTCCTCAGCATCGCAAGAAGCTTCTGCAGTGCAAGAGCCAGGCAAAAAGGACTGGGAAGGCCAAACGTGAGCCACAGCTTTTACAGTGACTCCTTGGGAGAGCGGATGCTCAAGGGTTAGGTCTCCAAGGCTGCCCGCAGGCAGGCAAGTAGCTGGGCTTGAGCAAATATATAGTGTCAATGCATCCGAGCGAGCTGCTGCTGCTGCAGTAGCCCCAGCCCGCTGGGCAGGCAGGCAGAGCAGAGCAGAGCAGAGCAGGAGCTTCCCACCAGACAGCCCCCCTGGCGCCCGCAGTCACGAAGCGCGACGTGACCGAGTGCCGAGGGCAACGGGCAACAGGATCTGCTGCATCCTCCCCCCCAGCAATTAATCCCTCCATCACGAAATGGGACAGCTCGGAACCGTGCCACGTTCCAGGTGAGCCTGTGGGCAGCCTCACAGGAATCCCCTGATCCGTGGGACATTCCCCAGGGTGAGAAGAGCCTGACCCGTGCTGGCAGCTTGTGACAGCCGCCTTCCCCAGACCCCCCAGAGCACACGGTTATCCGGCTGTGGCTGTGGCTCTGTCTCTGCTCCTGCTCGTTTTGACTCTGGAGCCAGCTCCTTCCCGATAACGCTGGTTTTCGGTGTCTCCTCTCCGTTTAGGAAGGGGAGGGGAGTGTGGGTTTGTAAATTCCATCTGTTTCATTAAGAAGTGTTTATTGTTCCAGGCCAGTGCGGCACTCAGGTTTCTTATGTTTCCAATTTGCTTTTTAGGACTCTGGCTTTCGTCCAGAGAAGTGATTTTAGACTCTAATTTCCAGTAGCTTTTTCCTACTCCACTTCTGCTCGGAGAGGAAAGTTGTGTGAGTAAAGAGCAGCAGGGCTAAGCCAAACAATCACCCCTGCCAGTCTGACAGCCCGGGCGGGAAAGCTGCTGTTTAAAGTCTTTCCACTCATGCCCAGAATGTAACAAACACACGACCTGCTCATCTTTCAGAATTTCTGACCTCTTAAGCCTGTCCCAGACTGGAGCATCCCCTCACTGGCAGGGAGCAGAACGGATCCTCTGCAAAACACAGCCTCTCCCCACACCCCAAAACCAGTTCCCCCATCAAGGTTCAGGGCCACCTTCCATGAAGGTGACTGGGATGCAGCTTTACTTCGGGAGGACTAGGGCCAGCCTCATGAAAGAGCTAAGGGAGCAAGTGCTTGGTCATCAACTAAAGACTGAAGGAGTGGGAAAAACCTAAGAAAATCTGTCCCGCAGAGTCGCGGAGCTGTACACTGCACTTCTGAGAAGCACGCCCGAGGTGTGACACGGCACAGCTCAACGAGGACGTGAGACTGCTTAGTCAATCAGACCTTGCTGCTCCCTCAAAGAGATACAGGCCCAGCTCCCTGCTCTGCTTCGGTGCCAAGCGCTCCCTCCCAAATGCTTCCTATGGAATATTCCATGTAGGTTGCCGAACTCCATCCAAAATGCCTCCGAGTTCTACCTTGCTCAGGGGCCCCATGCAATCTAGTTCCAGAGGCTGTAAAATGTTGTCCTCTAATCTCCAGCTGCTCGTTTTCTCATCCTTGCACCCTCTCAGTCACAGAAGGGATCCAAAGCTCCCCCCGAGACAGACCGCCACGGTGTATCACCCCGCAGGCTTTCCCGACGGAGGATGAGCTAGAGTCTTCCCTGCACTACATCAATCAAACCACTCCTTCTTTAGGTGCCAACTCAAAAAGGACACGTTTTCATGCATTTTTAAGAAGCTAACACTTTTCAGAGAGAACACTCTGTTCAACACAAGGAACTCATGTGTCGTTCCCACAGGCTTTTGGGTTTCCTCCCAGCAACCTTGGTGAGGAGTTGCCGTGTTAGTGACCTTTCCCAGCGTTTCTACCAGTGCTCAACATCATTTGCTTTGTTCCTGGTGTGTGAACGTGGTGAAGCCAGCAGGAGCACAGCGATGCCACGGGAAAGGTTTGTTAGGCAACTGGCTGGAGCAAAGGAAGAGCAAAGCAGCACAGGAGCAAGTGGCAGGGCTACCAGGCAAACTCCGAAAGACTGACTCAAAAAGGATGCCAGTTCATTTTAAGAGAATGTTACCTTCTTCCCACCTTTACAGCCAAGGCCATCACAAGTCAAACCACCACAGAACTTACTTAGACAATTGCAAGGAGCCAAACTGCAAAAAACCCCCTCAAACCCCAAACTCTATTCTGTCATGTTTTGGTCAGTCTGCTCTACGTGCTGGTCAGTATTCTGGGGACCCTGGTTCCACATCAGGAACGTAATCCTCAGTGGAAGACAGACAGGTTTTGATTTTATTTTCCTCCCTTAAAGCAGAACCACTGGGGCTTTAGGCACTCGCAGTCCCCTTGCCAAAGCTACTGCAAGGGGCAGTGCCTGGCACGGGCAGCGAGCAGCAGGAGCACACGCCAGAGCACATCCAGCCTTGGCTCTGTGCTCTCCCTGGACTTCCAGCTCTAAGGTTCTTCTAGGGTAGAGATGAGCTCAGTCATGCAAGCGTGGAGTGTGCCCAGGCCTGCTGCTAACATAAGATACCCTTGAAAAGAAGGGACAGTTTAAAAATAGGTAACTTATAAAGATTCCGGTTGCTTCCACACCTTTTCACTTTTTGGCATCAAATCTGGGTGTGATGTTTCAAGGGACTATTCTGATTTAAACTCCACTGTGGATCTACCTTTGAACTTAAATTGCAAGGCACCATCTTCTCCGCCTCCCCCACAGCAGGCTGCACCAATTAACCCACGAGTTAACGGACTTTGCGTACCATCGTCACTGGTGTGGTGTTCAGCCGTGACGTCCTGGACCGAGTCTTCTGTTGAGGCTCTCTCTCCGTGAGGACTTTCACTGCAACAGAAGGAAACAGAGACAGTGCTTTACGCAGGGAGGAATCGAGTCTCCTCATTTACAACAATCAAAGATAACTTAACGAGGAACATCCATATCGGAAGGCAATGTCCAGGTTCCACTGCGACAGACCCTTCATGCATGCACTGCCACGTACTGAAGTCACAGTGTCTAAAAATCAAGCTAAGCTCTTATTTGATCAAGCAAACCAAACATCTCCGTTAACCTTCTTGGATGCTGTCAGCAAAGTCCAACTTCAGATCTTGTAACTCAGACCTCTGGAGATGTTCAGAAGCCAGACAGCAGTGGCAAGCCGGGTCTAACTCCTCTCTCTCTGCCATGCCAGAATTACTCCCTTGGCTGTATTCTCCACTGCTCTAATTAGCTCATTAGATGACTGATGAGATAGCTGACACTTCCTGGGGGAAATTAGTTTTCAATCCATAATGATATTTCCAGGTCTGAGTTTGTCATCTCCCTCCTTCCCTTTCATCACCATCTCAAACTGCCCCATTCGTTTCACTGAATGACTCCCGCTGCCAGATTAATTGCCTGGAATCTTTTATTTACAGAGCATCCAAACCACCAAGAGCGCTCATTGATGTTTTGTATGGGGAAAAGCTTTGAAAGGATCAATAGACAACAAGTGGCCACCAAAGGTTATGTTTTTGTAAGCAGCTACACGAGCGGTTCCCTCAGGACGGGAGCAGAAAGGAAACTGGAAGAGGATCCATTGCCTCTCCCAAGCAGCCCCGCTGCCAGCTGGCCGGGCTGCCTCCCTCCCCTGCCTGCTTCCCTGCCAGCCCTGCCTGCTCATCTTGGAAGGAAGTGCTCGCTCCTCATCTGCCCAGACTCTGTTGCTAAAGACAAAACGTGTTTGCTGCACTCTTCCGCTGTCGCTCGTTCGAGGTGATTTTGAATTCTCTTCACACAGTAATCACTTCATCCGTTACTCTGACCTTGCAACGATTGAAGGGTTTGGGGGTGCACAGTGCTCTCCCTTTTGTAATCTACCTCCTGTAGCCTTTTAAAGAAGAGTTTAAAAGGAAAAGGGGTAAAATGTTTGAACTATTCTGGCATCTCTTTAGGCTTCATCCACATGACATGAAGCTGCCCCACCATCTTCTGAGCCAGTACCTCAGGAGTCAACCTTTCCCATCCCTTGCGAAGCCTTTACGCTACTCGAGAAAGGTGACAGAAAAACGTGCAGGCAGCTGGCAGTCCCCAGAGCAGCACGGCATCGAGGGCTAGAGTTTCACCCAGGCTGGGAAGTAACGGCGCGCAGAGCCAGCACCGAGGATCCAAATGCTGCACGAAGACCACGTGCCTCTCCCTGGCCGTGCCTCCCGCTGCACTTTCCACCGAAAAACCCGTCCTCGCTGCAGCCTCTGTCTCTGGCACGCTGAGCCCTGCGGTGCTGGAGAGGAAGGTTTGACCCTGAGGGCTCAGAGCGTGCGAGCAATAAATCCGTACCGGCGCAGGAACGCGGTGCAGGTGGAGCATCCTCAAGCTCCCTTCTTCCCTGTGATCCCGATGGCGCCGGGGTGCAGGGCTCCTGGACTCTCCCCACGCTGCCCTCACGCAGCCTCAGCTGGATGGACAGACAGAGGCAGCCTGGCCCTAGGCTCGACTCAAAGGCAGCATTTCAACACGAACTGAATTTGTCATAAACTCTGAACCTCGCCCTGCCCTCCCCTGCCCCAGGCGAGCCATTTGAAAGCTCCTCAGCAGCTGCCAACTCGAAGCGAGCGGAGCGAGCGGCGAGAGCGCGGGGACGGAGGCGCAGGAGCTGTGGCAGGGAGCCTGGGCAGCCGCCCACCAAAGCACCCTCTGCGAGTCCCCGGCACGAATTGGACTCAGCCTGGCGAGCGGGCACCGGGAGGTGAAGGACAGCCACCTCCAGCCCCCGCGGGCCAGCCGAAGGACAAGGATTCACTCTGCTGCTCGCACGCTCCGCGGCACGCAGCCCTCCGGCCCACAGCGAACAACCACCTAAATACCAGGGCTATGAGAAGGCTGGAATGGGAACCAGATGCCTCACCCTGCTACAAGCAGGCTCCCTTGCTTGGTTCTACCCTTCTCTGCTTGAGAAGGTCTCAGCTCAGGGCGGTTACGAAGGGCAATGAAGAAAAACCAAATGCCTTCAGAAAATGGTCAGTGCCCTCCAGGGTGTTTTGCCTCCTACACACTCGTGTGAAGCATCACCCGCGCCGGGCGAACCGAACACGCCACATTTCTGCTCCCTTCACCTTATGGCACAAAGCCTCTTGGCAAAGTTAATGAGTTTCCTTAAGAGCACAGAATCTTTGTGGTCCTTTTTTTTTTGTCATTGGGGTTTTTTTTTTTGTGTTGTTTTGTTTTGTTTTTTGGTTGTTGTTAATTTTTCTCTACAATCCTTTCACAATTACCATCAGCTAAAAACATCAGTGAAGAGTAAAATGAAGAGTTTCCCAAAGAGGCTCTGGCGAGCATCCCGCACACAGCGGTGAGCGCAGAAGAGCCTCCCCTCCCTCCCTTCCCTTCCCCTCCCCGCACGGCCGCAGAGCTGGCCCGTGGCTAAAGCTGCTCTCAAACAGGTCAGGGGAACAAGGGCAGCTCTGTCACCGGAGTGACTTCATTTGAAAAAACGTATTTATTTTAGTAGATGAAAATAATCATTTGAATTCCTGGGTCACTGGAGGAGGGAAGGAGCAGGGGGAGAAGCAGGACACAATTTAACATTCCTCATTTTCAGAGGGAGAGATCAGCTTGGCTGGTAGGAAAGAAAACACCTCCTTTCCTTCCCCCACTCCCCAACCTTCCACCCTAGATGACAGGAGCCGCTCTGCCTGAATTGTTTCCAGATGTGGCTTTCAGACTGAACACGCGGCCGGGCCTCTTGAGCTTTAGGCTGGATGGAAATGGTGATTTTGCATTCCTCCCTCTTCCCTCCCCCACCATCAGTGCTGCCCTGAAAATTAAACCATGCCACAGCTTTCTAGGTTCACTTGCGAGTGACCCCTGTGTCTGAAGCAAAGGCACTAGAGACAAGCAGGAGAGGAGAAATAAAGAACAGGCCGGGGGGGCAGGGGGAAGAAAAGGCCAAAGACAGAGGAAAAAAAGTAAGGAAAACCAAAAAAAAAAAAAAAGAAAAGAGATTGATTTTTGGCAGCTACCACAGCAGAACATTCAAGAAAATCCCTACACAACCTTGCCCTTCAAGATAAGCGAGCCAGGTCTGACAGCTGAATAGCTACTTTCTACCAGCTTATTTCTTTTAAGCTGATGACTCTCCGGAGATACCAGAGCCATCTTCTCTTCCATGAAACCTACTTCTGAAAGGCTGGGCCAGCTGCTCGAATCCAGAATTCGACAGCGCCGAACGCACGACTGTAGCGTCTAACCCGTGAACCAACCGCCCCCGTCCGTTTCCTCCTCAGTAGCATTGATCATACCAGTAATCCTCCGTGTTTCCACCTCTGCTGTAGACTGGACCCTCCAGCTCCCTTGGTCCTGGAAAGATGTTCTCATGTTGGATGATGATGGTTTTGATCAATTCATTGACATGAGCTTGGCAAGAGACTTGATCGTGACCTTCGGGCACAGACATCAGCGTTGGCCCAAAGCAGATGGCTAAATTGTAGGGATCCATCATGTTCTCTTCGCTGAACTGAGATAAACTGCAAGAGACAGAAGTGGGGAGGAGGGTTAAGAGCAGAAAACATTATCATCATCATCATTATCATCATCATCATCATCTGCTGGAGAGAACACAGCTGAGCTGGGGACGTTTGCTCTGGGTTTCTGTGGTTTAAAGCTGATGGGCTGGGACACGGATGTTCTGGGTCTGTGTGAAAAGCGAGCCACTGATGGCATTTCTAGAGGACACGTGCAGCAGGGGTAAGGCTGGTTCTGCCATTTATCACATCCACACCAAGTCCTAGAGCAGGGCCACTGCGCTTTCAAGGATACTCACTGATTGAGGAATGCAAAGAGGTATCTCATGACAATCAGAGTGGTCTTTGGCAGGTTCAGAAGCACCTTCCGGACGTGGAGAGCTCTCTCTTGTAAATTATCCATGGCTGGAAGGAAGAAAGCACACCAGAGGGTCACCCTACCACTGTACCCACAACCTGCCACCGAGTCCAGAAGCAACCAGTACAGCCTGATGGTTCCTGTGCCAACTCCTAGGAAGGGCAGGGAGCAGAGGAGGCTCTGCCCATTTCCCAGCTCCTCCAGCACGGGAATGCAAAGGCTGCAGAACCTGCTGGAGAAGCCTCTGAGAGAGAAGGTCTCCGAACACGTGAAACTTCACTGCAAGTTCCTTCCTAGCGTGGGAGCTCTTGATGTCATCTGTTTCAGTAGTTCTGGCACAATAGCTCATTCAAGTTAGCTTAGAAAGGTGGGTGTTTAAGAAAGAAACTGTATCACACTCAAAGGAAAATTAACATAGTTAAAGGGTGAGGCAAAAAGCTGTGTGCAGCAGCCTGCTGAGAAATAAGTGGGCAGCATAAATCATCTCAGGAGGGAGAACGTATTTGGAAGCAGATTTTTCTTTTCATGTAACGTGAATTCAACTCTGCAAATGCATTTATCAGAAGGAAACCATGAGCCATTTTAGAAGCAGTTATCTTCAGCTTCACTTCAAAGGCTGCCACTGCAAAGGCTATTTCACTACTTGGACAATAGAACCATTCTTCGATTCGGGAGGACAGGGCAATAGCCAGGCCAGTTAAAATTAGGTTGGTCACATACAAAAACCCACAAACAGCCCTCTGCTTACCAGAGCCACCTTTAGAAACCGTCAAAAACATTAACATCTGGACTGTGATTGCCCTCAGGATCGTTTCAGAGGAGGTTATGAAGCTAAAAGGTACATGGCTACTGCCTTGCTAGCTGATGAGAGAAGGGAGAGGCACGGCAGCAGACACACGGGCACTGCGTGATCCAGGGAAAGCACACGGGGCAATCCCTGCTTCTACGAGGGCACTTCTGACACCTTCTGATGTTTTCATCTTCGAGATGATTTTTCAGAAGTGGAGGTTTTTGTTGCATTGTCTTTTTAAAGAATCCTGTCACGAAGTGCTGTCTCAGAAAAATCCACGACGCAGCCCTTAACCTCTATTCCCTTCTGTCTGCTGGCTCATTCATTAAAACACTGCTAGCAGAATAAGGCTGTGACCAGGTAACTGCCCGGATTCCAGCTAATACAGATCAGCATACAAGTGCAACACAAACCCAACCAAAGTAACCACAAGAAGCTTATTCTGGAGTCAGGAAAAAGGGGGGTGGGAAGAGAGAAAAGTGGAAGATCAGAAAAATGAATTCTATTTCTTTTCCGATCTTCAAATACTTACTGACACAGGCAATCAGATCATGAAAGATGTCCTTGGGGAAGAGAGGGTGCTCCAAGCCTCGAAAGTAGAGCTTCAGAACTCCTGCTATTGAATCCATGTCGTGATCATTCTGGTCCCCAGCCAGTGGATCTTCCCCTTTGTGACAAGCGAAGAAAAGCAGGCAAGATAAAATCAGAAAACTGTGAGACTGGAAGGATGCACCTCAGCTGGAGAAAAGGATTTATGCAGCATAAAGTTAATTCCACCTACTCCAACTGCACAACTACCAGCGCGAGGCAGAGACAGATCTCTCCTGTGCAGCACAGTCGAGCAGGGCAGCCTCTGACAGCAGTCCCAGGGGATCTGGGACAGCTTTCTGTCGGGCAAGATCCCAGTCTGACACTGGAGCGCCCAGCTCCTGCCCACAGAGAGCAGGGTTGCTTCTAGAGCAGCAGCAACACTTCCAGGCTCCGTGCTCCAGATACGTTGGTAGGGTGTGAACTTCACAGATCCAGCGTGGAGGTGAACACTCATTGTTGACAACCCAAGCCAAGGTGGCTTTGGTGGACACACAGAGCATCGTACACATCGCTCAGCAGGATGCAGACACCCTGCGCTGAACTGGCAGAAGGAGGGGGGGAGAGTGTTTCTGGGACAATTTGTCACTGCAGATATGCCACAGTTTGTCTGGATTACAAAAGAAAGGATGCTCACTTAAGGAATTCTTCCCCAGGGAAAGCTCCCTCTCAGCTATAATTAGATTTAATGATGGGGCAATCCTCGAACTGAAGCTATATATATCCATTATGTGACTGAAATTACCAAAGCTTGCCTATTATCTTAGTAACACACAGGATAACAAATGGGCCACTACAAACCCGAGCATTATCCTTGATACTAACGGCCATCGAGCGCTCTGGGTGAAGTAATAAACTGCAGAGACATCACTGTTTACTTTGTCAGCTCTGGACATCGTATGATTTACAGAGACAAAACACACACACACAAAAATAATCACCTTTTTATTTCTGCACATTAGTGCTGGAACAACAGGCTGTATCTCCAAAGTTAACTGCTATTTCCTTTATGTAAAAAAAAAAGGGTCTGATTCCTGTATCGAGCCTTTACCTGCAGCCTGTGAAACACATTTCTGCTTCCTCGACTCTTGAGGACTTTAATTCTCAGGTAGGTGGAGATGAAGACGGTTGAAATTAGATGACACATTTCACACACGTCATGCACTCAACTTTTCTCCTCCCAAAAGCAAACTAACCTTGCTAAGCCTAATGAATTACTGTTCGTCTCGTCCAACACTCGGCACAGACACACACAAACTGTACTCTGAAAGAGTGATGTAGTCAGGGAACTGACACAAGCCCAGTTGTTGGTGGCAAGCCTGGAGAGATGGGCTGCAAAGACTGCCTGAAGAGCCAGCTCTTCTGAGCCTGCTCTGCCAGGGAGAACAGCCCAGCTAGAAGCTGATGAGTCAGGAGGCTCCCAGCCTCTCTTTGCCTCTGTATGGAATGGTTCTTCACACAGGAAATCAAATCTATTAAAAGCTACGTCAAGTTAACAGCATCTTGAAATTTACCCTCTGATATTTAGACTAAATGCAGCCAAGCTGTGCCTCAAGAACATGGAAACCAGACAATTCCATCCTCGAGCAGCCAGTCTATTCACAAAGAGCTCAGGAGAGAGGGTGGGAAAATGCAGTTAGACCCAATAATGAAATTCTCTATATCTTTTAGTGTTACAAACAATCAATAAGCTATCAGAGATGAGAGAAGATTGAATTCAGAATTTTTATTCTATGGATGCTCTACAAGATACAAAGCGTACCGCCAAACAACCGAGTATGCGGGGTTAACGAGCACTAGGGAGGTGTTTGGGCTCGACTCAGGGAACACAGAAACACAGCAGGTTGCATTCAGGCCACTGCAGAACGTTTAAACAAAGTCATAGGGTTGGCACCCATTTCTGAGACACTGGAATGGTTCCTCCTTACCTCTCTCAAATGCGTTTTTAATGTCATTCACTTCGACTTGCGACCCCGACACTCTGAATATCCCCTCATGCTGCAAACCTGTAAGACAATAAGAGAGGTTGGTAACGATGAGATAAGATAAGCTGGAACCTTCATCAGCTACAGCGGATATGATAAAGGAAAATGTAAGCAACACAGGCAGAAGTCTGCTGTTTAAAGAGCCATCTTGCCCTTTTAAGTCCAGAATATGTAAAAACTCGGCACATGGAGAAAAAATATTAACCCTTCCTCGTAAGCTGACAGAATAACTGGGTTATAACAGCCAGGCGTGTTATCTTTTACCCTGAAGGATCCCCACGGGATTTTACAACCCAGAGAAAGTCATAAACTAAGGGAATATCAGCCAGGAGTAAAATATGGCCAGTTACACAAGGAAGCAGTTTATTTTGCAAGAGCGATACCGCAAAGGCCCAGGGCAAATCAGCCAATTGAAATGGAAGCATTTAATTACCCCAGCACGACCTGCTATCTAGGGGGTTAGGATACAGGCTTTAAGACATCCCTGTTAAAGCATAAGCATTAGCAGCATCATTAAAACCAATTATCCAAGAGGAGAGATGTTCCAGTGTACCACCAGCAGAAGGGTTTTGTTGGTAGGTGTAAGATGAGCGACAACTGTTACGAATCAACTACTGAACAAAGTAGATGCTGCAGGTAGGGAAGTTGACTCCCACTCATGCCAGCCTTTTAACTGTAGACTTTCTGAAATGAGGAGCGTGACATTAGCCATTATAGCAATGGCTATATACCAATAAAATCTCTTGAATGCATCTGTGGCCTCTTCCTCTCCATTTCTGGGACCTTTGCGGTGAAAACCTTTGCGGTGTGCGGCTGGATCTGGTGCTGTGACACACAGAGCTCTGAACAGGGCAAAGACAGAACCCCACGGGCAGAGCAGCAGGAATGAAAATGCCATCGTGCCATTCATCATCCCACGCCGCCGCGGCACAACCGTCGGGCAGAGCCGCTGCAGCAGAACTCCCTCCTGCACTGTCCATGCGTTGGGCAGGCAGCTTGTCATCTCCTCTGCCTGGCATGGATTTGTGGTATCACAGAACAGTTTGGATTGGAAGGGACCTTGAAGATCATTGAGTTCCAACCCCCCTGCCATGGGCAGGGGCACCTCCCACTAGAGCAGGGTGCTCAGAGCCCTGTCCAACCTGGTGATGAACGCTTACAAGGACGGAGCATCCACAGCCTCTCTTGACAGCCTGTCCCAGTGTCTGTGAAAGTACATTCCTTCTAACTCCAGACTCTGCCTTCACACCAGGATCTGACCTCACGGTCTCAAATCAGTTAAGTCTGTTGGAAAAATCTTTCTGTTCTGGTCTGACCTAAGCAGGAATTGATAACAAGGAAATCTCCCAGGTGCCCCAATTTGTTGTGCGTCCGTTCACTTTGTAATGTGGTTTCCATGATCTTTCCAGCAAATGTCCAACGGCCTTAATGCAGGATTGCAACACTTGGTTCTTCCAAGTGATGATGAGAAGGGGACTCCAGATTATAGTTTCTGAAATGGCAATTATACAAGGCAAACGAAACAGGGCCTACTCTCCAGCTCTGTGTCTCGGTTAATGAAGATGAATTTAACCTCTTTCTACATGCTTTAAGTAACAGCTGTTTCACGTGCTACTAACAAATGATACCCATTAAAAATGAAAACAAATTACAATTAACATATAAAATATTTGACATCATTCGAGGCTGCGCAGTTAACCTTTGAAACGGTTATAAATCATCCCACTGCAGCGAGGTTGGCAAGGTCAGTTCTTTGGAAGCGATGCCAGACACGACGCCAACAACGACAGCAAAAAATTCAGCGTGACTCTCTCCTCATCGCAGTCTCTAGGACTCCTCTGCACAAGCACTGTGTCCCGAGCTGCTCTGAACAGCTCTCAGAAGGCTTCTACATCACTGCTCCCTTGACAGAAACATCACAGGATGCCTCCTGCCCACCCACTCACCGTGCCTGCTGATGAAGCGTATGCAGCTCTCCACGACCAGGGGGATGGCTTGCGAGGAATCCTGCACAAAGAGAAATCGAAACGAGAGCAGTCAGAATGTGGAGTGATGGTAGAAGTGGAGGGGGAAGGAAAAAACAAACAAAAAAACCATGGAAAGCAAATTTGTCCTCTCCTCTGACACATTCTGCTCCCATGCAGTTCCAAAGGTGTTTAGCAAAGAGCCCATCAGTGCCCTACGGTCCCGGTCCTTAAACAAGGAGCAGCACACAGGTACCTGCTCGTGGAAAACACTGCCATCAGCCCAAGGTGCACACCCAGCAAAATCTTTCAGGCTGCCAGTTTCCAGGGCAAACTCCCTGAGCTTTTCAGCATGGAAACGAGCCTTGACACTTCCCTGGTCTCTGCTTCACAGGAGCACAGGTTACTCCTCAGACAACTGAATTTCTGCAGCGTCTACAGTTATTCCTCCCACTTTGGGGAACAGCAGCTCAGCAACAGAAGTGCTGCAGTTTGCTTGAGGTCAGATGCCAGTGATTAGAATTATGATGCAATTAAAACCTCAAAGTTCCCATTTATGTAAAGCCTCTTCTACAGTCCTTTTGGAACAGCCTCTCGTTTATATCAAAATGCTCGCGGGTTGGGATGCTGCAGGATCACATTTCCTCTGCTCAAAAGGAAAATTTGATATTTTTTTATATATATATATATATACACACACATATATATATATACACACACAGTAAAAATCCAGTTCAACCCTTTTCCTGACTTGTTTAGGCTTAACTTTTTGTTGTTGCTGTTTTATTGAAATGTCAGAGAATTTGGTCACACAGTGACAATAATTTATCTACTAATTAGCCACATCCAGTAAGAACTAGCTTTCTATAAGCCGTACAGAACACCACAAACCAATTAAGAACACTTGAGAAGCCAGTCTGCCACTCAACCGGCCCCTAAGGACGTATTTTATTAATAATCATCCAAACAGCATTATAATCCCCCTGACTTATTTTTGAGTTTGACAGTAAGAACTCGGAGAAGCAGACATTCTGGGTCCTCAGCAGAGATTAAAACTCTCAAAGCAGTTATATTTTAATCTGGTAGGTCACAATCAAAAAAACCCCAAACCATTAAAACCACGGGCAAATGATTTCCTGCAGGTTACTGTGAGGGGTTGTGAGCAAATCAGCTTTTAATTCAGGTTTCCAAATCAGAGAGTCGAGTCAGAATATGCTTCTGAGCCACCTCCAAAACTGCCTGTGAAAGTGGCAACCAAGACACACACGCACACACTTCATTTTCAGCACAGGAAAGGACCATTTTTAGAGCATAAATAAAGGAACAACAATTAAGCTCAGGGAATCAGAAAGGTTTGGCTCTGCACAAACCCACAATTTCCCTGCTTTCTTAATTTTCAGCATGCAGAGATCCTACAAAGGACAAAGCAGCACCCCAAGACAGCCTGTAGGAAAGGAAATTCCAAGCCAGATTTTGTCTTTACAGTATCAATAGGAAATATTTTGGGGTATTTTTTCCTATCTCAAAGGAACACATTTTAGCTCATAAGGTACTAAAAAGTAACAGATTATCCACCCCAGCCAGGGAACAAAGCATCGCTGCTGTAAGTCTTCATTAAAAGAAGGCAGAACAAGAGAGCAGTTACTGGTTTAATAGCACTGCAGTGGGATACCAGTGAAAAATAAAGGGAAAGGGGACAAAGAAACAAATGAAAATGAAACCCATAAACCACGACAGACCAGACAGCTCAAGGCTGTCTGGCATTTTTGGTTCCGGGTCTGTTGAAACGCAGAATACAATTATCTTTGAATTTTGTCAAAAGAAAATGAATCAAGGCTGGGGCTCCGTGTTTTATTGATTTCCGTGACTCTGGAACACGACTGACAAGGTCCACGGGAGGAAGGGAAGGAGGAAAAACCCCTGTTTGCCATCTACCCTCCTCCACACACACACACACAGCTCAGTCCTTTATTACCTGCTTCCTTACGGTGGAGCTGCGCCTGCCGCTGATGAGATCAGAGCCACCCATTGGTGCAGGAGGAAAAAACAAACAGAAAAGTCAAGATAATCCTCTACCATCACCAGCCTGGTTCGTTCCACACTCCAGACCACGTGTAGCTTGGAGGAGGGAAGGAGCCAGACACTCGAGTCAGTCATAATGACTTAGCCTCATTCGACTGACGGAACTTCAGAAAGATTTTAAGTGACTTTAAAAATCCCTAAGAAACCTGAAACAGACACCAGGGACTCCACGGCTCTGACAGAAGATTACCCTTGACATTTTAATTCCCACCATATGGAAATGTGTTCTATAGGGCTCCTCGTGGAAGATGGAGCTGGTTATGAACCGCGGGCGGCCCGGCGCTGGAGGAGCGGAGGGGGAGCGCGCTGGGTCCCGCTGTGCTGCCGGCAGCTGCCGTGCTGGGCTCTGGAGCATCCTTGCTGGTGAGGTCTCAAAGAAATAAATACACACCAACACCCTCCAACGCCAGCGCTCGCTAGCCAGGCTAAGCCTCTTCCAGATAAGCCAGGATGGTCTCATTTATTTCGGTCGGTAGACATGAAGTGTAGAGAAATAGGAAGAAGCTTTGCTTTGCTGGGATTTTTCCCCCCCTCAAAATTTATTGCTGGGGTTTAAAATTCCTATAGTTTCTTGCAAAAATGAAGCATGAGAGATAATAGCAGAGAGGCCCTAATGTGTGATTCAAGCCAATTCCCTGCTAGGGCAGATGGCTGCTGAATTATAAATAAGGTGATTAGAGCAGTGATTTTTAAAAAGACTGTACAATATGTTAATTCCGGGGAAATTCCTTTTATAACAATCAAAAACACTGAAAAAGGGGAAAAAAAAAAAAAAAGAAATCAGATTCCATGGGCTGTCACAGACAATAAGGCCTATGTTAAACTATTAGCAGCAATGATTCTTTGATATTTAAAATTGTTTCATGATGAATAATATTTTATTATTACAGATGTCAGGCTCTAATTAGGACCTGTCAGCTTTGCTTTGCTGTAAGGAATGTGAAAAGTAATAATGACTCCAGATAAGTCACAATCACCTTCCTTTTGTTAGCAGGGCAGGATGATGCACAGCCCCTGCTCCGGCTCCTCGTGCCCAGCGCAGCCCCGTGAATCCATCAGTTTGGAGATGGAGATTTGTTATGTTTTACACAAACCCCATCCGGAGAAGCTTGGTTATGGTTCTGTGATTGGTCCTCATTATAAATAAAAAAGTTTGTTCTCCACAACCTCTCTCTAGGGCTGCGATCCAGGGGGCCTGAGAGCAGAGCTGAAAGCATCGATGGGATGAAGCTTTCTGACTTGTGATGCTCAGCCCCATCCACCACCCACGTGGATAAACCACCTGGGGTCACAGACCCACCTCCCCACAGAAATACAGATGTGTTTACAAACACATTGCCCATCCCCTTCCCGATCTGGATTAAATGCAAGGAAAAGTGTGAGACTTCCATATATCTTTCTTTCTTTTCTTTTTTTTTTTTGTTTTTTAATCCTTTGGTTATTTTTAACCCCGATCCTGTTGCAACAGGCAGCCCTGGCAGCACAGGGCAGCACCAGGCAAGGAGAGCTGTTTTAGCAGGTCCTGCCTCAGAGGAGTCACCACTCTGCTGCACAGAGGTTACTAAACATCTGTATAAGCTGTGCCACCGCCTGGCACCAGTGGGAGTAGTAGGGATGGTGTTCAAAGCCATATTAACTAGCAGGAATTTGCTTCTGTATTAACTAAATGAATACAGCTTTTCTAAAAGATAATCTCCTGGGCTGGTAACTGCTCTAGAAGGGCAGCCACCAGTTTGCACCCGACTGTCCTTCCAAAGTGGTGTCACACCTACCTGGCAAGGGAGCAGTCAGTCCGCTGGCCTGTTAAGAAGACGAAGAAATACAGTGTTAGGAGGAAGGAAAGGGAAAATACTTTTCAACAGCTTCCTAAAGCCAGTTTGGGAAGGAGACAAAGGGGAAAATCCATCAGGGAGGGAGGGGGTGGCTGGGGGGAGCTGGATGGCGGCTGCTCCCCCAGGAGCACTGCTGAGGAGGCCACCAAAGCCCATCCCTCCCGGCACAGCTCTGCCGTGGCCGGCCAGGAAAGGCAGCAAACAGCCCAGGCTGCCGAGGACTCTTTCTCTGGAAAGCATTGTTTTTGGAAACGAGCTCTCAGCGCGTTCTAATTGTTGAGTTCTGCTGCCAGAAAACTGGGCTCGTCAACCTCTCCCTCCCTCCCGCCTCCCAGGGGAATCGCTGGGGCGAGAGATTGTACTTAGGAAGACTGAAAACACTCCCAGATTTGTTAGCCCACAGACTGAACGTGCTGGCACGAAGCTATTCTGGGAGACGGCTGCTGAATGGCATTTTCCACAAACACGTTCCCAGAAGCGTGCCCTTGCCTTGCACCGAGTCTGCAGACGTCATCGCCAAGCAGCACAACGAGGAGCAAGAGATGGGACGACTAACGTCTGCCTTTGGGAGCTGTGCAGGCCCCATCTTCTGCTGGTACAGATCATCATCAGTGAAACCCTACTGATCCACAGGGCTGCAAACCCACCTTCCCTACAGTCGCCTTCCTGCTCCTGGGGAGGTGGAAGAATGAGCGAGGGAAACGTCTGATTGCTGATGGCTGACAATTAGCGGAACACATCCCGATAGCCACTTTCCTCTCCCCACGTAAAGCCAAAACAGTGCATAATTTACATGAAAATGTTGTTCTGAAGCAGAATTTCCAGCCATCTGTCCCATTTCCATCACAGAATATTCATATATATAAATTACATGGCTGTGGCAACATCAAGGGGCTCCTACATTAGGGTGACAAATGTGTACGGTAGGCAGGGACGTAATTACTTGTGGATAGGAAGACTTGCTGCTATTTTTATTACTGGAACTTGTCATCTTTAGATTAAGGCAATTTGCAAGAGAACTAATAAACGTCACCTGAGGATGGGGCAAGGAAGAATAGAAATTGTAGCAAACCCGTGAATTTTCCAGGGACTGAAGACAGGCAGCTGTACGTGCGTTTTCCAGCAAAGCTCCTAACCATGCTCCGGGGACTTGTGAACGGAATTTTATTTGCCCATTTCCCAATTAAGTGACATTTTATGGATGAGTCTAGGCACGGTCCCCAGTTTGTACCATTAACCTGCTAATGTGGTTTTGGAGACGAAATGTACCTCCCTTCCTCAGCTCCTTTTGATCTCTCCAATGACAGAAGGCATTTTTTTTTTCCAGAGCTGCTGGAGCTCACCCTGACACACACTGGGTCCCTTCACAGAGCGAGGAGGAAAGCTCTGGTTTGCAAAGCGACCACAGGAAAACAGAAGCAGCCTTGAAATCTACATAGCAATACAGAAATCACATTTCATTTCCTCCTCCTTTCTCCCCATCACAGCTTGAGATGGGTTCAAGGGGCAGGCAGGTTAAGAGGAAATAGGTCTCGGTATGCAGAGGTCAGCTATGATCCAGGAATGTGATTAGTCACAGGGGCAGCACGGGTGTCATTTGGAGATATTTAGAGGCAGAAGAAAAATACCCTAAGGACAGAGATCTTTGCCTGCACCCACCCTTGCTACAGGACAGCTGAAGAGATGAGAGACTTTAAGCAGTGAAGCTCAAAACGACGGCAACGTCCTTCCCTTACCTTCCAGTGGTTGGAGTCTGCTAGACCCTTAATTACTACAGCAATAAGTATTTTATTTTTATTGTGCGTTTTTAAACCGAAAGCAGCAAAGCACTTCAAAGACCACATGCTGTTTAAGTTTTCATTCAGAAGATTTGCAGACCATAAACGGTGGGGAGTCCAGTTAAGTTACATATCAAAACACAGGAACGCAGGAAGGAGTTGAGCCATTTTTTTTTTTTTGACCTGACATTTAGACTGTTGAAACCTTCTCCTCTGCAAACAGGAGGCAGACAGGTTTCTATGGAAACTTGGATGCGTAGTTTAAGCGTGTTTGGCCAACAGGATTTGCCCATACCATGAAGGGAAAGAAACCTCCCTTTGTTCTGACACGACTAGCAGATGCGTATCGAGTTCTGGCTGCTGCCCCTTGACTAATGCCCTCTAGATAGGCAACATATTTTACATGCTCCGAAATCTGCTGCTTGTTCTCCCAATAAAAGCCTGTGCTCACACAGTTTGGTCTGGATTGAACCCATGGAGGTGAGAAGCAGCTGAGCTACCGTGCAACTGAAACTTCTGAGCAGTCTCCCAAGGCAACAGACCTCAAGTGAGCAGTAAAGTGCAAATCACAGCGCTTCCCCCACCACAGAGAATGAAAGGAGAAGCAGAGTGCGCGTTCGGGGAGAGGCAGGACGACGAGCGGGCACGCGCTTCAGTTTAACAAACAACGTCAGTGACTCGTTAAGCATCCTCCATTCAGCATTAATCAAGTCACCCTGTTGGTCATTTGGCTTCTCCATCCATCAATTCCTAACCCGTGAGCCTGTCCCCTTGCCATCAGTAACCCAGGACGGATGCTCTCCGTCAGCTGACTAATTAAATAAGTGCAACAGCCTGGCTAATAGCAGCGATGAGCGGGCCCCAGACTCACTTTCTCCCAGGGTCTTCTGAAGAAGGTCGTGTTTGGCTTGGAGCTTCGTTATCAGGTTCCTGCCCTCCAGATACTCCTTCATTTTCTGTGAAGGTGGAAAAAAAAAAAACCCAAACCAAGATCACAAGGGGAAAATCAACATTGCTTCAATTGCTCCTCTAGGTTACTGGGTTCTGAACATGATGCTGGAGCACAGGACCACACAGAATCTACAGAGCACAGCATGAACTGGTTTCTACATCCAGGCAAACCCGAGGCTGGGTCCGTACGTATCCCACAGTGCAATCTCTATCCTTTTGCTGCAGAATCAGCTGAACATTTGACATCTTGTAAGACATCTGAGAAGCTGTCAAGGCATCTCCTTCTCCAGGCAGGGAGAAATGGAAATGCGCTTCCCTGCGCGTCGCAGGCAACTGAATGAGCAATCTGTTTTAACAAACTAAAAGGCTGCTACTGTGCTTATTCTCTCACTTAACCTCTCTCACCCCACTTTACTTGTCAAATAGCGTGTCTGCCTCCACGCTGGATAATACAGGGGGCTGCGGGGGAGGCAGGGGACAACACAAATACAGATATTATTTAAGTTTGGGGTTGTTGTCTCGGTGAAACAGTAGAGATTCACGCAGGCATTTCACCCCACTTCTCTCTGATTTTTCACAGCTCTGCGAACGCTCGTTTTCCACAGCTCTTTCATCCCTGGTTTTGCAGCTCAGCACAGCATTATTTATCTTCCCCGTGCTGCAGCGCAGGAAATGCTCTGCTCTGTGGTAGCTGTCCTCATTAGAATTAGGACGATTACACTCAAAAATACACAAATAGCACAGAACCCTTCAAACATCTCAGGCCAATTCTTCAGATTCATGAGATACTAAAAAAAAATTCAGCTAGCAGAATGAACACAAAGAAAAGATTCTCATTTAGCAACGAAACATTCCAGCTCTGGCCTTCAGCTTCCCCCAGTTTTACCCAGTTTCTTGCAGCTCTGGTCTAGTATTGCCAAATTGGATGGGAAATCCTCAAGGTGAAAACCAGCATTTTAGCAACGGAGTGCCTGGACCCTGCTTGTCCTGCCCAGGTCCTGACAACAGCAGCCTCTGTGCTGTAGGAGAACCAAGCAGCAATGTATACACACGGATGTTTGTGGGGGGAAACCTGCCAGGAGGTAACAAAGCTTCCAGCACTAACCACCAAAGATCTGTGGTTTATGTCCCTTTGGTTGACAAGGTTGAAAGAAAAGAGTCTCAGCACTACCTGCTTCCTGTGCTAATGCTTCAGCTTTTTCTCGGGTTGTTTTAGATGGAAACGGGAAGTGTGACCAATGTGGCATAAAAAAAGAAAACACAAAACCACCATATTTTTATGGAATTCCCCTGTAGAAGCTGCTCACCAAACCCAAACTACATATTTTGCTCAACCAGTTAAAATTTTTCCATCAAATTTTGACAGGAGAAAAGTATAAGCTGCAAAAATAACTGGAGAATCTGAAGTGGGGGTTTGAGGATAAATCTGGTTCTGGGAAGCGCTGAGCTCCCCGCCTCAAAGTCACGATCAGGCAAAGAGACAGAAGGGCTGGAAGGCTCAGCTCCAAACAGCTCCAAGAGAAGCTTCATCAAACTTGATTTGGATGAGAGCTGAGCTTCCCTCTGAAGCAGGCAGGAAAAAACCTCAGCTGAGCCCCCTGTGGTTCGCGGGGCAGGGCCACGCTGCTGGCACCCAAGGATGCTCCAGCTTCCAGGAGGCTGTGGTGCTCCCGTTCAGAGCATCCCGTGCCCCCAGACAGGGGGAAAAGAGCAGGTTCTCATCGAGTGCAGTATTCCAGGCGTTCGCTCTGTTTCCTCATGCCTAACATTCTGTACCTTGCCTGTTACAAGTATGCTTATGAATAAAAAAGTCATTTCAAAAATAAGGCTTCGGGCTTTTTTTCAATGAATTACAGAGATCCATTAGCATTTGATTTCTGGCTTAATAAAAACAGTCAGGAAAAGAAAAGAAAAATAATCAAACTACAGGAGAATTCCAAAGGATTTCATTTCTGGCAGAGCACAGCTGGAGACAGACTAAGCACAATCAGACACGAAGCAGCAGAAACATCCCCAAGTCACGTTATTTCTGCAGCACAAAGTTAAGAGGTGATCTATTGTCAGGCAGGGATGGGGAGCACTTGGCAGCCACCATCTCCTCAGAACCATGACACTTCCACACCAAACTCACGGCAGGATGTTTCCAGTTGTCAGGTGGCACATAATGAAGTGAAATGCAAATGAGACCAGATCCTTCCTGCCTTGTGGGAAAGGAGATTTTGAGGCTATAAGGAAACACAGTTTCTGCCACTGTCCCACATCCTTAACTGTCTCCAATCTGGAAACCTCAGCAGTTTTCCTCCCCCATGAACAGCTTCACACAAGGCCCTGGATTGAAGGAGGGGGTGGATCAGATCCGCCGCTAGCGACCGTGGGTGGGAACAGTGGCACGTTGACACAACCAGCACGACGTTTCTGCAGGGCTGATTAGCAGGGGAGCCTTGTAGAACACTTACCCACGTCTTAAGGGTTTGGCAATTATAAATTCACATTAATTTTTAAAGCTCTTCACAGAATGAGCATTGTACTGGGTTTTATTCTTTCTAGAAGGAAAAAAATATAGTATTTCGAGTAGGAACTAAAATGATCCCCTGGTTTAGAGGTGAAAAGAACCAAGCCATTCATTCCCCTCAGTTCCCAGGTCGGGTGGAGTGCCAGCCAGATTACAACCAGCAGCACGACTTCAGCTCCGACAGGCACCCTCCTGACATGCAGAACCACAGAATCACTGAGGCTGGCAAGCCCTCTGAGATCATCAGGTCCAGCCTATGACCCAACACCTCCACATCGGCCAGGCCAGGGCACTGAGTGCCAGATCCAGCCTCTCTTCAAACACAGCCGGGGACGGTGACTCCACCACCTCCCCGGGCCATTCCAATGCCCGATCACCCTCTCCTGACATCCAACCCAAACCTCCCCTGGTGCAGCTCCAGGCCGTGCCCTCTCCTCCTGTCACTGCCTGGGAGAAGAGCCTGACCCCCACCTGACTACATCCTCCCTTCAGGGAGCTGTAGAGAGCGACAAGGTCCCCCCGAGCCTCCTCTTCTCTGGGCTCGCTCACTTTCTGCCGGCTCAGCAGGCAGGAGGGCAGCAGAGGCAGGGCTGGTACCCGCTGCCAGGCAGTGCCCAGGACACAGCCCTGGATTTCAGCTCCCCGCACTCACTGCTGCCTCCTTGCTTCAGCCACCTGCCTCAGCTCAGAGCTCAGGCAGTCCTTCCCACCCTTTTCACTGACGCGGGGAAATTTTAAGCTCCTACTCCGAAGGCAAATCTTCCTTCAAAGCCCTAACAACAGCCACCTCAGCACCAGCCTGCAGTGATCTGCCTCCCGTGGAAACACAGCCTGTACCATCGCAGAGACACTACAGTGGAATTACATTCCCATGGTGGCATCAACACTGCATTTACCTGAGAGCTCTGCCCAGCTAGCAGTGAGCCGATTGAAATCCTAAGATGCTAACAACAAAAAACAAGAGCTAAAGATTCTTTTAGTTTGCGTTATTTTTGGACTGATATTTACAAGCCATTAAGTCCTTTCTCTTGTTAGATGCAGAAGAAATCCAATTTTACACAATTTATCCAGAGACAGAGCTCGCCTCAGCGAAGGTTTCCCAATGCATTTGTAAAGAATTCAAAGCACCTGTTTTTAAAACCTAACGTGCTTACTCTGCTCGTCCAAAATCCACTGCAGAAGAGTTTTTCGTAAGACGACAGCATCCCTTTGCGCTCTCGTGAGTCCAGTTCTAAACACATTCACCCTGCTCACACCGAACATCAGCTCCTCACCGTGAAATAGAACTGCTCCGTCTCCTGCTGGTTGGCCCGGCGCTTGGCGATGCTGGGTTTGCTCATGAACGTCTCCGAGACGGTGGATTTCACCGACTCCATGGAGTTGCTGTACTGGAAGCAGTCGGAGACGTCGAAGTCCTCTATCGTGACTATATCCTGGATCGTCTGGAGCGTGGCTTCCATAGTCTTCTTAACCTGTCCAGTGAGAATTAAGAGTACTTAAGAAACAAAGGCAGTACATCGCAAGAAACAGAGGTGGTAAGTACCCTGGAGCGTTTTACTCCTAAACAGATATCCCTGGTTTCACATCCTGCCTAGAAGCTCGAGTCCTGCTCCTTACTGGCACAGTCCATAGGAACAAAGGGCTGCCAGCACATGGAACCTGCTGGGAACGGGAGAGGAGCTGTCAGCCTCCAGCCTGGGCTGAGGAGGGGATGGAAGTTTAACCTCAAAGCAGCGACTGTTGGAATAAAAACCTTACCATCGCCTTCTGTAACTACATCTCCTGGGCACCCAGTGTTAGATAGAAAAATAGGACTTTGCAGGCGATGCAAATCTTTACCGAAGGCCAAAATCAGTCTCCTACACATAAGGGAGTCACAAACTCTGCCCAGGGAGGATTAAGAATTCCTGAACACCGAGGTGCAGGTTAGGTATTCCGCCCTGTTCCCAAATGAATATCATTGATCTAGACTTCTCATTTCAGATGACCAGTTAAACAAAATTCAGTTCTTACCCTATGCAGATTCACTGTCTTCACCTCAAGACATTAAATTCCTCTTTTTCTCCCAGCTATCCACAGACAATTTTTGCAACACAGCCAGTGCTGTCGACAAGGAAGGTAAACCAGCTCTGCTGAGGTATTTTAAGGGCCCCTCACCCAGCTTTCATTCAACATCACACACTCACGCTCTGCTGGCCCAGCCGCCTTATTCTTGACTCTTACTAAAAGCGTTCAGAAGTGAGGCTCACAGCAAGCAGACTCTTCTTTAACTAGTCCCCACGGGGAGTGGTAAGAGGGTGGTTGATGTTGGTTGATTAGCTCACCTCCTCATTTTCAATCTTAAGCGTAGACAATCGAGACTGCAGCTGCTGGCACCTCTGCACTAACTCGCTCTGGACCGGCTGTTGGGCGCAGAGCTGGGACTCCTGCGAGAGAAACAGCACTGCTTTTAGAAGGCTAGGAAAAAAAAAACCCCACGCAATCAAGAACACTGCAATTATTTCAGTCAATTCTTATAAGCAAACATCTTCCCAAGCACTTTTAAAGCTTCGCAGCCCTGCATTGCAAACAGTGGAAAAGGTCCATGTTCTGGCACGTGGCAGCTCCCTTCCTGACTGCATTGGGAAGGGAGCAAGAGAGAGAGAACATCAACGTGAAAGGACTAGAAAAAATTAGCTACTTTTGGTAATGTAAGGTTGTCATGTTTTTGGGAAGTCTGAAGGTGCTTCATCACAGGAATTAGGCTAAACCACACCGTGCATCCAGAAGAATTTGGTTCAGTGCATCAGGCAGGCATCCTGAGGCAGGGCCAGGAGTGGCTGAATGACCTGTACACTACAGCAACAGCTACCATCCACTGTTTAATGAATTCAGGGGAGCTGAAATAAGAAAGGAAACAGGTTGGGGACCTGTCAAACACGCCAGAACAGTGGGCTTCCCTGTACTGTTAAGAATTCATCTTATTTCTCTGCATGAGGCAGCTTTCCCCCTTTTTTTTTGTCCTTTTTTGGTGTCCTTTTTTTTTTTTAATGAAAATGTTGACCTCAGTGCTTAAGGCTATTTTTTAAAGACAGAAATTGGAGCCTTATCACACACATAGCAACGTATATTCAATCTGCTATACACAGGACCACTGCAACAAGACCATCAGCCTGCCTTTATAAACACCCATTTGGCCTTGAGAAGAACCAAGATAAATGATTCAGGGCCTGTGAGCTGTTAACTGAATGAGAGACTGCAGGTTAATTCTTTTTCTTCCCACGACCTTGCAGGATATTACCAAAGTACAGAGAAAATAAGAAAGGTCATTTGCAGTCTGAGGATTTCACTTAAGAGGGAAGAGACAAAGAGGAGCCTTAAGCAGAGACTAATTCTTCAACCAAAAGAAGAGGCTGGCTGCAAAGGACCATCCTTCCAGTGTTTCCTCAGCCTTCAGGAAGATAATCTGGAAATCCAACCAATTGACCTAAATGATTACGTTGTACATGTGTTTCCATTTAGAACTGGTTTCAGCCTGTGCGACTTTAAACAGTTCCCAGATGAGCAACCACATCTTGATAAACCTATAAAGAGAGATCTTCCTTGCCAAAAATGAAAGTCCTCTAACTGCCATGTCTCTGCAAGGGAGATGGGTAAAGCACCACTCTGACCAGTTGTGCTCTGCGACGACACAGGCAAACGCCTCCAAAACCAGCATTTGAGCTTCTCGTCTTGTTGCCCCTTCAAATCTCCAACTTCAGAGCCTGTCTCAGGGTGCAGAGGGCAACTTCTGCGTTGAGCGAAAGGATAAAACAGCGTTTCCTATCTACATTTAATCGGATACCTAATTAATCATTTTCATCTTCAGTAGCTTTGATAGTTAAAAAGTGAGTCTCGTATTCAGACATCCACGCCGCGAGCCTCCGCTTAACCTTTCCATCATCCCCCTTTTCTAAGGCTCCCCTCTACCTCCCAAAACCAGAGCCAAACAGATGGCCCTGCAGCGGGAGGAGGGAAGTAAACAGGCAGAGCTGCAAGTGTTTACAGCGTGGAGGAGGAAGATAAACTGACCATATCACCCATGTGCGGCTGAAACTCGAACTTCATGGGCGGGCAGAAGACGTTGTTGTACATCTCCATCAGGCGCTGCTTGTCGCTGTTGGCATCCAGGTTCTCCACGGCGTTCTCGATGGCATCCAGGCCCTCGTGCTTTGACTGCTCCAGGTTTAGCTCGGCAGACAAGAACGTCCTGAGAGCTCGGTTGAGGCTAGCGTGGTAGCCCAGGTCACAACACTGCTGGAAAAAGACACACAGTTGCATATGAATAAGCAAAGAAATTCTGTAATGGAAATAAAAATGTTTCTCAAGTCAGAAGCTGCATAAAACGGACAATAAGTTGTGGGTGTTTCATCATCTTTTGGGGACCAGAGCAGTTCCGCCTCTCCCATTGATCCCAGAGGCATCTTGACCAGGAGTCCTCAGAGTTGGCCTTAAACAAAACTCTCGGTCTCCAATTCCATGCAAAGTTCAGCATTAGGTTATAACCAGTCTCCAAGACAAGTACAGCTTGAACTACTACAACTCTTTGTGGAGTTCCTGCGGAGCTCATTTCATGCTGTTAAAAAAAACACCCAAAAAGTAACGCAGAAATATGTTCAGTGTATCTGTTTAGATTCTAACCTTACTTCCAGGGACGCAGAGTCCCGCTGAAAAACTCCAAAATCCCTAAATAACGTTAGTCAAAGTAAGAGGAAAACAATGCACTGAAGTACTACCCAGAGAAACAAGACACAGGATTTGGATCGTCTTCAAAGGTTCGTCTGCATCTAAATGATTTTGCCCAAGACAGAGAAAACTGCTTAATTCAGTGTACTTCAGGAAGCAGGAACGCGACCTGCACATCACAGGCACAATAAAGAAGCAGCGGCGATCGGTCGGGATGACTTCACTGCTGGGGTGAAACAGAGGAGCAAAAACTTTCAGGCAGAAATTGGTCGTGGTCAAGAATTTCCTGGCTGTTACTGACACCAGGATGATGTCACTGGAAGACAATCAGGCAGCTTCATCTCCACCACGGCTGCGCAGCCAAGTCTTAATGTTTCAGAAGGGAGAAAGGCACTTTTCATTAGCTGATCAGGAACAGCCTGGATTTTTCAGTCATCTAATAAAGTGAGCAAGAAGGGAGCCCACCTTCCTGGAATTACAAGGAAGATTACATACGCTCGGAGAATATCCGAAGAGAAAGAGACCATCTGCTTGATTGCTGTGCTGCTCCGTAAGCAAAATTCACATGAAATCTCCTCACCCATCATTTGGGTCTCATCACTGACATTGTGTGCAAACGCCAAAAAAGGGGGGGGTCGAGGGGAGAGGGAGGGGGGGAGGGAGACAGAAGAGAGCGACTACTGGACCGCTCCCCGCTTTCAGAGAATTTCTGCCACCAACTGCTGCTCGATGCCTGGCTCCTGTGCCAACAAGCTGTGCCAGGTGGGGAGTCTTGTAAAAAGAGCCGCAGTTGCTGCTTAGGCTGGAAGGCAGGGAATTAAAGGACGTTCCATTCAATCAAGAAAGAACAAAAACTAGCCGGAAAGCCACAAAAGATGCTTGATTGAGAATCTGCACGTGCGGAGGCAGCCTCGGATCCACAGCCGCTCAAAGCCGCCGCTCTTCCGCTCGCTCATCGCAGCCCTGTGCCCTGCGGAGAGCGAGCCCGAGCCGGGCCAGCCCTGCAGCCAGGAGCAGGACCTGCTCAGGTTGGACGGGAGCAGTTGCTCCTTTCCCCCTCCTGCTGCGGGCCAGACGGTCGCACTCCCACCCGGGGTGACCAACTTGTCCTCCCCGCGCTCGCCCTCCGCCAGCGCACATCCATGCCCGGAAAGCCGATCTGCCGCGCGAGGGGAGCTCGCTGGTGGGACTGGGAAAACAAGGGAGATCTCCTATCTTACATCCCACATTGCTGAGCAGCAGGACTGTCTTCAGACGGTGACCTTTTTTGGCTTTATGCTGTTGGAGCCAGCGACAGGAAGCGTTTCTCAGCCCACTCCCCCACCTGAACGTTTTCAGAAGTCCGGTGCCTCGTATTTATAAACGTATCAGTCTTGCCATACCTTTTCTGGGTTATATAAATGTTTGACGGATCCATTCTCCAAGGAAATCAAATTTTTATAACAATTTAATGATAACTCATTCACATTCACTCCCCAACATGACAGCTGATTAACCCTTTGCCCGTCAGCAGCGTTCAAACAGGCCCAAAATGGAAGATTAAAGGAGAAAGACCCCCTGCTTTAAAATGCAATTCACATTTGGAAGGGGCAGGATGAGATCCTGGAGTACACAGCAATAGTGTTGCTATTCCTAGAAGAGCACAGTAAGGCTCACACATGCACACATGGTTTTATCTTCCTTCAAGTTCTGTCCTAGTGACCCTTTCACAAATGCGAGTTAATACAAACTTCCCCATTACTGTAATATTTCATTAGCATCAAAGAGCTGCCTCGGTCCCCAAAGTCAGGAAATGAAAAACTACTGGGCTATGTCAGGAACAATTTATTGCTCTTAACTCATGAGGAAGAATTAACTCACTGTTATCCTTCCGTGCACACTGGAGGGCGAACACAACGTCTTGTGCAAACATCACACATTTAATGCTATTTGGCCTGACACAATCTACTTGTAAGTAACTCTGAAGATTGCTTTCCCATTGCATTTCAAAATTCAGTATCATCAAGGAAAAGTATGAAGACCTGGCTTAAAAAAAAAATCACGGTTTTATTTAAGTCAGATGCTTCAGACAACCATCACTGGTTGCAACCGTTCGGTTTTGATCCTTCAGGACCAAAGGCATCAGGAAATCTGTATTCTCTGTGTCTTAGCAAAGAGGTAACTGAAACATTAGCCAAAAAAGGTCTCCTAAACAGGCAGCAGGCATATTAAAAAAAAAGCAACATAAAAACCAAACAAAAAAGGGCCTCTTCAGTACAGCAATTCTGCAAAACGTGACATTTGAAAGAACGGTATTGTCCCAGAGCATCCATCTCTGAGGATTCTGACCTCCAAAGGACAGGTTTAAATAAACACCAAGCAGAAGTGCACTTCATGTGATTTTATGATCAGCTGAATAAATGTATTATATGTGCTGTTAGGTATTATAATAGCTGACTAATTAATAGTGATCTGAGTGCTCTTTATTGCCTGTGTCTAGAGACGCTCCCGTTCATTACTCCCCGCCTCCTACAAGGCCAGCTCCCTCCAGGCTTTGCAGTGGAGTGTTTCCAGCAGTGACAGCAGCAGCCTGCCCTTGGCAGGCAGAATAAGATCAAGCAACTGTCAGTGACCCAGACACGACGCGTTCAGTGCATGGGGCACTCCAGAGCTGTTCTAGATCTGCATCCTAAGGAAAGAGGGGGGGCTCGTTTCTACAGTTTAATTCTTTGTTTCTCTGCACAGAGCGACCGTGCAGTGGCAACGAGCTGAGCCTCCATCACTGCTGAAACCCTCTGACACCTTCTGGAACTGGACTGAGAATGCTCTGCAGTCCCAGTGACAGGAGGAAAGCATCCAGTTGCTGTAGAGCTGGTAGATTGGGGTGTTGGAGAATGGAAGGTCTAAAAAGCAAGGAGGTTCATCCCTCTTGTGAAATACACAAGTATTAGCCTCGAAAAAAATTCAGTTTTTCAAAAGCAGCTTTAGAAAATGCTGTGTCCTTGATTTCTCTTCCCAACCCATATACTGTTTCTACAGTTAACATTCTCTTTTTAAATGTGCCTCTGAGTTATAATCTTGTGGGCTTGCTTAAAATAGTAAATAGAAAATGTCAAGCACCAGTGTGATACTGAAGCTGAGTTTCATTTTAACTAAGCAACTCCTCCTTCTACACGTTTCAACGCCAGGTTTCTTGTGCAAGCTTCTATCTGTGCAGCAGACTTGAGTTAGCCATCTCAGGACAGCTCACTTCACAGCTTCATGACCAATTATCACGCCCGTTGTTACCCTCTAAGGTGCCCACCCAAGTGCATCACTCCAGCGTTGGTACCCAAGATGCTGAAGAGGCAGAGGCACACGTGAGGGTTAACGGCACCGACATTCACCGCGGGCACCCAAGCAGCAGCACTTACATCAATGAGATCAGACAGGTCATGAATGTAATACTTGAACACGGAGGCGTTGGTGGCTTCCAGAGCTAGCAGATACTCATTTCTTGCCTTAATAGCCTTCAGTCTATTTTCTGTGTACTTCGCTTGGCGCTGAAAGAGAAGCAAAACCAGAATGTATTTTAGCAAGAGGTGCAGTGGGAGTAGCAGCATCCCCAGTCACAACGGAGAACAACGAACAAATCTTACTCTGCTCACACACTTCTCCTTCCTTTGGATTCCAGTTTTATCTAGCCTCAAAGACTGAGAGTTCAGATTAATTATTTAGTTGTTTTAAAGCATTACCATACTAGACAGCTTTACATTCAAAGCCTTCTCTTAGACTGTGGGGTGGGGAAGATCAATGGAAGAGTGAAGGAACAAGGTGGGTTTATGATGTTATGGACCAGCTGAAGGCACCCCACTTCCAACAGTAGCTGGGCCTAAACTTGGGACTTTCAGAGCATAAATCAATCAAAAACCATAACTCTTCACCTTCTACTGGCTTGAATCGTTGGGCTGAACTACTTAACTGACTGACTGATTGCTCAGGCAACTGGTTCTGCCCATGCAGTCAGCAGGGACTGCTCATCTCCCTGTAGCACAGGCACGAAGAGGTAAAAAAAACTCCTGTACACTGCCCAAGAAAATAATATATTATCCATAACTTCCAAGAAGGCAGTTGTTACTTTCATGCTCTAACCTCACTTTAGCTTTCTGTGCCATGCCTGTATAACCTGGGATAACACAGAATGCCTGATGGTCCTGCAAGGAGCTCGGCGCTAGCTTTTGCCTCCCCTAAATCTGAACGGCTAAAACGTGCACAAAGACTGAGACTTGCATTTGAATGTGAGAAAGAAGGGAGCTCAAAGTAGCTCCTGTGCTGAAGGACTGCCAAGGCTCAAGTGCCTCAAGCCCTCTCCCCAAGCAGCAGCAATGCTATGGAAGTACCTTCTCCTTCATTTTCTCTATTTTTTTGACAGAGCTCCGTCGAACGTGTTTTTCTTCAAACTTGACATTGGAAGTTGAGTCGGGGGAGCGCGGCGTCTGCTTGTCCTCTTGCTTCACCGACTTCCCAATCTGCTTTTCTTCCTGCTTCTCTGCCTCTTTCAGTTTGCTCTGAGCGCTAATGCTGTCAGCGTTGTACATGTGGTAGGTCTTCATAACCTGCACAAAACGATACCCAACGGTCAGAGTGATTTGCTAAATACTCAGAGAAATCTCACATCTCAAAAAAAATCACAGCAGAAGATGCACGACTGAAGCGTGGCTCTCGGAATGAGCCTGCAGTCGAAGTGGATTATTTTGCAGCTGCTTCTTTGTTTAACTTTGGCATGTGCCTTCTTGTACAATCCAATAAAGGAATAGTAAAAAAAAACCCAAAAACATCCAGGCTAAATTCAGCCTCCTTACTATTCAAAGCAAATTACATGCCGAGGTTGGGAAATGATAGCTTTTCATCAGCAGGTAGGGGTTCTGAAGGGATGCCTATCAGGCTCTCATCTAGATGACTGAGTGCTTTAAACATCGCAGGTCTCGGGGAACCGTATGCAAATCAACGCTCTGAATGCAATGGCTGCAGAGGCAACTCAGGTTCCACTTGTTTAAATCCAATTTGATAGGCAGAAGTACTTCTGCTCACCTTATGTAATAAAAATATTAATAACAGTGTGTGGTTCTTTTGCTCAGGGAGATTTGGAGCCTATACTATACTGACAACTTTTATTATCTCTCATTTTTTATAAATAAGGAGAGATAAATATCCCCCAAACTCAGGAAAAAAAAAAACCAAACAACCATTTCTCTCATGAGATATTCATGTCTAATTTTGGGTTAAGAAAATAGAATGAAAAAAACAAAGGACATAATATATAAACTAGTTTTTTCTGTCCACGAATGCAAAGCAATTCAATTTACATACCAAAGCAAGTGTTATTATGACGATACAGTTCTGATGGAGTCCCAAAAGGATACACAGCTGCATCGACACCCCCAACGGTGTCATCCCACCTTTAATAAAGACCCCACTTGCAAATGACTTGATTTATTTCCAGTGAAAATCCATTTATACCTATTTCACCTCAGTCTGGATCGTAACAGAATTTTACGTACGCGGGACGCATGCTCTCTCGTTAGGCCGTGATTAGCAAAGGCTCTTGGATACAAAGAGATGCTGCATTTAAACATGAAAGAGAATGTGAACGCAGCCAGGATTAAGAGAGACTTTCTGAATAATTTACACACACACTCCCAGCTCCTGCATATGCTTGGACTATAAAGCAGGCGTTTATAATAATAGATGCAAAGTAGTTTCTTTTCCTCTATCACTGGAAAGTGGAACTGGCAGAAAATGAGAAAAGCAGTAAAAAAAAATCCCAATTGTAATGGTTTCATGCCACTGACGGTGCCAGGTCGGTGCCACAGGCTCTGCCAGCCCTGCGTTTGGCAACAGGGTCACTCTGCCTGCCCAGGGCAACGGCCCAGTCAAGGGTACAGGACAGTTCTGGACATAAACTTCCAGGGCAGAACAATCCTCTGTGGTTTATCTGTGCAGGGAAACCAAAGGCTTTGTCCATATCCATTCTGCCCGAAAAGAGGGATTCTGCCCGTCCCTGGGATGCCCAGCAAAACAAGGGGTGGGAGGATTTGGAAAAGCACCAATAAAAGCAAAGCCACCAGTGATGAAATCGAGCCCAGCAAGAAATATCGTTTCACATGACCAGCAGAAGTGGCTTCTTCAAAGGGAAAGAAATTTGCTGGTGAAGGGGAAAATTTAACCCTTTACAGCAGAAGGAATGAATAAATAGATTTCAAGTTCCCAGCACTGATATTAAAAATAAAATTCATACCCTACATCACTTTGTTCATCAAAGGCTGAGTACTGGAAGATCTTTCCAGAGACAGAGAAACGACCAGCCCGATGGTCTGTCAGGGGCTGGCACACAGAAATGATTCTGCCCGTCCACCTAAGCTCTGCTAACCAGCCACCTTATCAACTGCAGTGCCACGGGGACTTGGACCAGAAATGAATCTCAGTTCTTAAGAGTCTGTGTTTCCAGACAGATCTGTATTCCTCCTCAGGATCCCATCCAAGTACATGACTCAGAGTGGATCAGATTGTGCCCTCAAATAAAAATTAACATCTCGAGCAGGCAATGCTGCTGACAGGCTCTGCCACATTCCCAAAGCCACCTTCTCGCCCAGAGGAAAGCCTCTGCCTCTCGGGAACACCAGCCCAGCGCCGTTTGCTCACACCCTTGGAAACCAAGGCTGCACCAACGACTACAGAGACATCTCAGCTTCAAAGTGCCCCCAGTTCCCAGCAGACCGCTCGCTCTCGGCTCCCCTCTCGAGGAACAGAAATCCTCTTTGCCCAAGGAAAAGACTCAGCAATGCTAAATTGCAGAAGAGGAGGAAAATCATAAAGTGGATTCAGTGTCTCACCTCTTCAGCTGCCATTCCAGCAGCCAGAACATTGTTCCTACTCCTGAGCTCCCTTTATTCCTTAAAGATTACTCTGAATATTTGTCTTTGATGCTCTAATAAGATAATTCCCTTCTATACATAATGCTGATACTGGAAATTTCAGGGAAACCCCCTCATAGTGGATTTCATCACCGGGGTGATGTGCCATGGCTTGAGAAACATCCCTGGATCATCTCTTGAAGGACAGAACGTGTACCTCAGTGTAACGACCCCAAGTGTCATGAAGGACAAAGGAAAAGACATTTAGAGCAACAAAATCACGAGTAGGTTCTGCTTTTAAAAGAGAACTGACTCCACAACAGCTGCAGAAAGCAAAAACACAATCAACCAGCCATTTCTCCATTCAGCTTTGTGAGAAGAAAAACCCTCAAGCAGCATCTGAGTTTTTATGAGGGCATTGCTTCTCCTCGCCGAGGCAGCGTCTCTGTCGTGGCCGTTCCGATGGACACAGAGAGCAAAGAACACCGAGGGAAAACAATTACTCTAAAAGGGAGCTGGTTTGCTGAACGAGTTGAGGAACAGACACAGCAGGGCAACCTGCTGAAGCTGTACGCTGCCCTTTGTGTGCTCAGGCCACACAAACCCACGGCCCCACCGTTGTGAGCATATTTGGAAATAATTTTAGTATTTCTCCAAGACTGCAGGCAATGGCAGGTGTGCATTAAGGTGAGCTCTTTGAGAAGTGGAGCCGACACTTCCAGAGCTGAAACAACATAAGGATAGAGTGAAAAAGCCAGATTTATGGTGCTCTGTAGGCTGGTGAACACGAGCTGCCTCCAACTGCAAGGACTGCAGACATTTATCAGCCCCGGTGCTGGAACAGCAGCCTGGGAGAAGTCAAACACTTCTTCCTTCTGCCTGAAAAGAAGCCACGAAGTCAGTTTGATTTACCGTGTAAAGTTCATTCAAGACCTTCATCAAGTCTTCCTGGAGCTGTAATCCCACTTCCTTGCTCTGCAACAAAAGAGAGAAATGAAAGTTAATTGGGGAAGATGGTGAAAAGGCAGAGGAAACGAGCGTGCTCCGCAGCTACAAATGACTGAGGCCCAATTAAGCACTGCTGTTGATGTGAACAAATCCCATCACCACCCAGCCCAGAGTCACTTATGGCCAAACTGCACAAACAGTACTAATAAACCTATGTATGCATAGTCAGGAAAGCCTTCCGTATGGAGACAGGGAAATTTCCAGAGAACTGGGATTTTCAACATTCCAAGCCATTATCAATCAGTACAGGAACCACCTGCACAGACAAAGCAATTGGCTTTTTTTTTCCCCCCTTAACTACAAGGACTACAATATAATTTAACCATATCAATACAAATCACTCTGCCCTGGGGGACATTTCCATTCTAAGCTGCCCAGTTAACCCTAAGGCTACAGGACTCATGAAGTTGTTTCCTTCACAGCAGAAGAATTAAAAAAGCAAAGAGTGCAGCTAGACATGACCGGCTGTCCAAACCAGCTGGCACCCAACCCAGCCTTCAGCCAAGTGCCACCACTTCAAATACATCTCTTTACTTCTGTAAGGGCCCTGCTAGCTAACGAGCAGCCAGCACTCCATCACAGCCAGAGCTCACACAGGAACAGCCTCTGGTTTCTAACAGCTAACACCGGAATGTCCAAAGATGCTCCTCCACAACCAGCGATGGAGGGCAGCTTGGTGTGCAAAGCCCTCTCTGAAGAGGCCATTCTGCAGGCAGCAAAGCTTCTGTGCAAAGGATGTCCTTGAGGAGTCCAGTGGTGCTATTAATCTTCACTTCATTACAGAGAGGATTTCGTGCTACCACTGTCACTGCTCACGTGCTGAGGAGCTTCCACGAGAAAAGCCGGGAAGTTCCGCCGTGTGGAAAAGCGCAGGGAGCCAGCGTTTGATGCCACCCCTTGCAAAGCAAAGCAAAGGTGCAGCCCCATACCCCAGCCTCTCTGTCTCCAGCCACCGCTCACACAAACCTCCACAAACCCCTTTTCCTGGAGCAGGAATATAAATGAAGAAGAAAGAAGAACACAAACCTCTGTTTTTGTAATAGCACTTGCATCTTTCAGCCTGCAGTTACTGCAGAGAGATTAAAGCTGATAAAGTTACAGTCAGACCCAAGTGGATGTTTCCCTTCTTTGCTGTTGAAGGCTCCCAGCAGTGATGTCCCAGCTGCTCACCTGAACAAGCTGCTGGAACGAATTTCACTCACTGCTTCAGCCCCGTGCTGCTGCGCACATGATCACGGCCAATCATCCAGGAAAACCTGTATTCGTTCTGATGGGAGCTGGTTACCATCCCTGCCTGGTAGCAAGCAGCTGAGACTGCCACGTACCATCAAAACAGCAAAGCTGCTGGGTCCACAGCACTCTACCAGGCACCCTTTAAGGTGGAAAACCAGAAGATGTAGGAGGGGAAATGGGAGAGATCAATCATCGACCATTTGTACAGCCATATATTGGGCCAAAAACACAACTGAAGGGGGAATCTCCCTCAAATCCCACCCTATTTAAGGATACTGGGAAGTTATTTCTTAGATGAAGCGTGGCTCAGCCCATCACAGGAGGAAGATGCCCTTGAGTCAGCCTCGTAAGCTGGGTACCAAAACAGGGGGAAACAGAGGTGGGGGTGGGAAGTGTAAACCAGAGTTGCCTTTGTCAGCCACGGGACAAAAGGTTTCTCTCAGTCTGGTAGAAAGGAAGGAATCTACCAGCAGATCCAGAGGGAGAAGCTACAGGGGCAAGGTCTATCCCCAAGGTTTTCTCTCTAGCATTTCCCTGCACAGAGAGAGAGAGATGGGAGCAGACAGACACACGGGGGTTGTCACCCTGTCAAAACCAAACAAAAGCCCAACCGCACGCGATATCCAGAGGGATCCATCTCCAAGCGATGCTCACTGAGGACATCTCTGCTTGGGCTGCACAGAGGCCAGCCAGCTTCACCAGCTTTGCTCCTCTAGCTGTTTGGCTGGAAGAAAGAAATCCCAACAGACACTAGTGTTTAACAGCAGAAACCTCAGAAACTTGCAGCACAACCCTGAATGTTTTCGAAGCCCTGTCTGTAATTTCATAGCTCTGATCCTTCCAAGGTGCAGGAAGGAAATAAAGCACACCCAATTCCACCGTTTCTGAGGTTTTATTGCCAAAAGACATCCAGGTGAGTAACTGGAGAAGCCAAAGAAGAGAGCAGGCGTCCTGTCTCTCTACACTGACATATTCCGATTCACAAAAAAACAAAATCCAGGCTTCAACACTCATCCCCTAACGTTCTCCCCACATTTTCCCTCGAAGGGGAGCATCCTGCTTTTCCTGGGGAGTCCTTCATTTATAGCAAAGAAAAAAGCTGGTGATTTCCCATTCCCAAGAGAGTCTGCAAAAACTAAACCATTTTTTTTCCATTTCTGCCAGCAGAGAAAAGCAGCTGGAGCTGCTGCTCATCACCACAGCCATACGGGTTGCAAAGGCTTTCTGCCTGCCTTTTTCTCAGCACTGGGGATGATTAATGGAAGCGACTGGCTAGGTCTGTTTTAAATGCCCCGAGCACTGAACTTTTCACACAGAAGGAGCTTTTCAGCAGCACGCTTCACTGTGCTGGTTAAACTGCCTGGACTGGACCAATCAGCTGCCTTTTACCCGGCTCTTTTCAACCCATTTGCTTATTTCTTGCATAAAATTGCTCATTCACTGTACAAACTGCTGAAGCATCAATTATGCGAAATAGATTAAAATGAATATTTTAATGCAAATTCAGGTCAAAGAAGAAAAGAAGAAGCGTAAGCGCCAAATTGTCAAAACACAAAACTCTTTGTGGTTCCAAATGAGCTCTTAAGAAAGAACTTGCCAGATTGCTGGACTGGAAAAAAACTTCCCTGAAGATGAAGGTAAGATAGATCACAGGCGTCAGGGAAACAAGAGCTGTGCAATGAACACTGTTCATTTCACGCTGCTCCTTGCACTGGTTCCTCCAAATAAGAAAGGTTCAGGGAAAGAAAGCTGAGCTAGCTGACCCTGATAAAGGAAAATGCACTAGAGGAAGCAGAATGCTTGGGAAGGTCAAAAGAAAATGCCTTAGCAAAAAAGTTGCTGCTGAAGAGCTGTGGAGGGTGGTGGACCTGGTGCAGAGAGAACTTTCTGAGTCCTACGGAGTCCAACGTGCATCCAGATGCAAGGCTGCTGATCTCAACCACTGCCATACAGGCAGAGGAGATTCCAGTATCGTGCTAGAATGTGGGGTGGATTTATGAATAAAATGAATGCCAAGGAGAAACAACAACACAGTCTCTGCAGTTGCAAATGTCTCCAGGCATCAATTCCCATTTCAGCAGCGAGTTCTACACGATGCTGTTCAAAGGCAGAGTTTAGAATGATTCATTTTGTAAACAGTCTTCCTGGAAGAAGAAATAAATAAAAGCAAAAGAAAATCTGATCAGTTTTGTCATTATCTATTCCTGGCTGTACCTGCAACTAGAGTCTACCTGTACATCCCTTAGAAAGCCTGAGGAAAGGCTGGTGCAGCAAACTCCTCCGCTAATAAACTGTCTGTGCACGTGGGAATGGGGTGTCCCCCTAGCCCATCAGGGCTAAACACTTGTCCTCTTGATCTGAGACATTATCTGGTTTGATACACCTCCTTAATGGTCTTGGGGCACAGAGCAGCCCAGGAGCCCACCCTCCAGCC
>JANVCC010000045.1:3401768-3443587 GCA_025345505.1 Todiramphus chloris collaris
AAAAAAGGAAAGGGGAAAAAAAGGAAAGGGGAAAAAAAAGGAAAGGGGAAAAAAAGGAAAGAAAAAAAAAGGAAAGGAAAAAAAGGAAAGAAAGAAAAAAGAAAGAAAAGAAAGAAAAAAGAAAGAAAAGAAAGAAAGGGGAAAAAAAAAGTGAAAAGTCACAGCTTTTGTTCGGAGACGGCGTCTCCCTTCGTGCTCTAGTGTCCTGTGTTGCAGATACTGCTGATGTGCCAAACCAGATGGAGCGACCAAAACGCAAAACCATACAAGGTTGAAGCTGCCAGATGTTGAGAGATATAAATCAAAGAGTTGCCCCCTGATCTGCAATCAGTGTTTGGAGCATATCGTTCATTTGCTTTGTTAATATGCCAGAGAGCTAATTAGCAACTGTGAGACCTGGCTAGGAGAACTGTGAATCCACGGGCAGTGACCAGGCTGCAGCCCGCCCCTCGAGGGGCCCTCTGCTCTGACCCCACCGAGCAGCCAGATGTTCCCAGATGCTCCCATGGAGGTACCAAACCAATCCCATCTCCAGCAGCCTGACAGAGCTGTGAGCAACAAAGGGCTGGCACGCAGGTCTGGTGAGGAGCAGCTGAGGGACCTGGGCTTGTTCAGCCTGGAGCAAAGGAGGCTGAGGGGAGACCTTCTGGCCCTGACAGCTCCTGGCAGGAGGTTGCAGCCAGGGAGGGTTGGGCTCTGCTCCCAAGGATCAAGAGGAACCAGCCTCAAGTTGCCCCAGGCAAAGTTTATGTTGGACTTGAGGAAAAACATCTTCCCTGAAAGAGTTGTCAAGGGCTGGCCCAGGCTGCCCAGGGCAGTGGTGGAGTCCCCATCATCCCTGGAGGGGTTTCCAAGCCCTGGAGACATGGTGCTGAGGGACATGGGTTTGTGGTGACCTGGCAGTGCTGGGTTAATGGTTGGACTCGATGATATTGAATAAGTCAGAATAAGTCTATGGCTCTACAGCCAGGAGTTACGCCTACAGACACAAGCAAGGAGCCAGAGAGCAGCACGGTGCGAGCACCTTGCTTCCCAGAGAAAACTGGAGCACCAAATGGGAACCAGAAGAGATGCAACAGTTAACTGGACAGTCCCCAGCTGTCCGAGCTGCCCCACCACAGCACCCGGAGCTATTCTAAGGCAGCACATAGCCCGAATACCACGAGCCCATGAAAAGCATGGCGAGCAAAATTGCTGGTGTCTACTGGCGCCAGATGGGTTGTAGACACACTCCGTGTGGTTAGACATGAAAGGCCATCCCGCAGGAAAAAATAATCACAACCCCAGATGCTTCCAATCTGCGCCCGGGGATTGTCACCTTCGGGGCTGCGCGGCCAGCGCCGCACCCTGAGCTCAACCTCCGCAGGACCCAACCCCTTCCCTTCACAAACCCCTTGAATTTCTTGCTCTCCGTCGGCTTCGCGAGCCCCTCCGGAGCCTCGGGAAAACCTCCTGCCTTGCTCTTTGCACGGGAAGGCTCCGAGAGGAAGCGAAACAAAACTTCTGGTTCAGGGTTTGCTAGCGACGACCTTCCCAGCACCGGGCAAAAGCAGATACAGGCAGATCTTGGGACAGAAACGAAAGGGGAAAGGAAAGAGGCAGTTCCTTGCTTCAGACCTTCCAAGCAGCCTTTAACCATTAAAGCACCTCCAAACACTCCGCGCTTCCCGGGGCGGAACACGGTGACAGCTTTCACAGCGCAGAGCAGCAGCTCTACGACTGTTTACAGCAGACCCTCTTCCATCCTAACCACAGGCAGATGGCAGAGCAGCCAGTTGCCATTTTCGTTAACCGTTTCGATTCTCAGAGGAGCTGGCAAATATATTCCGCTTCCAGCTTCATGTCACCAAGGGAGGAAGGATGAAAAAGGGAAGGAAACCATGCAGTAGGGAGCACGGGGCGCAACCGAGAGCCAGCTCCGCTGCCACACATCCCTGGAGTCGCTACTCGCCCTGAGGAAGTTACAACTGATGAGGTCAGCCTAAAGCTTTAGGACCTAGGCATGAACTTTCCCAAAGCAATTTCACATTCACTACAACTGCTGGACCCCGGCATCTCCTGCGAGGAGAGGAGGAGGAAGATGCCAAGATGCAGCTTTACTTCAAGCTCTATACGTGTTTCGAGCTGGCGTGATGGTAGCGAATGCGCAGAGTTTACTTAGGCTAGCCTAAATTACTCCGGATCACAGCGACCGGGGCTGTCTGGGAGCAGGAAGAGGAAGCTGTGCACAGATTTTTAAGGAACCACAAAGTATGAAGCTCTGTGGTTTCTCGAGTGTTATCTCCACCGGGCCCTGTGCAACTTCCACTTCAAAGGTTTCAGTCGCTCTCAAAAGATCAGAAGGGAAGATTGAGTCCCGAGTATCTGAAATGTCTTAATTAAATGACTCATTCATACGAGGAACTCAGACAATCCAAGACTGATCTGCTTTGAGGCAAGCAGGAGAGAGCGACAGGGGCCAGTGACGCTTATCTGGGCACTGCAAGGTAACCCCATCCAGAGCTACAACAGAACAACGACCTTAAAAACCAGTCTCCTCCCGTTTCTTACACAGCTTTTCAAACCTGTCTGAGCTTTGTCCTCTGCAGCCTGCTCCTCAAGAGCAGCCACAACCACACTGACCCACGCAGAGTCACACAGGGATCGCTGATACGATGAAAAACACCACAAAGATCCTCCCTGGGCTTCTGCATCAATTTTCACCAGTCACGTATCCCCAGGTCCGTGGGTTCAATGAGGTTGCTGAATGAATGAAAAGTCTTAGAAAAAAATCTTCTAAATGCTATTACTTGAAAGACTCAGAAAAAATGTTCAGGACTCAGAAAGATTTGAAAGAATCACAGGTCCAAATAGCCTAGGACAGTATTTATCAAATAAAATCATCTCAATAATTAATAATAATAATGACAAAACTGAGGTCCACGAGGCCCCAAAGCTTTTTGCGATGCCTCCCTCACTGCCTGGGGCTTCTCTCATTTACAGAAATGTTCCCCTTCTATGAAAACCAAAGCTGGACTTCTCTGCAAGCTGCTCATTCAAATCAAGGTTTGGTTTCCCCTTAAAGTCCTCCTGACACGGCTCAGTGTTAACTGCAAATGTTGAGAATGACAAGCACGGACATACACGCTGCTCCCTGCCCTTCTCTTCCAAGAGATTCCAGTTATGAACATCTGTTGTTTACAAGTGCTCAGCCTGAAGGTTGCCAGACTTATTCTGCATCTTCTACTTCAAGGCAAAGGCTGCCAGAGAGCCATCTGAATTTCATGCTGGGATATCCTGGACATCCAGCTCTCCAGCTGACAATTGCTACTCAGTATCCTACTTCCAAAAATGATCCCCATTTAAAATATGGCCTTGTGATTTTGTGATTTACCCTTTATTTTCCTTTTTTTTTTTTTTCTTCCTTTTTTTTTTTTTTTTTTTTTTTCCCCCCCCCCCCCCCCCCTTCATCTTCTCCCCTGAAAGCAATCACTCCAGTTTGCCACCTTCCTGCACGGATGGGAGCCAGACCCAGAGCCAGCACCAGTGCCTGCAGGGACCCTCGAGACCCCCCAGCAAGAGGGACACCTGCTGAACTGGGTGCTCCCATTTCCCTGCTGCACCAGAGACCTTGAGTCAGGCAGGTCCCTAGGGAGTGATGATGATGACGAAGTTGGGATCAACAAACTCTTGTAGTAACTGGAGTTAGGAGACTTGGGCTGTGAAATGCAATTTTTTTTTCTCCTCCGGTCCTTGCACCTTGTGGAAGGATATTTATCAATAGCTACTGAAGAGGCCTTACTCAATATATACATTTTGTATTGCTATGCTCTTGAATAGTCTGTTCTAATTGTAAGAACATTTTAAGAAGAGAATAGGCAAAGTGAGGTCTAACAGCCATGGTAGAGTAGCTAAAAACCAGTAAAACCTGGGATATATCCAACTGTCATCAACTTCTGCATCATTGTGGCCAAACCAATCTGTTCCCCTTCTTCAAAGGCATCAAACGAGCACAACACCCACCTACCTCTGCAAATCATTTTAAGATGCTCCCTGCAGTGATGCTAGCTTCAAACCCTGCAGCGTGCAAGACCCAAGCACCTACATTTCCAAACCCAGATGGAGAGCACAGCCACCCGAGCAGCTTTCCATCCAACAGGACCACAGCCGAGGCGAACCAGCCCCGTGAGCCGAGGCAAACCAGCCCCGTGAGATGCGTTTGTTGGAAACCCACCACCAGCCCGCACCTCACGTCGCTCGCTCCTGCGAGCCTGGGCTTCCAGGAGCCTCGGGCTGGGTGGTGGAGGAAGCCACACAATCCAGTTTCAAGGGTCAGAGTGAAGCCTCCTGCCCCTGACAGCATTCCCTTCAATGAACACGTTCGGAGCAACGAGGCAATTACATAATAGCTCTCGAGTATGAAAGCGGATGCAAATTACAGGGTTACTGCCTGACAGATTTCCTCCTTGACAGCATGTTATGAGATCTAAAACCAGCAAGTGACATGGTGAGCAGGGGCTGAATGATATGGTACCTTCGGATGTAATTAGCAGGTTATCGGAAGAGCTGCCATTACGGGGTATTTATAGGGGCAGAGCCAGGCGATTACAGAGCAGCTCCCGCAACACCAGGCTCCGCAGGAGGAGAGCTCTGATGGTTGGCTCTGACCACGTGCTCTTCTGCGGGCTTCCAAATGAGACGACAGCTTCAGCATCTACAGGAAAGATACCGGCCGAGTGACTCCTCACTACGCAGACAGAGCGGTGCTGGGGATCGGGAATTAGAACTGGAATTGCTTCCTTACTGATCCCCGCAGCATCCAGACGCATTCCTGGATGTGACAGACACAAGTGACCGAGCAAGGACTAGCTGGAGCTACCCAGGACAGGCAGCTTTACAACCCCGTGCCGCTGACGGGACAAATACCAAGACCAATACTCGCGCAGAGGAAAATGACAGCTCAAGACATCGTTTCTTTAGTGCCATTTAAAGGCACGTGCAGAATGCGCACAGTCTGTGGCTGTAAGAACACTTTCACTGTAAAGAAGAAAAATGCTTAGGACAATTACAGCTCTACAGATAGACAGAGTAAGTCCTCCTGGCCTGTCAAGCAGCCACGCTCGGGAGTCCTCCTTTCCCAACAGTGTAGAACAACATGAGTTTTAAACGAGAACCGAAGCAAACGACACCAAAGCTGTACAGAAAGGAAACTCAACCGGTGCCTACTTAATGGCTTTGACAAAAATTGCTCCTCGTGGAAAGGGAAAGCTGACAGAGCCCCGCTTCCCTCCAAACACAGCAACAATATAAAACCAAACACACAGATAATGGCTGGACCCAAACTGTGCTAAAAGTGACGCTGCACTCTGGGTGGCGACAGATCCAGATGGATCCTCTCAGCCCAACCTGTCCCAAAGCAGAAATTCTTCAGCTCCCAAAGCTGCTTTTGCTCGGTGTTTTGCCCGTCTGCCTCCCTGACAACACAACCCAACAAGCTCGTGCACTGCCCAGAAGTCAGCTACGGCAGCCCCGTGGCTGTGGCCTTGTGCTGGCCACCAACTCCCTGGGCTGAGGTCTCCGTGCCACGCAGCCTGCACCAGCCCCTTCTTCCCTCACGGGTCCTCTCCTGCATCCCCCTTTCTGTGTCCCCTCCTCCAGGCAGGAGTCAGTAGTAAAACAAAAGGCTCTGAATCCACGAAACCCTGTTGGATACAGGTTGGTCACCCCCGGTCAGGGAGCTAAGCAGGGAACAACAAAAGCAGCGTGGCCAGACCTACCTGTCAATGTTTCAAGCAGGTGAGACAAGAGATTGTCAATGAGAACATCTTTACATTTGGAGTCCCATCAGCTCAGTAACTGGGGATTCCCCCCACGATAGTACAGCTTTATTTGGAAGCACACTGGCAGTGTTTTGAAGTGCTAGTAGCAGAGATACAACAGTCTTTAATCTCACACTGAGCATGTGTAGGATATTGGAAACAGAGCGCTGCGATGGCAAATCACAGCATCTAATAGATTAGAAACAGTCACTCTTAAAAAAAACCAGACCAAAGCCACAGAAGGAAATCCCGGCTTTGTCCATCAAATCTGGTGTGCAGCTTTGCCCACCTTCCCAGGAAAATGACTCCTTTTACATGTGCCAGTTTTTACCACCCATTCCCTATTGACAAAATAGGGCCTTAGTGAAACGAAGCGAGCAACCAGGCTGTGGAGAAACATGAAATGGGTTCTGTGTTTAACACAAACCTGGGAAAACATTTCATTCTGACATTGAGAACCGTGCGGGTACCTACATTCCCCCTTTCTGCATTCCTGTCCTTGCGACCACATCTACAGGGGGGAGGAAAAGAAAACAAAGGGCAAAAGCAAAAAGGCGAATACTCTACTTGAATTGCTGGTCTTTGGTGCTCCTAGTTTTAGCCAGGAATCTCTCAGCCAACTTCTCCAAATTCCTTGAGTAATCCATCTCAATCTCTGCTTTCTTGCGGAAGAAATCCTGCAAGTCCTGCAGTAACTGGACCCGAAGCTCACACTGCTGGTCAAGGCATTTCAGCTGCTCTACCAACTGGGCACGGATCTCTGTAACAAACAAAAGCACTCCAGATTAAACAGAATCCCATCAGAGAAAACACCAGCAACATTCTCCAGTAAAAACAGCGTTAGAAATAGGGTCCCTCGTTAGCAACACGCCAGGGGAGCTCCGGGGTGGTTCTGCTCTGCAGGCAGAAGATGCTCACACTGCCGCCGGGCCGGGCCGGCCGCACGAGAGCCGCGGAGTAACCCGCGATCCGGCGCGCGGAGCTGCGAGCACAGCTCTCCTGCTGCACGGCGCATCCCTTACAAGTGTCAAGTGCATTTCTGGCATCGAAACGAAGCGGTCACCGCCTAAAAATGTACCGAATCCGAGTCTGGAGAAAGGACTGCGTGCTGCGATACCCCACGCCAGCTCCGAACATCCCCGCAGGGGATTTCTCTCCAATTCCTTCGCAGCCCGCTCTCGAAGGCGCTGCAGACACTGGGATGCTCCCCAAAGGCTCAGATTACTCTGCCAGTTCCCGAGTCTCCAGCTGTGCAGCTTTCATTAGAAACCCAGCCATCGAGACAGATAAAGACACCCCTCCAGGAGAGCCAACACGATAGCGCTTCCCAGCAGGGAATTATCTCCAGGAAGATTCTTTTTCTTTTACAAACATCAGCAGGTGAGCCATCTACGGCTACAGGACCCAGAGAGCACACAGACACCGGTGTTACCTTTATTGGCATGTGGAACTATTACCGAAGATATCTACCGGTACTAACACAATGGTTTACAGCTTTCAAACATTTTATGAATACAAAACCATCTCCTGCTCTCCCTCCAAGCCAGGGTGGGGGTCTCATTCCCTTACTGATTGGGAATTTGAGGGGCAGAAGGGTGAAATGACTTGCTCACGGTCAAACAGGCAGCAGACGTTCCTTGGCTTTCATACAGGCAATAAACTCAACGTGAAAACAATAAAGCAGTCACTTGAATCTCAAGGTCTTTGAGCACTCCAGCTTTACAGATGCCTGCTATTGCCTGACTGCTTGTGCTGCTGCTTCCAAACGTTTCCCGAGATGGCTGGTTCCAAACGGAACAACACTCGGACGCTCTCCATCGCTCACGTTCCCGACTTGGAATGAGGCTCCAGCAGGAAAAGGAGGAATACAAAGGACCACTTCCAAACAAACTGGTAGCTCTCCAAGCCCAGAAGATCAGCAGAACACGTGTCTTTTAATTGCAAAATTACACCAGAGCTCCAGCCCTTGGTTCTCGAGGTGGGATACGTCACCCGGAGCAGCAAGAACCAGTAACTGCTTCCTTTAGGAGGGAACGCGCTATCAGCACTTTTCCTTGATAAAGGCAGGCAGTGTGTGCGAGGGGAGCAGCAGCAGCTGACCCTGCTGCCCGCAGGGGAACAATCACCCATTCAGCTCCAGCTTATCGACTCCGCCGCGCGGGGCTGGAGAAGGGCAACCTTGCTCATCTTTCCAAAAACGCACCACGCGCTGCTTTGCCACAAAATGAAATCAAGAATGCAGGAATTTCCTGAGGCTTACTGGGCTTTCTAGGGTATAAAGTGTCTGCTTGTTTTCCCACTGCTTACACAAGCAAGGGATGTTTCTTTCTCAGAGGTACCGGGAGAACACGCCACGGCAGAGCCGGAGGCTGCGCGGGCTCTGACCCGCGGGTCACCGTCTTACACGGGACCTTTCCACGTCTGCAGCCACAACAACCACTTTAATTTTGGCTCCACCACTTTTGCATCTTCTAATTTCCCCGGGTTATCAGGTTAACAGCTGCTTTAAACCCCGAAAAGCCTTCCTCCTCCTCTCCTTTTCCAACACTTGCAGACCTTTGGGATCCCACCCACCACGATCGCTGCAGACGAGGACCAGCCCCCTTCAGACCCTGCTCCTGCTGCCAGTGCTTCAAGTGCCTGAAGGTGAATGAGCACATTTAATTCAAGGTCAAGATGCCTGTAGCACAATTGGGATTAAACACCAGGTATTCTCACACTCAGCCCTCCCCTCTATTGCAGAACCCTTCCTACCGTATTTCAAGCTCAGGTGGCTGACAACGTCATTAAAACATCTCTGATAGCAACAGAAAGTTTTCCATCCCTTTAAAACAAACCATTTATTCCCTTCCATCACCAGATGATAAAGTCACCGAGGCCAGAGGGACAGAGTACTCTGCTAGACAGTTGCATTTTACTTTTCTCCTTTCTCCAGCTACCTCCACAGCGCTCAGCAGGCACATCTAGTTTTTAATCAATTTAAAGGATAAGAAAGGACCTTCTGTCTTCTGCATTTTAGTCACATTTGTCATTCTCAACATTTGTAATCTATTTGCCTTTTTTTTTTCCCCCCACTTTTTGAACTTCGAATCTTATAAAGTATTGCTAGGCACAAAGGATAGCACTGCATTGTCACCAAGGTAATCATCCCTGAGTAAAATGCTGGTATTTAAGAGATGGTGGGTCTAACCCTTCCATGGAAAGGTCATGGCCAGTAGCTTCCATCATAAGCAAGCCGACAGACACAGTACATTTTAAGCTGCCACCATACAGCGTCATGTCTTTAAAGAAATCCCAGTGATCTTCCTGAATTGGTTGCTCCTGCTCAAAACCACGCACTTATCTGACCTGGGTAAGGGAATAGATGGCTAATCACCAGACAAACCTGAGCCCCAAAGCACTCCAACCCTACAGTCTTGGGCAGGAGCCAGCAGACAAAATCAATAGTAGATCTCCTTCGTTTTAAAACCTGAGCCTTTCTTGCACACTTGAGCAGACGGCAGGGATGGTGGTGGGATTATGGACCTCTGCTGAACGCTGGGGGCTTCTCGAGCTACAGCAAACACCAGGGAGCTTCTGCAGAGCTCCTGGCAGGAGTCTGTGATATTACTGTTAACACAATCATGCCCAGGGCAGGCAGATCTCTGCTGGAACTCCACTGTGCTCTTCCACAGCACGCAAGCTTCAGCTTCTGAAAACATTTTACCAAATTACTTTTTTTAGGCTTAAGAATACTATGAACTGAAGTTGCAAGCATGGAAACAAAGAAGTGTTTGTAGCAACTTGTTCGTTCTTCAGGAGGTCATGACCAGAGCTAGGAGGACAGCTCAGACCCAGGAGACCTCCTTGCCAAGACATCTCACGCACCCTGAGCAATGTTCCTGCTCCAAGCAGGAGCATCTCCCGAGGCAGGGCTTCAGCTCTTCCCAGCGATAAGCTTTATCCGGCATCACTGGACAGCAGCAGTGACTCAGCCTGCACAGAGCACCAGGGAAGGCACAAGCAGCCCCAGCTCCTCTTCAGCATGGAGCTACATCTCCCCGTATCTGCACCGCAGCTTTCTCAAGCCATTCCCACCCCCATCCCCAACGCCACGCTCTACAAAAAGATGACAAGCTTGGGAAAGGAGTGGGATGACAACAAAACAGAGCGACCAACCCCCAGCTCCCGCCCAGATTGCACAGCAGCCCTCTCACCCACACAGACCGGAGGAAGGGACAGAGCTGAGTGGCAGAACCATCCCCTGGCAGAACCGTCCCCTGGCAGAACCGTCCCCTGGCAGAACCGTCCCTGCTCCCGCGGCTGCTCTGCGAGGAGCGGTCCCTCCTCCCAGGGCGATGCTGCACGAGCACGAGAGACAGCAGAACCCAAGCAAAACAGAACCCAGCCGGGAAGGGGAAGGTGGAAGGCAGCAGATGCAAAACCTTCACCTGCAGCTGAGTTACCCCTGACTTTCCAGGCAAGCAGCCAGTCCGCGGAGGGACTGGAAGGCACCGAGCGTGAAACTGCATGCGCAGCTCTGACACAATCTTCTCTTTCCGTGGCCTGAGAGGCAAAGCAGCACAAAATGAAGACGATCTCGTTGCGCAGGAGGCCGGAGCGGCGATTTTAGATCTTGCCCCTCGTTTGTGAGAAGTTTCTTTAACCCCCAGCTCCTGGAGGCTGCCGCACACTGGGGTGTGGAAGAGCAGAGCGAGACAACAGCGTTTTAGGTTGAAAAGACTGTTTAGTTTGAAGCTAACACTCCATTCGGTTACAAAAAATTAAAACCAGCCAACACTCCAGCTCCAGGGAAAGCCATAACCATCTAAAGACACACATGAGTTTCAGAGGATGCTCTGGATGACGCCTCTTGACATGTTCCAGCACATTACTGATTGCTAAGAGTCGTTCACATTTCCCCTGCCATCATACAGAAGAAAAGCTGTGCTCTGCGAGTGAAAGCCTTTGTAGCTTTGTGAGAAAGGCCTCAGTGCTGCTTTTTCAGTACATGATGACAAACAGGGCTGAGACAACAGCCCAACAGCCCTGACTCTGCCTGGGAGGCTTAGGGGCTTAGCAAAGCCTTCCTACACCTCACAGCAAGAATGGCACGGAACAAACTCTGTTCCCAGCCCAAAGCTCTTGATCATCACAGCCTTAAAAATCTCAGTGGTAATCTAAAAAGCAGGCTTTGAAGTGAAAATGATATAAGAGGAGGAAATACAGCCTTTTGTTTAAGACCAGAGCCAGGAGGGAGGTTCAGGTTCACAATCCCGTCAGAAGATGCACGCCCTGGAAAAGGTAAATTTTCCTTTCAAAAGCAAGATATTCCTCACCTGAGAAATACTCCTGTTGGGCAACACCCACTGACAAGAATCCCTTCTTATTTATAAACATATGAACAGAACTGTAGCCGTTAGTAGCTGGAATAATTCCTAACAGAGACTGATGCAATTATTTTGAAGTGCAAAACGACTGCACCAACCTTTGCATCAAGGCAGTGAAGGGAGGACCCGGGACGCGCTGAAAAGCCCAGCTTAAGGCTTGACTCAGTGACGGACCGAGGACGCCCATCCTTTATTTTCACACCGGCAGTGTAAGAGATTTGCATCATCAATGACTTGGGTCGAGCAGCCTTCCGAGGCTCCAGAGGAGCATCACTGGAAGGAGCGAGGCAGCCGACGCTGCCGCCTGCACCGCGGCCGGCTCGGAAACGCTGGAACTTCAAGCGCCTTTCAGCCCGAACGGCGCTGGCCTCGGCCAGCCCACGCACTGGGTTCCCGTGCCCAGTGAACGCAGATCATCTGCCATTCACCATGCAAGGCTTCGGATCTGCAAAGCCTTTAAGCAAGTGCTCAATTCAAGATGCTGCCAGAGCTGCCAAGGCGTTTAACCCATGCACAATCCCTAGTAAATGTTCAGATTCTCTTTCTTTTAATCTAATGAAACAGCCACAGAAGTCTCCTTCGCTGCTATCGAAACACAGTCCACGCTGTGGACTTTTCAGGGAGGAGGTTTAAAAACAGAATCCGGATTAAATGACCCGGTGCGGGGACTCGCCCCGTAACCCCAACAGCAGAACCTGGGTCACTGCCCCCCGTGCGCCGGGGCAAAGTCCCCATCTCTGTACCTGCCCCACGGTGCAGACAGAAACCCTGGCCAAGGTAACGTTTCCGAGTAGAGCAGTGTTCTACTTTTAGGTTCTACAACTCGTTTATTCAAAACCAATAGAAGTTTATCAAGACATTTCAGATAAGTGAAGCTCCCAAACCTACACGCGAGCAGCGGGAGCACAACAACTGCTTCTGGCTACAGGAAGTTTCACAGCTATTTTAGGATTGTCTGTACTCAGTTAAAGGTTTCCCCCAGATGACACCAAGCCAAAAAAAACCTCGGACAAACCTTTGCTCATGCACTTTCTGCGGGCTGGAGAAAATCCTCGGGGCGAGGAGTAAAACTGCACTGTACCGCTGGTTTGCGGCACTGATTTATATAACACGCAATTTAGAAGTCGTTTTGTCACACGGGCAATTAGCGAAGCCAAAAGCCACGACAAACACACCCCCCAGTTTGTATTTTCAGCACTGAGAAAATCACTTGAGCTGACGGACTCTTGGTAGCCTCCAGTAAGGAGCAGCCCAAGTGCCCGTGTGTTCCGGGAGGCAGAAATCGCTTTGGGCCCATTCAGCAAGCTGAAATGGTTTGTTCTCCAAACAGCTTTCTAATAGCTACTTGAGTGGCTTCCCCTGATGCTGAGTGACAAAGCCAATGCCACCTAGATGGCCAAAAAAACCTGGTAAACATCAAGTGTTTTTCCTGCTTTAAATGCCCTCTTTGCTTCTGGCCCAGAGCAAAGCAGGTCTCCTGAAGCAGCAGGCTCTCAGGTGTTTTCCATGACTCTCCCCGACTGACCACTCAAACCTTTCTCCCAGAAAGAAGAGATTCTTCCCTGTGTTCATTGCAAAACAAGCTGGTGAGCAGTGCAGAGCCTGGCCCTGTGCTCCCAGTCCTCTGAAGTCAACGACAGTGAATAAAAGCAGTAAGGAACAAAGCGGAGCACACGCTGGATACATTTTCAATCAAATTACTCATCATTTCTCACTAAACCAAGGATGGCTACCACTGAAATACAAGTTTCTGAATCCTTTTTGGGCGAGAGGAGTGGGGATCTCCACTGGGTATTGCAGAAGGCTCTGAGGAAGAGAGGTTTAACCTCTGCTCCCCCCCAGCCCCGGGACCGCTCCATCCTCCCCAACCACCCTCTGCTTCCAACCCTCGCCCGCTACTGACACCACTGTTCGACGCTTGAAACGCCGTGAAGAAGGGATGAAGGAATGAAACGCCCAGTCTGGGGAAGGCTCAAGAGCAGCGATCATTCCTGGGCTTCCCCACGGAGCATCGGGGTGAGAGAATTCACCAGACTGACCGAAAAGTGTGGGAATTGCACAGAAACACCCTTCCGAAAGCACCTTAATTCATTTGCAAGCAATGAGCTGCCTGGGCGTGGAGAGAGGGAGGGGAGCCAGGGACTCATGGCTTCTTCATTTCAAAACAGGAGGAGATTTGAATGAAGAATGCTGTACTGCAGAGTTTCAAGGCTGCACAAAGGAAGATAAATTCCTCTCTGAAGGGTGAGGCTGGCACCTGCTTTCAACAGAAAAGTCTTTTTATTGTAGAATGGAAATCCATCAGGAAGAGACAGCAGAACAGGTCTGAGAGACAAAAGCAGAGTCAGGACGCTGCTGACCTGGCTGAGCTCCTCCAGCAAGACAAGGGCAGCTGGGACACCCCTCTGCTCCAGACCAGACTGATGCCTTTCTCGATGCGTTCGCGAGCGTGCTCCACAGAAAGCAGTCTGGAAGCCCAGACGTTACTGGAGAAGGCCAGAAAAATACACAGAAAAAACCCCAAGCAGCTAGAGCTACATCCTGAAGTGCCCAGGAGGCAGGAGCTGTAGGGTCAGTCTGCACTTCAGCACTCTGCAGCTCATCAGCACTTCGATGCACTGCCCAAAACACACCAGAGAAATCCCCACTGAACTGGAAACTGGATTGTAAAATGCACAATTATCAGCATTGTCTTTGGGATAAAAGAAAAGGGGGCTGGCTACCTCTGCTGTGCTCAGATGCTGGAGAATGGTCCTCAATCTGTGCCATGAGCTAGGACCTGACACCTCCAGCTCAAAGAGCCATTTTCTGTCCCCAACTCCACGGGCAGTGTGAGGCACCTACAGTGGCGCTGCCTCTTCCCACTGGCTGAGCAGGGCAACTCCTTTCCATTCCAAATGCTCCCCTGACGAATCATCAAGCCCGTGCCTCACCTTCCCCCCTTCCAAGGCTAGAGAGGACACCCGGCCCGAGAGCTCCGCGAGCGTTTAAGACAACTCGAGCCTGAGCAGCGTCCGGCGGCCGCGCGCATCTTCCCCTCCTGCTCCCCAAACCTCAAGCGACGAGCAGCAGCACTTCCTTCGGGAGCTCAAAGACATCTGGGCATCACTGAAATACTCTCTTCCACTCCAGCTTTTTTTGCCCACATGTATCAGTGCCCAGATACAGAACGGTGCATTTTAAGGTTAGGAGAAAGATGAGTTTGTTTTTCATTCTTCTTTTCACCCCTTTCTAACCCCCATTTCTCCCGTGCAGTTTCCCGTAGTTCCTCGTGCTTCCGTGGGTTATTTTGGAAGCTGTTGGTCTCTACACTGCACAGCAGCTCTTCGTGGCCACCATTCCTCCTCCCCAAGTCCTCTCCCCGACAGAGAGGAGCCGCCGAGCAGCCACAGCTCCAGCCCAGGGCTTTACGTACGGCTCGTTTCTGACGGAGCGCTGAGCTTTCCTCCGCCGGTGGCAATTCAGGCAGAAGGGAAACGACCGCTTCTCTCGCCTTCCAATTTCAGGGTTTTTTTCCTTCTCCTTGAAGCGTTTCATCTGCATTATGTCAAATATTGTGAGGGGTTTATTTTAATGGTGGAACAGTACTAAAGTGAATTGAATTATTCATCAGGAACATGTAAGGCGATCATTATTTCTGGCGTTGGCCATATGTTCTCGCTGCTTCGGCTCACTCCAGGAATCCCAAATTAAACTCCATGCTATACATCACTAGGCTGCCATACTCACGGGTGTGCGCTCACAGAAACACCTATAGGTGAGAAAGCAGCATCTGCACACACACAGACTGTGAAATCCTCTGCAGTGCTCATCTTTCCCCTCGGGAAAACAGGCCAGGGATGGACCCCATTTCCCAGCCCCAATCCCCAGGCGCCCTCGGTCCTACTGCAAAAGCTGAGTTAATCTGACGTCTTCATTTTCCATTTTTCTCTCTGTCAAGGCTGCTCCGAAGGTTAAGTAAAGTTTGGAAGTGCTGAAAGATACTGGGATGCAAGAAGCCAGAAGCAGCAATGTGAAAAATTATTCCTTCTTCCCGATGCAGAAGACCTTCTTCCCAACTCAGAAGACCTGGTATTTACACTCTTTACACCCAAGTATTTCACACAAAGCAACATCCAGCCTATTTCCCACAACTGCTAGAACAGAAGTAGCAATTCATGACTTATATGTTTGAGTATCTTCAGCGAAAGGAAAATCCTTTGGTGAATTATGTCAGATGTTTAGAAATACAAACAGAATGATTAATGCCGCTGCCTAATTTAATTTCACCTCAGGATTTCTCCTCCTCCCTCTCCTCTTTGGAACTCACACATTAACACGCATAAATGATCAAGAAATAAATGAAGAGGAACAAAAAGGGACATGTAAACACTTCTCAAGCGCAGCAGAGTCGAGTCAATCCCTTGCAGCAGACTGCCAGCCTCCCCAACCTGCCTAGGACAGCTGTGGAAGGCAGATAAAGAGGAGGCTGGGTTTTGAAGTGCATCAACCATTTTCATCCTCGCTTTGCGTTTGCATCGGCATTTTAAAGGGACAACACCAACTACAAACACCTCACAAAGCCAGAAATGAGTATTTCTGATCACAGGCCAAGGCTAGTTTTAATAAACCGTACTTGCAGTCTTCACCAAGCAGTAAACCGTCCATCCACTAACACAGTACGTTGGGTGAAGGATCAACATCCCCCTGAAGTTTACCATAAAATAAGAACTAACCTGGAATATTTCTTTAAGGTACAAAAGAAAAAGCAAACGGGATGAGGCTTCCTTTTCAAGTTCAGTAACTATCCAAAACATGACCTGGGGTGAGCAGCGCTACTCCAGAGGCATCCGGATGCTGCCACGGAAAGCAAACGTCCTTCCTTGGTACCACCACCACATTCCCCTCCCAATCCTCACCCTCGGGTAGCCAAAGCCCCCCTGGAGCCGCCGCAGAGCGAAAGCCAAGCCCAGGCGCGAGGGTCCCCGGGCGCGAGGGTCCCCGGGCGCGAGGCGCTGCGCAGCGGCACGGACCCACCTGGCCACTCCCGGCTCTGCCAGCGAGCGCCCGAGCCGACGGCAGGCCAGCAGCCCCGGGCCCTGGACCCCTGAACCATGAAGGATCTGCGCAGCCCTCTCCTCCGGATGCTCCCGATTCCCTCCCCGCCCCGACGCCGGGCAAGGAGCTCCGTCCATCCAGGAGGAAGGCGACCGCCCGAAGAAGTCAGCCGGGTGAGGCGAATCTATCTCAGCAGCCCGTTCGAGTCGGCGCTGCCCGGCTGGCTGTCCCGGCGCAGACACTGCCACCCGTGTTTCTGGGAGGTTTTGAGAACTATTAATTAACCATAACCACTCCAGGAGAGGCGCGTAATGAGCATCATTACAGACGTCTCCCAGATGACTTCAGCAGGATCAAAAAGGTCCTAGCTATTTGCCCGCGGTACCGGTGGACACTGATGACAGAGCCGGTTTCCACCAGAGCAGCCTCTTATTTTCCCCACTGGAATAACCAACCATGACACAAAATCAAAGTCATGCCTCTCCAAGCTGGTACGAGAGCTTATGCTAAATCAGTCGTAACTGCTTACATAAGAAATCAAATTGGAGCATTGTTTTTAATTCCTACGTAGCACACCTGAAAACCAGCAGATATAAGCCCAGATATAAGCCCAGCAGATATAATCCCAGTTTAAAACCACCGAGAAAAGTTTAGGGCAAAAACTCTGGCTGCAGTCTGCCTGTTTGCTGCCTGTCTCAGCCTCTGGCCGTATTCAGAAGGAGTTTACACCAGGAACACTCAATGAAAGCAGAGGTCTCCCAAGCAGGCTCTTCCTATACAATGACAGGAAGGAGAGAAGTCATTCCTTTGGAGTTATAAATATTCAGGTCCGTAAGTGGAGGGCTGCTGTCTTTAAAGGAACCTACAGTTTACTCCGCAGCAGCTCTTGTAAAGAGGGAAATGAGTGTTTGACAGAGCCTGCAAAGCCCAAATTATGTGAATCATCGTTTTTCTATCAGTTCATTGTCAGCTACAGCAACACCCATTAATCAGCGCAGCTCAGACCACATCAGGAGTAAGAGGATGCTTGTTCTTCATCTGCCTTTGTCAGAAAACTGACATTACATCGCAGGTCCTCCTTTTTACACACACGCAGCAGTGTTTAGAAATCATCTCTATGGCTCCAACTTTTACTATTTATAGTAAAGCAGGTGGGGGGAGGTTCTCCTGCCCCTCTGCTCTGCCCTGGTGAGACCACATCTGGAGTGCTGTGTCCAGTTCTGGGCTCCCCAGTTCGAGAGGGACAGGGAAATACTGGAGAGAGTCCAGTGGAGAGCTATGAAGATGATGAAGGGACTGGAACGTGTCTCCCGAGGAAAGGCTGAGAGCCCTGGGGCTGTTGAGCCTGGAGAAGAGAAGCCTGAGAGGGGACCTTGTTGATGGCTACAAATATCTGAGGGGTGGGGGTCAAGGGGAAGGGGCCAGGATCTTGTCAGTGGTGCCAGAGGTGATGGTCACAAGGTGAAATTCCACCTCAACGTGAGGAGAAACTTCTTCTGTCACTGTGAGTGCCAGAGCCTGGCCCAGGCTGCCCAGGGAGGCTGTGGAGTCTCCTCTGGAGCCTTTCCAACCCACCCAGATCTGTTCCTGTGTGGGCTGCCCTGGGTGACCCTGCTCTGGCAGGGGGGTTGGATTCGATGCTCTCCAGAGCTCCCTTCCAACCCCTGCCATTCTATGAAAATACTCCAAAGTTCAATAAATAAAATTATACCACATACACTGCTCGGCAGGTACAGAAGCTTCTACCCTGGGTTTGCACCATTAGTAAATTCTGCAATAAAAAATAAAACTGAAATCCTCTCTGCTCCTCTCTGATCCCCTTGGGAAAACCACCTGCTTCCCAGAAAAAGCGCTTTTTTTTTCCAAAGAAACACAGATACAACCCAAACCACACAAACTGCAGCCATTCATTAAGGTGATCACGTAGAAATGTGATTAATAGCCAAAAGAAGGGGGGGGGGGGGGGAAACAAACAAACAAAGAAAAGTAACTTTCAATCAGCTGGAGCCAGAGTAGGAGACACAAACAGGTTCTAACCTGGGTTCTCAGAGCTGGTTAAATAACAGAATCAAGAAAGCACTTGCTGAAATCAAGCACCCTGCACGGTGGGCATCGAGAACACGGGCACTGAAAGCAGAACGCTGCCCAGGGGGATTCCCTTCCACCGCGGAGAAGTCAAAAGGAGCCTTTTTATCAAGCAGAGGGAAGCAGGGAGAGAGGGGAGGAAACAAACCCAGATCATCACCTGTCCGAACGACTGAGCGGAATGAGAGAAAATGCACTTGTTGGCAATACCTGAGTAAAGCCACACAGGAGCCAAAGCTCTGCAGGATCTGATGCTTCCAGAGAGATTCAGCCCCTGGATCTCAAAAATTATCACTGTTAAAAAAAAACACATTAGGAAAGGTCCTTCAGCACCTTCCAGCATCAGAAAGCTCTGCCCTTTGAGCAGAAACCAGAGCAAAACCGCCAACCTCACACATTGTCTAAAGGCAGGAACGAGAAGGCCTTTTGGGCAGGCGTGGGTGAGGAGCGGGTGTCTCTGGTGCACCCCAAAGGCTGAGGAGGAGAGGACGGGCAGGGAGGCTCAGCTCCAGCGTCCTCGACGTACGGAAGAGTCTGCAACCGGGAGCTTTACTCCTCAGATCACGGCAGGTGGGTTTCAGCTTCTGCTGCCAATAGACAGAAGAGCACGTGCGCTCAGCTGGAGCCTCTACCCAGAGAGCTGCCTCCGGGGGCAGCTGGCAGCAGGGGCAGGACCACGAGCAGCAGAGGAGCTGGTGCATGGCTTGGAAAGAGAGGAAAAAGTCACCTGGATGCACAGAACACTCTCCTGGGGCACGTCCTGCCTCTCCATCACCTCGGCAAGCACGGGAGCCTTTCCTCCCCACTGCAGCCAAGCGGCTTTCGCACCCGGCCAGGGGCTTCTGCTCCCAGTCCCCAAATACTCGACCTCTCCAGTTTACCTTCAGCGGTTTGAAACCCCTACAGATCTGTGCTACAACTCTTGGCTTTTTTCTTTCTCTTTTGGACTGGACCCCCAAATAACACTACGGAGTTCAGCCACTTCTTTTCTCTCGCAGACTGATGCTGGTCATGCGAGCCTGAGCTCTGCCCAAGCCCAAGCAACTCACTTCATTTCTCATTTGCTTAATGCGACTCCAGTCCTAGAAAACATCACCAAAAAAACCCCAAACAAAAAAAAAAAACAACACCCCAAACAAACAAAAAACCCCCAACCCCCCAAACCAACCCAACCAAAGTTACACAAAGCTTTATTAAAGCCACTCGGACAGGAGGGAAACGAGGTGCACGTAACCCCCGTCGAGTGTCGCAGTTCAGATACTGGGTGTGACTTATTTACCCCGAGCATCCGAAGCTGCAGCCCTCTGCCAGAGGAGCCCCCGAACGGCAGCGGCCAAAGTCAACACGGCAGCCGGGAGCCAAGGGCTCGGCTGCGGCTCTTCCGCCAGCCTCGCTACAAGGAATGTTTATGTTGGTCCATTTACCAGCGACTTCAAACAACACGCCCAAAGAAACCAACCAAACAGCCCCGCGCAGAACGCTCAGAATAGCCAGGAGGCTTCCGAGTGCCAACTATTTTATGGGCCAGTCATCCTCGGTTTCACTGGGAATTCGGGTTCAGGTTCCTCCAAGACATCTCTCCATCCTCCCTTTGAAAAAAGCACTTGGATTTAGAGAAAGGGAACGTTCTCCAGGGAGATGCTGGTTGATCCAGAGATCTTATTCCAGCCCAGGAATATCCAGGCTTCTCGGGCTCATTAAAATGGCAAAGAAAGTGGAACATTTTGTTTGGGTCTAGGGGAGTTGTTCAGCTTTTTTTTCTGGAAATATATATACTTAAGAAAAGCCTATGTCAGGAAAGGCTATGAAGAAAACTGTCCTAACAAGATAGAGCAAGAACACAAACAGTGTAGTAAAACCTCCATGGATGAAGTTATATGCGTAACTTTCAGTAAAAGTTAGTTAAGTTTGATTTATATGCTGACAGCACCTCAGATAATTTATTTAATCCAGTTATTGGCATCCTTGAATTATGCCTTATCAATACAAGACGTTTCAGTCCCTTTTATTGCTCGTTATGTGCATAAATCATTCATGCCAGGAAGCTGTGACTGACGGTTGTAAATGCTCATAGTGACGGGCCATCATCAAGACAGTTCCCGCAAAGAGCCGGGACAGATGGATTTGTTATCACCCTCTAAAACCCAACCCTTTCACGGGAACATGAGAGTGGCTTGCAGTGGGAAGTGAGCAGCGAAAGCTCCAGATGCTCTGCTCCTATTTTCGTTTTCTAGAGAATGAACGGTGACTTTCCATTAAGAGGGGAGGTCTGTGCCTTGACTGCCCTAAAGCCACCCGCTCTCAGAATGGGCCCAGGCACCTTACCAGAGCAAGACACAGCACCTCAGGGGCCGACTCACGCCGGGAGCATCTGGACAAAACATTCAGGCCAGGTTCAGAAACCCAGCATCCTGAAACAAACCGCCAGACGGGACGGCACAAGATGATGTGTTGAGCATGCTGGACACGGCCAGACAATCTTTGAAAGCAGACAAGGGGTAGGAAACGTGAATCCTTTTGGGATCCACACACGACTCAGCTCTTTACATTCCAGCATCTGCAAGCATAAAACTCGAGAGCGGGTAACACGCTGGGGGCTACAGAAACCCTCGGTCCTACGGTGTTTTAAGAGACATTAAAGAGTCAGGTCACCGTTTGCAATAATCAGAAGTCGTCGCTGTGTAGAAGCAATTCTGGAGCCACGAGCCCACCTACATCGGCCGCTTGCCCAGGTCCCACCCGCTAACACTGTGCCACCGTTGCTCCTTACCAGCCAGAAACTAAAACACCCAGAGCCTGGGTGTTCTTGCTCATTTCTGCCTCAAGGTCCCCTGCCAGCAGTGGCTCCCACTACTAAATAACCCCCCAAACCTTCGATTAGCCAGGGTAGATTGTATCCTTTACCTCCCAAAGCAGGTGCCCTGATACCAACAAACCACTCAGTCTACTTCATTTGACATTTGCCTTTCCCAGTAACGAGCCCACACATCATCTGCCAAAGGACAGACAGAGAAACTTTCCACTGCTCCCCCGGCAGCTTAATCACGGTCTCAGACGTGGAGCACGCCACGACAACTCCACATTTGCTTCCACGCTTTGTTTTTGTGTCATGCCAACATCTGCAGAGGATGCTGTAATTAAAAAGGGAACAAATTATGTTTAAAAAAAAAAACTACAGAACCTGGACACTATCAGCTTATTTGCCTGAAGAAAATGGACCACATAGCAGGTGAACAAGGACAGATGCTCTGCCGTCGGCCAGCAAACTCTGAAGCCCTGAATTCCACACATTACTACAATTCCAAGAAGTAGAATTTGTGAAAAGCAAAGTTTTTCTTTTTAAGTGCTTAATTGTTTTAAGAACCACGGGCTTTTTTTTGTTTTATAAACTCCAGCAGTTTGCTGGTAAGTTGCTTTTAGGAGGAACTCAGGGAAGGCAGAAGGACACCACGTAGAAGAAAACCAAAAGAGAGAAAGGATAAATTGAAGTGTATTTTTAAACATCCAGCGTCATTTCAAAACGAAACAAAAAAGGCACTAAGAAATGCAGCAAAAGGCAAGCAGGGATGCTGGGGCATCACTGCAAAGGAAGTGGGAACACAAATGTCAAGTGCAGTGTGTGTACCAAGGCAGGAACAGCCCGTTTCACTACGGGACAAACACCCACCCCGGCCCTCTCCCTTACCTACGGAGCTCAGCAGCCAAGACTCCCATCCCTAACCTTCCATTCCCCCTTGTTCTTCCTCCTGCGCCTGCAGACCGGGCAGGCTGAAAAGCATGGTAAGAAAGCCGCCTGCACTTGGCAGCACTGGGCTCAGCAGAGCTGCTGACGTTACATCTGGCTGTCCCACAGCAGGGCTGGGAGCTGGCTCGGAGCTGGACTGGGAATGCCATCGCACTAAGGAGGTAAGCACAAGGCAGCGGTGGCTGCAGCACTCACACGGAACCTACACTGCAAGCCAGGAGGGCAAAACCTCCTCGAGAACAGGATGTCCAGCTTTTAATCTTCCTCTCAAGTATAGCTAAGAAACCACTGCATGAGAAGGAAGTCAAGCCAATCAATCGGAAGACATTCCAGCTTCCCACCTCAGCCCAGCTTGAAGAGGTGCATTTCTAGCCCCGGTGACGCTCGGCAGCGCTCCCGGGCATCCTCCTGCACCACAGACAGAAGGCCCGGGCTGAAACGAACAGCTCCCGTTGGGAGCTTACATCAGCGACAGACTCAGCAATGCAAAGTCTCTTCCTCAAACTCAAGAGCCTGCAGAGGAAGAAGCCAACGTGCCCGGTGACAGCAGCTCTTCCCCAGCAGCCGAGAGCCAGAGCAGCCCCTGGAAGCAGAAGCACAGAGCGGATTTCTTACAGAAAGCCCCGCACTTTAAAACCGAGCTGGAAGAGAAACCACTTCTCCCCACTAGGCTCTGTAGGGAGGATTTTAGATGATCCTCCTCCCAGGGGAGAATTTCAAAGCAAATCCCCAGATGACTCTAAACAATGTCATGGTTTTGTCCCATCACTTCTCTGCTCAGTAATTCTTACGGTTCAGCTGAAGAGGACGATGGGAAGGCTGCCTGACGGGTACGCTCTCCCGGTCACCACACACTCCACCCTAAGTGTTGATTCTTCTTGCAACACACACAACTATCTAAACTTCATGTTTAATATTAGTTTGTACTTTCCTTGATTTCACAATACACTTGAAACAGAATGAACAGAAAATTCTTTCCTCACGAGGTTTCAGTTCCCTCTTTTCAGAAACTGCATCAAGGACTCGCAACAAGACTGTTCCTTGTCTGACACGTTCAGACCTCCACCAGCAGATGCTTGCCAGTGACCACTGGGGTCAACGTAATGTTTCCTCATGCCCAGATCAATGAGCATTAACCACTCAACACCGCAGACCAACACAGAAGAGGACACCGTGCTGATGGAGAACCAGACCAAGATTTCACTCTGTGAGCAGGACAGCCAGGTAAAGAGCTATTAAAATTATATCCAAATAATGAATTGATACCCAGTGCTGTGAGACAGTGGGATTGTTTCTTAGGTGCCAGGTGTGGCATTTCAGGAGACCCAAGAAATCCAGAGGGTTTGCCCAGGAAGAAGTTCAACTCTACAGCATTGTACGTGGAAAAACTTCTTCATCTAACTGCGAAACTGGCAGATCTGTCTGTTAGGACTTCCTCTGAATGTCAGAGAGAGTGATGCTCAATTTGTGTAGCCGCTGCTTTTATCCTCTAAAGCTTTGGAAGGTAAAGGGGAAAAGGCACCAGGAGATCCGAGTTGCAGACAGACGCTTCCTCCAGCGTGTCATGACAAATGCAATGCAGTTGTCCACCTACAGCTTCAAATAAGGTTTTATTTTGTCATGTAAGTATTCAAGCACTCTCTCTTGCCCCGAGCCATGCAAATGTCAAACTCTGCACGTCCTTGAAATCCAGGCTGTCTTACATGGACACATCTGTGGGTGGATGTATTTGTGGAGATCCATAACGTGAGTAACCTGTGCCAGAGATCACCAACGAGCAGCCTCCTTTCTTACAAAGAAGTCAAAAAACCCTGTGCCCTAAAAATTAAGGCTTTGCTAATTCTGCACAGCGATGGGTTGAGTCAGAAAAATGCCAAGAAACCCTACTGATTGCCAACATCAGCCAAGGTCAGGATGATCCACTCAGCTACGTCAGCTTCCCCCAGAGCCCTGGGAGTTTTCAGCTTTTGAGTAACGCGCACACAGCTCATCACCTTCCTCTTGCATGCATGAGCCTGCTTTTGAAAACAGAAACATTAATAGAAAGGTACTGAGACAGACATATCTTGAACTTACAGTTGACTCACCTCTGCAGAAACCATCACCTTCCAAGCAGTCAGTGCAGCCCGTCGTGCAGCCTTAAACCTCGACCCGCGCAAGCGGGATCCACAAGCCAGCTTTAAAAGCAGCCACTTCGGAGCCATCTTCCTTCACAACCTCCACCATCCCCAGCAAAACCAAGCAGCAAGTGGTCTCCAACGAGGAGCTTAAGAGGAGATCCAGAGAGAGCTCTGGCTCTCCGAATGACAACCACCGCTGGCACACCACGGCCCCGACATGCTGCGGTGTCCACGGCTTCTCGTTCCGGCCATTGTCCGCTAAGAATAGCCCCGGAGAGCCCCGCGAGCCAGCGCTGCCTGCATTGTCTGCTCCTGCTGGCCACCTTCCCCCTGGACAGCTATTTAAAGCAGGGAACAAATGTCTCTTTGAATGTCAGCTCCATTTGGGAAGTCGGAGCTACCGCGGTCTTCTGAGATCGCTGCCGTTTCAAAAGCCTACCCAGGAACCGAGCGGCACAGAGCGGAGCTCCTGTTTGAAACCAACAGCAAAGGGAATAACTGGCTCAGAGAAACGCACCGGTGCGGGTCTGGAAGGGCACACACGACAACATGGGTACCCCAAAGCCAGCACCTTGCCCCCAGCAGCTCCTGGCTCCAGGCCACCACCGCCTCCAGCCTGGTGCGGGTTTCAAAGGGTGCCCGCCAGAGCCAGAGGCACAGAGAGAACCACAGGAGAGAGACAGCCCTCAAACAGTAAATACACCCCAACTGCAACCCCTGCCCGCTCCTGTGCTCGCAGTAAACCAGTAAATTTCCTCCTGAATGACCTGAGGAGGTTTGTCCAAGTGCTAGAAGCCCCCTGTGCCCCCTGATCCCACATGGTTCCCGTACCGATAAAGATGACAGGTACTAAGCAAATCAGGAAAAATCACACTGCGAGGCAGTCCCAGAAGCTGAAAGCAGAAGCCACATGCTGCGACTCTGCTGTCCGGGAGCAAAACAACACCAGGTAACCTCCATCACTTGTAGGGAAGTCAAAAATACAGCAAAACCAGCAGGCACACACTGGGAACGAATGCCATTGCCTAGGGATGCTGCACTCATCTCAGCACGACTTCAGTATTTGAGGCGATGCCCTGTTCACAAAACAAAGCAACATACTTGGGTTCTTTCAATAAATACTAGGTCTTTTGCTTCATAACGGATACAGAACTATCACCCTTTAAAATAAACAACAAACCAAACACGTTACTTCAGCCCCGGGAGCCCCATCACAACCTCCGTGCTCACAAGACATCTGCAAAAACCCAAGGCAGAATTTCTTCTTCTATCTGCAGCCACCCAGAGCCAAAAGCTCCTCCCAGCTCCAATCTGGGTCCAGAGGAGCAGAAAAGTGATTCATCCTCCCACTCTCCATCCAGCTCCCACTTCCCCGCCGGAGCTGCCAGGAAGAGCTGGAGCCCAGCACCTTCGGCAGCGTGGTGAATCCGTCCCCAAGGCAGAGGCGCTCCCAGCTCTCCCAACAGCCTGAACATTTGGTGACATTTCAGTCGCTGCAAACAAGGAATGAATTTGAACTGGGACCTAAAAAAGATGTAGCTTGAGTCACATCCACACTGACTTCTCACTCATTAAGCTAGATTTTACTTATTCCCAATTTGCAGCTCGCTGCGCACTAACAGCATCTTAAAGAAAACATAATTAAGAAACCCTTTTAGCCAGCAAAGAAGAAAAGCCAGCCCCCAAAAGTGAACTTACTGTGTTCACGGGACTTCTCACTTCATCTAGAGCAACCCTGCCGACGGGAGAAAACTCAAACTAACCTCCAGCCAAAGCGAAACGGCAACAATTAAGCCATTAACAAGTTGCTTGGCTTGATAAAGATGAGTTCAAGCCCTGAGCCTGTGGCTTTCAATGGCATCCTGAGACTCTGGGATTTCTGGGGCTTCCTAGGGAGGAACCACCGCTCGCTGTCAGAGCTCTGCCAAGGCCCGAGGCGATGGTTGCAGAACTGATGGACCAAGAAAAAATAAGATAAAATTAAAAAAAAATAAAAAAAGCTGCATCCAGCTGAGCAAAGGAACTAAAATTCAACCCCAGGAAAAACCCCCATCCCAGAGAGTTCACGGTAGGTGTATAAAAACATTAACTTGGGCAATAAAAGAAACACAGCCTGCACTATTAGTTTATTTAGACTGACCACGTTATTAACCAATTTGCCATCGGTAATAACAGCCATTCCCACCGGCACTGCTACGCAGGGGAACATCCACTGTGTAAAACACATCAGAACACACGGTCTAACCTCAGACCAAGCCAGGGCACGTAGAAAATGAAATCACCAAGCAGCCAGGCACTTGCTGAAATGTTAAGTCCACCCTAATTACCGAGAAGGCAAAGCGGATTTTCCTTTGCTCCCGATGCACTTTTCCTCTTCCTCGAACACATCCGATTGCTTTGCGTCTTTTCCCTTGTCTACCCAAGGCCCGCTGACAAGGGAGGAAAAAAAACCCCAAAACCATGAACGCCTTCATCCGGATTGCCAGCATTTGGGAGAGCTGAGAAACCTTCCTCGAAAACACAGCCCTGGAGAAGAGCGAGCCGCGGCACAGCCCCGACCCTCCTCGCGCGGGCATTCCCAGCAGCGTGCCTCAGAACCAGGGAGAGGGCTGGGCTGTTGGCTCCGGCACAGCCACCACCCAAAGCCACATCCCCTCGGCCCGGGCGAGCCCATGCCAAGGAACCAGAGCACTTCAGACACGAGAGGAGGACGGGGAACCAGCCCCTGGGTAGTTTGCCGCGATGAAGGTTTCCCGCTCGCTCTGCCATCGGGAGAGATATTCCCCGTTCACCAGCTTTCTCCTGTCCAAACGGAACGTCTCCGCAAGGCTCCGAAGTTCAGCTTGAGGGGGAACAGCAGCGGTCTCTGCAACACCAACCAGTTCTTGGTGGGAGGGTCACAAAACCCCGGGGCGAGTGGCAGCGAAATAAGCATCTCGATATTCCCAGCTGGCCTCTCTTCTTGGCGGCTTAAAGACTGAAAAGTTCTGCAGTACAAACTGGATGTCTAGGACGGGCACTCCAGCCTCTCTGCCAGCACTGAAGGAGCCTTTAACTCCAAAAATCAACCTTAAAGAAAACATTCATTCAAGACTCTGTCCCAGTGGAGCGAAAAGAACTTAAAAAAAAGCACTTAAAAATAGCAAACCTGTTTATTTGTGTTTGGAAACTTCCTACTTCTTACCCAAACCATTGCCCAGTGGCAGAAATCCGGGAGGAACAGAAGAGGAGCGAGAAAGCAGTCGGACAAGGGATAGCTGGAGACACAGGTTCCTGACAGCCCAACTCAAGACCGTAGAGACTCTGACTGGTTCACAGCACTGGTTGCAACTGTCCTTCCCAGCAAGCTCCCCCGAGCTCTACTGGAGCGGTGAGCTGCATTCCCCAGCTCCCGTTCCCACTCAGACCAGTCAGCACCTCCCGACAGCCGTGCCGTTCAAAACAGCACTGGGGTTTGTCATTCCATCCCCTCCAAAAAACCAAAGAACAACAGCAACAAAAAAATAACAATAATAATTAAAAAGTAAGCCCACGATGCAATGACCTCCTCTGGCCGAGTGATTTTCCTTACAGAGAAGGGGCACGTCCCTTCCAGCCACGCTGGCTGCTCTGCCAGCCATAGAAACCAGGTCAGTGTTCTCCCAGCGTGTGTCAAGATCTGTAACTGAATCCCATAAATCTCACCAGAGACCTTGATTTAGGTCATTTCGAGTAATTCATTACCTTTAATCTTTTTACCTCCTTTCAGCCTGCTCAGAACACAGTGCTGTGCCTCTGTGGAAGATCCACTGAGAGCCCGCACCCTGCAACCCAGGGGACACAGACTCCTCCAAACGGGTCCCAATTCACAGCACCCATCCCAGGAGGATGTCCCTCCAAGGGGAAAAGCAGCACCCACGAAGCATCACACCAGCAAAAAGACTGATTTAGGCTGGATCTTCTTTCGCTGATCATCAACCACAGCAAGCAATGGAATTTTAAGGAGGAAATAAACAGTAAATTGTTATTATATGCATGCTATAAACTACATACAGTTATACCCAGAAATCATTTGCTTTATTTAGCTTCAAAGTAGCTGAGGAATAACATCTATAATACTTAAAATATGCCACAGGAAGTTTCAGAATATAGAGAATTCTCCAAAGGGCAGACTTGGCTTTTGGGATTTCTATTTTCTTTTCTTTTTTTTAAATATCAAAGATGCAAGAGTCCTCAATTATAAAATATTAGGTATGATGTATGAACTTCCTCCCTTCTGCTGATGGGCAAGGGGTCACCGTGAGACTGAAATCTAAGCAGAGTTAAGATGGTAAGTAGAAAGTGATGGAGGAATAAAATAGCAACTGTAAGAGATTTATGCTACAGCTGAATGGCTCTCCAGCGTACTGGAAGGTGCTTTGCTTGGGCTGCTCCAAAACAAACTCACCTCCGAAGCAAATAAGCACTTCGTACATTGGAAGATGAAAAAAAAAAGTAAAAGAGCTTTGCCCACATCTGACAAAACCCACTCTGTGTGAAAGAAGGAAGGACACCGGTGCTGTAAGAAGTTAATGGTCAACGGGTTGTAGTGTTCTTGCCCCCAGCTGAAAGCGAGCGGAGTGAGGCTTCGGGGGATCTTTGGTTTGTTAACAAAATAAGCTGTGAGACAGGCACACGACCAGAAGCAAAAACAAAACAAAAAAAAAGACAAAAGAAAATAAACGAGCAAAAACCAAAAACAAACAAAAAACCCAAACACACACACAAAAGAGGCGGCAGAGAAATAAAAAGATCATCAGAGAGCCCGTAGTGCAGAGAGATGATTTTATTCTCACTCTCGTGGTCAAAGATTCGAAGTAGCTCTGTACAGACAGTTCCCCCGACGGGCAGCCCAAGCCAATCGCTTTCCATACATAAATAAATAAAAATTAAAGGAAAACCAAGCCCAAACAGCTCACTCCTTCCCCCAGCTACACGCAGCTGCCCTCCCCTGCATGCACCTTTCCACGTCAGGTCCCAAAGCAACCTCCCTCTTGAAAGGAGAGGCATCAATCTTTCTGAACTGATAAGTGTGTTTAAATAGCCAACATGTAAATAACTTCTGGCAGCCGGGACGACAGCAAACCTTTCACGAGATCCAGAATCCTTCGGCTAAAGGTAAGAGCAAAGGAGCAGCGCTTTGATCCCAACCGTAGCTGCTCGGGGTTTGCTACAGGGTGGGGTATGAAGGAGAACTATTTGAATGAAGCCTAATCATAAAACCACTGAAACGATGCAAGTGAGCTGGGAAAGGCAACAGAAAGAGAAAATTACAGCCGCTCTTTCGGCTTACAGCAAGCGTTTATTATGGGGCTTCGCGAGTCACAGATGCTGCCTTCTGGAGAAACCTCCAGCAGCAGAAGCCCAACATCACTTGTCCACTCCATACGTGTCGGTCCGGCCATCACAAGCTGCCTCCCAAAATAGGGATGGAGCCTTCCCTCCCTAAGCTTGGTCTCCGAATTAACCAGGGGCGGTCCAGCAAATGTACAAATCACAGCAAGAAGGGCAAGCTACCCAGGAAATAACTTGAAGTTTCAGAACAAAATAAAACAAACAAAAAAAAACCCCAAACAAAACCAAACCAAAACACTTTCTCCTTTGCTGGCAACAGCTGTCACTGCTTTCAAGACATAAAAGACAACTCTACCTGCAGGGATTTTCCAGGAAGGCCAGTGCCAGAATTTGTTTTAAACCTGAAATGAACCTACTACCTGAAGAGTTTGGGGTGACCGTTTTTAGCTAAGATTTCTGGGGAGAAAGAGCGAAAGGAGGAAATTAAGGGCTGCAAGGAGCCCTGCACAGCTATCTTCTGACAAGTCCATGCTGCTGGGGGAAAGAATTTGATTTAAAGCCTAAGTAAAGAGCCACCCCTGAAGTACGAAGCCAATGCATGTGAATGTGTTGTACTCTGGGCTAAAGGAAAGGATTCCCCTTGCACTTTGGGGTAATTTCTCATAACAGGCAGAAATTAATCATATCATGGAAGGTAGCAACAGCATACGGACCGATAAAAGATCAAACCAACCTGGAGAGAAAATACAAACAGTCTGGGTGGGGTAAGAGCACAGGGAGGGAGAAAGGCAACCGAGCGGTGAGTGCCAGGAGCTCACGCCACGCTGGAAGCAAACCAGCACTCGGGGGCTCCAGGAGCCGGTCCCACGGGCCACGCTCCACGTTTATCCAGCAGGGCTGGCATTTCTGCTAACGGGGTAAGAGCCCTGCTAAGAAACCTCCCGACCTGGTGTAGCGTGGCCAAAACTCTGGCTTGCAGGCAGTTGCACTGGAGTAAGCAGAGCTCCCATTAACCCGACAGAGAGGCGAGGACCGAGGCTTCTCCCAGCGCGTGTCTGGGTGCTGCCTCTTCTCCACCTGGCATTTCTCATTCTTCTACAGCACAACCCCTGAGAGCTCCAAAGAGACAAAATAAGAACAAGGAAAAAAAAAAAAGAGAGAGAAAAAAAAAAGCCACCATAAAAAACCCAACCAAACAGAAACAGAACAAGAAGCATCCAGGGTTTTTAGACATCCAGCTCCAGGGGGAGAGCCCAAGAGCGCAGTTTCATTCATAGCAAGTTAAGTTTCCATCCAAACATCATTACTGTATCCTGTGACCTTTGTAGCGTTGCGTTTGTTCCTCCCTCCATACAGCCCAGAAAGCCTCTCCCCCTCCCTTTTCCAGCTGCACGCTTTTAAGTCATTTACTGGCAAAGCCTTTTGTTGGTATTTCAGCATCTTGCTGCAGCGCTGGCGTCCACCCCGCTGGGCTGGGACACAGACGGGCACAAGCACCAGAAACACTGGTGGTTGGCTGATGGTTCTTTCAAGGGTAAATGGGATGGAGCAGGCTCTCCTCTGACACATGGGGAGAACATAGCTGAATTAGGAAGAGCTACTTTTTTCATTAAAGAGACCAAAGCAAAAGCAGGCTCCTTTCCAAAACCACTTCAGAGAGATATCCATTTATTAACTTTCTGAATAACTGGTTATCAACTGCAGGGGGAAAATCTCCACCGGCCCGCTCGGAGTTCTGCCCCTCCACAGCCCATAACACACTTCCTCATTGTTATTAATAGATCCCCTGCACTTACCAACAAAAATGGAGACTTTTTTCTCCACTATAACAAAGGCTGCTTCTCATTGATGTGTTTTCTGCCCTCCACTTCATGTTCATCAGACAGGTCTCTTTGAGGAACCTGCTTTATGCTCCACAGAACCGAATTTACATCAACTGGTGACAAAAAAAAAATTCCAACCAACCAACAGAAGAAATAAATCAAGGAACCCTGCCTGTGGATTTTCCACAAGCTCGGGTCAGGAGAGCAACCCTTGCAGCGGGCAGGTCTGTCAGCATCTTCGTGAGCTTCACCCTGCCTGCCTTGGCTGCTGCGCGTCCAGATTCTGCTTTCCAGGCCAGCGATACCGCTGTGGGTTCCCGAGAAGGTGGAAGGGCATCAGTTTTCTAGAAAACCTCATTCCTGTTGGCTGCTCACAACTGCCTGGATGGTTATTCACAGTGCCATTAATAGCCTCGGGAGAAGTAAACTCATCGTAGCTGTGATTTCCAAGGAAAACACTTCAGACAGCCTTCCCCGGATGAACTGGGATGGAGGAAGAACTGCCGTGTGCCAGTGAGCACACACAGCTACCATCTGCCTGTGGCTGCCACGGCACTGCCCAAATTGAGGAACTACAGCTGGTAGCTCAGTGGAAGTTTCGCAGGCTCGTAATCTCATCCCTGGGTAAGATTCCTTCATATTTTAACAGCAAACAGTGTGAATGAAACATGAAAGTAACTCCTCTCTGGTTTTCCTCCCCTAAAAGCAAGGACACCGCATAAAATGTGTTCTGGATACCAGACACTGTGACCAGTGTAACAGCACCTTGCATAAAGAAAAGGATTCTGAGGAATTTCCCCTAACACCTAACTCTGCAAATTAAGTGCTAATGAGGAGGAGCATCCTCAAAGATGCAAGAGTAATTTATCCCACTATTTAAACCTCATCCAACAGGCATCCAAAATACTCCCCGGATAAAGGCATAATCATTCACACCATGCCAGAGCCCAGAGAGACCCCCAACACTGTCCGTGGGTTCCCTCCTGCCCTTGCACGAATCGCTCCCTCCTGAGAAGGGGAGCGAGGGGATCACCTAATGCCTAAATATTAACAGTGGGCAGAGGGAAATGCCAACCCCTACTTCATTTCATCTGGATCACTAAACCTACAACAGGCAATTACTGTGAAGGACTCACTACCACCAGCTGGGTTTCCCCCTGACTTCTCCAGCAGCAGCAGCAGCGGAAAAGGATGGAGGGGAAATAGGGTGGGTGAGAAACGAGAAGCACAACGACGCCCCGTCCATCGCTAACAAGCCCCAAGCTGCAAATGTGGGAGCTGAGGAGAACCCTCACATCTCACAGCAACAGCTTCAGGCCCTGGTCTCTCCTTCTCTGCAGGGATCAACAAGGATGTGACCGGCAGCGGACCAGAGGCAGCTTTCCAGGCTTCCCTCACGCCGTGGGCATGCCGTGCAGAGGCTAAAACCCAAAGAAAACAGGAAAATGTCTTTCTAAACAAGCCCGTTTGTAGAATAAGCACCAGTTTGTGCTGCTAATCATCCTTTCCCTTTTCAGGTAGCAAAGAAAAGCAACAGCAAAAAAAAAAACCAACCAAGCCACACTCATTGCCCTGCACAGTTTGCCTTAGGAAAAGCCGCCAGTGACACAGAACTGTGGTGATTGACTGAGGCTTAGGATCTTTGGTTAGAAAACAATCGATGTGCTTGTTCAGAGCGAGCAGTTTAGCAACTCTGGCAGCTACGGGTCTGCCGGGAACAAGCCCCCCTTCCTCCTGAGACCGTCAGAGCTCGGCCCTGCAGCGGGACCGCGCTGCTGTCCCAAGAGCCAGGGGCTCACTCCCAGGCAACAACTGCCGGTACTTTAAGGAGACTCAATTTGCAAGCACTCCCCATCTATAAACTGCACAGCTCCGTGGCTTACTCTCTGCAGGAAAGCCTTTGTCCAGTGACAGCGGTACAAAAACAAACCGAAAACTCTTCCCTGCTTCAAAGAAGGGAAGCCAAAAGGCTCTTCCTGGAAAGTGCTGCGATAAAAAAAGAAAAAAAACTACTTCAAAATTAGTAGGACTGGCCAAATCACCCTGCTGCAGCACTTCGCGACTGCAGATTAACATCCACTCTTGGCTTAGAGTTAATCTGTTTATCTGGCTCCTTCTCAAGAGTCAAAAAGCCAGGAGCTGCTTATGTGCCACGGGATACGGCAGCTCCCCCGGCCCGAATCAGAAATAAGCGCCAAGCAAAAGTTGCAGCGCGCTGAAAACGCTTCAAAACCTGAGAATTTCTGCAGCGCGTTCAGCAACACCTTGCGAGAGCAGGCTGGAGAAGCAGCACCCGTTAGAGGGGCATCGTGGGGCATAACAGAGCAGAGCCTGGCGCCATCCCCCTGGCACGCGGCCTTTACAGATTTATGAACATGAAGGAGGTCACCCCTCCGGCTCCTCCTCTCCAAGCTCCAGAGCCCCAGCTCCCTCAGCTTTCCTCAGCAGGGAGATGCTCCACTCCATCATCCCTGGGGCTCTGCACTGGACTCTTCCCAGCAGTTCCCTATCCTTCCTGAACTGAGGGGCCCAGAACTGGACACAATATTCCAGAGGAGATCGCACCAGGGCAGAGTAGATGGGGAGGAGAACCTCTCTCAACCTCCTAACCACAGCCCTTCTAACCCACCCCAGGATACCAATGGCCTTGGCCACGAGGGCACGTTGCTGGCTCACGCTCACCCTGCTGTCCAGCAGCACCCCAGCCCCTTTCCCCCACGCTGCTCTCCACCAAGTCCCACTGCTGCTGCTCTCCCGCAGAAAAGCGACGGCCGGGCTGGTGCCTCCTCACCACCCTGCCCTCACCGACCTCCCCGGCATCGCGCCCAGGCTGCTGGAGAGCCAGCAGCTCTCCCAAATGACTCCTGCTCCTGTACACACATGATCCTTTTACATTCAGAATTGCAGAGGAAGTGATTTTATTTATTTTGGGGTTGGTTTTTTTTTTTTTCTTAAATTCCCAGCCCCTTACTTTCTATCCGGGCAATGATTTAACTCTCACTGTATCTATTCAAAGCAAAATGACTGGGTCAGAAGCTAAACAACAGTTAATAGTTACTTTGATGGAGGGGGAAGGATATTTTACATGGTTCAAATCCATCTGCAGCACCTACTTGGAAAAAAGGCCAGTTGAGCCCCCTTGACACAGTTACTCTATATCCCCATGTGTCTTCTGACTTTAAACACATCAAGAGTTTCACCGAGCGCTACTTAGAGCTTTCATAAAAAGAGGGTCCTGTTTTGCCTTTTGTAACATGGCTGTTTTGGAAGAAAAGGAGAAAGTAGAAATGAAGAATAGCCCCTAATGATGGAATTACTGAAGTCAAGACCCTTTTCTCCCATTTTCTCCCATGCTTTTTTATCCCTCAGCAGATCAAACCATAGCTCTGCATTTGCTTCCATCGCCTACGAGACACTGACGATATTCAGAGAGCTGGGCTCCCATGACTTTGTAGAAATTCTCTAAAAGTAAGCATGAAATCTGCAAAAGTCATACAAAAATGAACTAAATAAAGTCCTAAGTAATGAATATCAACTGTGCAAGGCATGGCGAAAGCTATTCAAAAGAACATGTGTTTAAACATACTTTCCATCTCCACAAAGATTTCGATTTTTCGCTCTTCATAAAGACAGTTGAAAAAGCTGAGCAGGCAAATAGGTTCTTCCAAGTGAATTCCCAAAATGGGCAAAAATTAGTGAGCATTAAAAAGAAAAAAGTCAAGCCTTTTAACGAGCAGAAAAAAGGGAAAGGTGCTGATGTGGACCCTTACCACGAGAGGAAATTGTTTAGAGGTAAGGAAAGATGTGGTGGGGCTCCCTTAGTTGGGAGTTCAGGAAAACTGGCTACCACCAGTAAACTTTTTATAGAAACCCTACTGGAGTTACACTGGAATTCCTCCTGCTTTTGGAAGAAACTGCAGCACTTAAATGGACTGAGTCCTTTGGTCAGCTTTGGCCCCAGCCTTGCAATATGGGAGGAATCTGCAACAGAGGGATTCTGGAGATTTTGGAGATGGAGAGGAAAGAAAGAAGACTACATTCTTTCACCTCTTCCTGTCCTCGTTAATAATCCATTAGTAGGAGCTGTACATAAGACAAGAAAAAAAACCCCAAAGCAAAACCCCATTGCTGTAACATCAAACCAGTCTCCCAACAGCCCCTTCCCCCTTCCTGGCAGCAGGCTGCTTCGCTGGCCCAATCCAGCTCCAAAACTCAAGGGATTAGCACTATCAAGAACTGCAGAAAACCAGATGATTCCACAGCAACTCCAGAGCCCGAGTTTGGAGCAAGTCATTGTTGCAAACAAATGGAATCACTTACACACACAGAGCAACGATTAACTGCAAAAACCCCTTAAAAGGTAGTTTTACATTTTAAATGTAAATGGTAATCTAATACACAGAAAGGCAAAAATCTCAGCGTTCTAAAGCGATCCCGCTCAGCTACACCAGGGTGTGCGGCTGCAAAGCCTGTTTACACGGTGTAGTAAACGGGTGCTTGCCAAAGAGCTGGCCACAAGCTTCTCAAAAGCACAAGGACGTGGTGCTCGATCTGAAACGTGGGTCACGGTGCCCAGGGACCAGCTCGGTGACCTGTACAGAGCATGGACCCCAGAGAGAACCCATCACATATACACAACAGCAACTGGACTGAAAATCCTCCAGTGCGCAGGTTTAGCGACAGAATAAACTACAGCCACTTCAGCTCACTGAGCTACAAACCCTAAAGGGAGTTCTACAACTGCCTTCTTCCTAGACAAGCGTTGCACGGGCGGTGTCAACAAGAAAACTTCCAGCAGCTGAGGGAAATGCCCATTTTGTTTCAAATCACCAAAAGCATCATGCTCCCCATCCCCAGAATCGCTGCTGCTGCTGCAGCCACAGCAGCTTTGGGCAGCAGAAGGGCTGGACCACTCCAGGAGTTCACGGGGATTAACCACCGCCGTGCATCACTCCAGGCGTTCAGAAGATGTACAGTGGTACCAATGAGACTCGTAGGCAGCGTTTAAGGCATTTTTTTAAGCAGCATTTAAGGCAAAAGATCCCAAGCAGATCAAGTACACTATCAGATACTCAGCCCAGAGAGGAAAAAGGGACTTATCTGAAAGTTATCCGAGATTCTGGGGGGAGATTGAAAAGAAAGTTTTAGACGCTGTAGTAGCCTGAACCCGATGGCAGCTGGGAGGCTTGCCTGAAGTTCTTCTTATCGAGAATCTACTCTTAGCTCAAGACACATTCAGCTAAATAACCAAGCAGCCACCTCTGTGCTGCGCTCGCTCCTGCTAGAAATTACCTCATCTATTTTTCATGTTCCTCGCGCTTTCTGGCCTGCGCTGCAAGACCTGCCAGAGATGCGCTTTCACCTCTGCTCGAGACGGCTCAAGGACAGAAGTGGTTTATGAACCCTCGCCGCGTAAAACATTTCAGTATTAAATTTCTGTAGCCCAAACCATGAAGCTATTTACTGAAGCTTTATACAAACTAATTAAATATAAGGCTCTCGTGGGACACGAGGAGAAAGAAAATAAGAATTAAGAGATAAATCACTGTTTTTCCTTTCCTCAGCAAACGTACACTCCAATTTAATACATTAAACCAAAAACCAGTCTGACAGTCCTCGGTCGGGCACAGATAGGCAGCATCCAAATCTCACATGGAACACACTGCACAGCATAAATTAATTATCTCTGCTTTACCGCAACTTGCACAAAGGAATTGGGAGAGACAATCCAGACAAGGGGATGAGCTTGAGATATCAAAGGCTCCATATGGAGACCACAGAATCTCACTTTCCAGCTTCACAGAACTCATAATCTTTGTGAGCACATGGTACAGAGACATATCAAAGCAGCACTTCCCTCCCCTGCTGACCCCATGTCCTCTTGTCAGGAGAATTCCTACCGCACGACACACAGCCCTTTCAGAGCTGCCTCAAAGACAGAGGCACTCTCAACGAGTCTTGCAAGAAGAGCCCACCAATACTGGCAACTTGTCCTCTCCTTGCCAACAGCGTGAAACATTCCAGTGCAGATGGCACAGCCACACAACCAAACCCAACGCAGACCGTGCTTGCAACATCTAAAGGCACAAAGCTGCTGAGAAAAGCCACCCTGTCTGGACACCTCTGCAGGTTAGTCCACTTCTGCAGAACACAGCAAGTCTGTAATTGAACCTTCAGATACTAGAGACCACGGGATCACTGGACACTTCAGGTTGGGAGGGAGCTGACGAGCTCATCCAGCCCCATCTCCAGTGGGCAGCTCCAAGGTCTGACCAAGTAACTCCACTCTACACCCAGTCCGGTTCCAGTAACCTCCCAGGATGGAAGCATCACACCAGTGCCTGCAGACTGCAAAGCGTGTCCTCAACCACACTGCACAAGGATCTAGGAGGAAGCACACCACTCCCTCCGTGTGCCCTGACCACTGCACAGTACACGTGAAGTACATGAGGTAAATATTCTTCATCTTCAAGAAGTCATTTCATCCGGGTGTTGATCTCCCCGGCCATTAGCTGCACACACAAACCACAGGAAGAGCTAATCCCAACCCAAAAGAGGCAAAGAACTGGCCACTAGAAGAAGACAACAAATACCTACAGCTCACAGCCACAGGAGATCAACAAGTTTCACTCCTTGACACCCAGTCTGAAGAGAAAAATTACCAAGTTCATTCAGCAACAGAAAATGAGGAGTTTCGCAGAGGAACCATCTATTAAACAGAACCAAACCATCCTTTAAATAGTTTTTGATTAACAGGACCATTAAATTTTTAAACAAAGCTCAATCGTTCCATTAGCAACAAAGTGCTTAACTACATGTTTGTGAATTAATGGTTTCAAATGAAGCCTCTGAACACGGTTTCCAACACACAGCCAGGATGGAATGTACCAGAAAAAATGCAGTTAAAGGACAGTAAAAAAAAAAAATACTAGAGTTTTCTCATCTGAGAAACAGATGATACCTTCCGATGTCTGCAGCTCGCCAACACCTGATTCATCTCCCTCCCAGCATCATCTCACACCACCAGAGAAAAGACACCAAGCAACCCACGGTCAGAGCTAGCAGTGGTTCTACACCGTTGCCACAGTTCAAGTCAGAATTTGACCAAGACATCAAAATGTTTATGTAAAGATCATGGTACGTTTCGTGATGAGGCAGCAGCACGCTTCTGGATTTCAGTGGGGTTCTAGTACCATCTTCCCCCTGGGGACAAGAGACCAGCACATCTCTGGAATCAGAGAGGCAAGGGGTCTTACTGCTCACAAGAGCTTCCCAAATCCCCATCCAGCTCACAACCAGGGGATGGTTGCGTGACATGGGAAGGAAGTTTCATGAACTTGAAGAGGAGTGTGTAACTAAACTTCAGAGTCTTCCCCCAGACTCGGTATCTAGAAGCAGAGGGACGATGATCCCCGTTGCCAAAGCACCTTGTGAAAGGGTGAAGCCAGGTGGAGAAGAGCAGCTCTCCCTTGAAACAAATGAGGTGATGGAGGAGAGGATTGTTACTGTCCTGTCACGAGCAGTTCTGAGCTCTTTGGCCCATCTACAACTCCCTCGCCAGGGAAGAGCAGGAGATGGATGAGAACCTCACTTGGGAGGCCCCTGAGGAGGGAGAGACGAACGATGAGAGGGATGAATATCCCATGACAAGCTCATAGGTGTCCTCACCACTGATTCAGGAAGGAAACCCCTTCTCCCAGCTCCTCACGATCCATTTATACAGTTCTGGTCTTCTTAACCTCACATATTTAAGATGGAAATATTTTATAAGGGGGGAAAAAAAAAATCTATATGCCACTACAACAATTCCCTGTTGGGACCAGGTTTATGGGCTAAGTGACAGGTCTCTGCACAAGCACCTTGAGGGATGAACTGAGTCTCAGCAGTGGTGGTCCCTGCACTCAGGGATGGCTCAATTCCATCCTACCCACCTTGTGGGTTTCTTTTTTTTGAGAAGGAAGGGGAAGATTTCTTTTCTAATGCATGACAAAAAGAGGTGAGATGAGGCACCTTCCTAATTCTACAGCCTTGTTTCTTATTGTCGTGTCCAATTCACAGTATCGTGGTTACCAGCTTGTAACTCTCACGCACGTTTTGATGGGATAAATAATGAAAGAACGCACAAGCCTCTAATTTTACATTGACTTCAACTCCCAATTCCAACAACAACTAGAAAACAGGAATAGAAACTAAACCAGTAAAGAAGAAACACGCTCTTCTCCATTTCTGACTTTAAGAACCCAAAAATTGCAAAGAACAACAACCCCAATAAACCCTGCCCAGCCTTACATTTGCTCAGGTAAGCATTCTGAACACTACTGTCAAATCCAGCTCTAGGTACAGAGCACAAGGGTCAGTGTAGGACAGGCACCTCGTGGGACAAGGCGCTGTAATGATTTACAACCAGTGAGCAGCCCCCCCCCACCACCCCCAGCAGGAAAAATAACTAAGCACATAATTGCAAAAGCAATATTTTAATTGTCAGGTTTAATCTGGGTTGCCTACTCAGATTGAAATCACACTTTTTTTCAAATAGCATTGATTTAACTCCATCAGCCCTGCCCGAAGGCCATCTTTCCTGCCTGCTCTGAGCATACCAGGCAAGTTTTAACCAATAAATCGCTAAATCTCCTAACTTCCTCGTATCAAGCCACGCTCAAGCCACCGTTATTTTCTTCTGAATAAGCGTTACCTTCGAAAAGTTTGCAAAAATAAAAAGCCGAGCGGACACTTCACCGCCTTTTTGCGTTTGGCTTTTTCCCTTTCTTTTTCCTTTCCACCTAGGGCACATGATACCTGAAACCCAGCCAACCGAACCCTGCAGATTTGCACGATGAGCGTTGCAAATATTCCTCCGGCTCCTCGGTGCCTTCCTTCGGATGATGGCAATAACAGCGATGCTTCAGCTGCCGCCGTCTCCGTACGGACGCCTGGGCGTCTACGCGTGCAGGCAGGCACACCGCGACCTGAAGGTGCTACCTCAAGAACACTGCGAGAAAACCCTGAATAATGGAACTTTCTAGCACAAGCAGCTTTACAGGGACCCTCAGCACAGTCCCTGCTGTGGAAAAACGCTCTTCTGACGCTACGCAGATTGTTCAAAGATTCCCATGATAGGGGGAGAATTAAAAAGCAATTAAGCGGCTCTCGCGTTTCAAACGCAAGCCCGTATTTTAGCACGGCAGAGAGGAAAACGGGGATCTGTCAGAGCTCAAAGATTTGTTATATTCTGTAAATATAAAACCCAACCTAACAAAAAAAAAGATATCTTCCCGTGATACCTTAAACCGGCAATAGCACAGAGGAACCTACCCCCCGGGGAGGAGAAAAAGCACTGCAAAGCCCATCCAACGTTGTATTATGGAAAAGCCCTGCAAATTCCAGGCAATCTGCAAATGATTTCCCCCTTCCCCACCCAAACATCTACTGTAAACTCCTACAATTGCAAGTCAGGACTGCAGTGGGGAAGGAGAAGAAAAGCAAACCATTTCTTACCTTTAACTTGAGTGTCATATTCAGCGATGATCTCCTTATCCTTTTTGAATTTTGCTGGCGACGTCATGTTTTCTTTTCCAAAAAGATTAACCTCAAACCAGATCCACCAGAACACGAGCTATAAATGCAGTTTCACTCCTCTCTATGCGATGCAATGATTTTCCTCTTGTCCTTCCCCCCCCCCCCAAAAAAGGGAAAAAAAAAAAAAATCAGTCCATGGAGAGAGGGTGTGAGATGAGCACAGCAGCAGCAAAATGCAGATGTTGGGAGATCAGTGGATGGAAAAGGCAGCAGTTTTGTCTCCCTGCACCAAACCCTTTAGCAGCAGCATCAGACTAGCGAGATCCTGCAGCCCCCAAAGGCTCTTCCTGATTGCTAACGTTAATAGCACAGCCAGGGAGTGGAAGTCCTTCCGCACAGCATGTTTTGTGGGGGTTTGCTTTGCCTTTTCTTTCCTTTTTTTTTCCCCTTTTCTTTTTTTTTTCCTAAATGGGCTCAGAGATGATGCAAATCAAACCCCAAACGAGAGCAGAAACAGAGGACGAGAAGCCGTTTTCTTTGGTTTATTGCCTGCAAACGCAAAAAAAAAAGATAAAATATATATAGATATATATTTAGAAAATTGCAGCTTGCAGCCGGCAGTCACCAGATGCGCAGCCCAAATTCGCGACTGTAAGAAAAGCTGCTCTGACGTTGCAAATTATCTCTTAAGCAGCAGCGTGAGGTTTGAGCTGCAGCCCGGGCAGGTAACCGAGGGAAAACGCCTACAGGGCGGGGGGGGGTCCTTTGGAAAGCGGGGTCCCCAGGGGGCAGCGAGGGGACCAGGCTACTGCTCTCCAAAGGAGCAGCACTGCGGGGAAGGACGGACGGACAGAGCCCGGCCGAGCTGCAGCATCTCCCGCTGGAACGCTGCGCCCAGCCCGGGCACGGCAGCGGCAGCAGCCGGAGGACGAGCCCGGAGCCCCCCGGCAGAGCGGGTCCGTGCCCCCCGGAGCGGCTCCGCCCGGGTTGGGGTGGGATTTTGGGGGTTTTTT
>JANVCC010000045.1:3453587-3550600 GCA_025345505.1 Todiramphus chloris collaris
GCGGGGCCGGGCGGGCGGGGGCAGCCCGCAGACCCCCGTCGGGCCGGCGGAGGAGGAGGGGAGAGGGCCCGGCGGGCCAGGCGGGGCGATTACCTGGGCGCTGCGGAGCCGCCTCCCGCAGCCGGGCGTCCTCCGGCCGCTGGCGCCCGCCGCCCGGTCCCCCTCACCGGCCCGCCGCCGCCCCGCCCCACCGCGCGGGCCGCCCAATCGGCGGAGCGCCTCGGGCAGGAACGACGGGCGATCCGACCAATCAGAAAGCGCCGTCTCTTAGCTGGACCCACCCGCTTTCCCGCCGCTTGGCACCCGTAGCACCGCCCCTCCAGGGCGGGGTGGGCGGGGCGCCGCGGAGCGCAGCAGCCTCCGCCCCAAGGACTCCGCAGGGGCGGGGCGAGCCATGCAAAGCGGCTGCTGGCGGGACCAATAGGAGCGAGGCAGGGCGCGCCTCTCCGCCAATAGCCAGGTAGGAGGGGTGGTGCCACCCGTCTCCCTCCAACGGCCTACCAAGGCGAGGGGTGGGCCCCGCCCCTGCGATCCACCAATCATACGGGAGGGGCGGGGCCTCCAGCGCCCAATAGGAGACTGAGGCCGGGAATTCAAACTGACAGGGGGGAGCGTGTCTGTTGGCGGCGGCCGGGGCCGGAGCGGACGGGGAGCGGCGGCAGGGCCCGGGCTGGCCCGGCGGTGGCCGCTCACCCTCCCCCCGCCATGTCCTCCAGCAGCTGCACCTTCGAGGACCGGTGCGTGGCCGTCCTGTGCTGCCGCTTCTGCCGGCAGGTGCTGAGCTGGCGGGGGATGAAGGCCGTGCTGCTGGCGGACACCGACACCGATCTCTACTCCACCGACATCCCGCCCTCGGGGTGAGCGCCGGGACTCCGGGGGGAGGGAGGTGGGGGGAGGCGGGGGGACCCCGCAGGGTCCCGTCAGCGGGTCATGGCGGCAGCAGCCCCGCGGCTCCACAGCCAGCGCGGGGGCCGCGGGCTCCCCAGGAAAGGAGTCGGGGTGAGGAGGCCGCGGGGCCCTCGCCGGGTCCCTGAGGATCGTTCCCTACATCCGCTGCCAGCGGGGAGAGGGCCCCGGAGCGTGCGCTTCACCCCCTTCCTCCATTGCCAGTTCCATCCGGCTCCCCTCCGGCCCCAGAGAAGCCGCGGCGGGAGGATAGGCCCTCCCTTGTCTGGAAAAACAAAAGTCTAATTTAATCTCTTCGTGGGGAAGATGTAGGCTCAGGAGCCTCCAGCTCCTTCCTCCAAGATTAGAATTTGAAATGCACCTCTGTAAACAGAACAAACCTGATCTCGCACTGGTCCCAGGGCGACTCTCCTCCAGGTTGGTTACGTGCTGCTTTCCCATAACAGTATTTGAATGCTAAGGAAATAAGATTGCAAAATAACATGTTAATAAGAAAGAATGAGTTAAAAGGGAGATAAGAAATCAAAGGTTTTGTTTTAAATGTCCCAGCCTTTAAGCTATTGTTCTGTAGCCTTAGCTGAGATTTCCAAGGAACCGGGGCAATGTCTGTAATCAGGTTTCTGGCTGACAGTGCCCAGCGCTCTCTGCTCTGATGGGAGAGGACTTAACGTACATTCCTGTAACGTCTCACGGGGCCCTTTCGGTTTCCATATGAGCACTGCTGGGAGCTGATCCGAACAAGGAGCGGTTTGCTCTTGGGAAAGTTTAAATAAATAAATAAGCACACAAGATTAATGGTAACATCGCTTTCTTGCGACTTTGGACCCCTATTACCAGAACCTGTAATCACAGCCGTGCTGTATTTTCGCTCCCTTCCCATCTAGCACTGTTGATTTCATCGGAAGCTGTTATTTTACCGAGATCTGCAAATGCAAACTGAAGAACATCGCCTGTTTGAAGTGGTAAGAGCTCTGGTCAGTGACACCAACACCCCCGTGAGCGCTGCCCAATGCAGTTTAACCTTCTCCCCGCAGATACCGCACTGCGAGAGCGGAGGGATGAATGAACAGATTGCACACTCTATGTCAAATTTAATGCTGCTTGATAGAAACTCAGCCCACCACTCGCAGGCACGGCTGCCAGTCTATTTCTGTGCGAGTCCCCAGTGGAAATGTGACAACCTCGTCAGTAGTCTGAGTGTATGGGAACGCTTGTGTGCCACCTGCCTGATTAAACGTCTGCTTCGACACCGAGATAATTGTGTGAATAAGGCCGCAGTAAGAAGTAGTTACTCATATTCTAATTAATAGAACATCCTCTTGGCAGATCTGGATGTTGCTAGCAGATGGAACATGCTGTCACTGAAGTTCTTGGAGTTCTTTTATCCTCTTTATTAACGCCTGATATTTAAGAGTAAAAACAACAGCTCTCAAATAGCTCACAGTTATTGGGGACGGTCCTTTCAGCTTCGTAATCAAGACTTTTAACTTGTTCAGACTTAAACAGTGGGGGGCTGTGATAGGAACACAGTATTTTTCAGACAGAAGTAGAGAAACAAATATCTCATCAGAGCAAATGACTGAGAAAGGAGAAAAGCGATTGTTCTAAGTTTCAACCTGGGAGAGTTGATAAGGCTTTGATATTCTATCTTCCTAACTCCCACTGTACTAACAACCCTCCTGTGCACATTGCCTCTTACAGATGGATTTTATGTGCACGATGAACTTCTACACTGATTCTAAAGGAATCACTGTCCTTCCTCCCCCACCCCCCATAAAAAATTACACCACCATTTGTTGGTATGTAAACTAATCTGGATTACACAAGTTTGGTTACTAAATGGTTCGCTATGCCAAAGATCTAAAATTTAGGTATTTTGTAACTCCTGACAGATGTTCCCTCAGTATTTAAGATGCTTGTTCGACTATGTTCCCTTAACTTGATCAAAACAGGAGCGTTACATAATGGTCTGGTACCACAGCTGTTGGGTTTGAACTGGGAAAGCCAACAACACCTATCTTTTCATCAGGCGTTTGGGTTGCTCATGATGTCACTTGTCTTTCTAGTGGTAACATCGTGGGTTATCACGTGATTTCTCCCTGCAAACCTTGCCTGCTGTCCTGCAACAATGGCCACCTCTGGATGTTTCATAGCCAAGCAGTCTTTGGCATCAACAGACTAGACCCTTCCGGTAAGGAACACATATGTTTCCTTCTCTTCCCTAAAATCTTGAATTCTAAGTCCTCCTTCTAATGAGGCATTTCAACATAGTTAAAGCATATGGAGAGAGCATAACATATGGAGGCATAAGGCAAGTGTTACTGTATTGCTAACTGAGCAAACTACTTCAGGGGAGGGAGCTGTAGAAATTCACAGAGCAGCTAAGTGGAAATTTATCTTCATCAGAAAACTCAACCTATCCCCTTTTGCGGACAGAAGTCAGGATTTTCTGAAGCAATATTATGAGTAGTACAAACACAGCCCCCAGCTGCTATTTATAGCGGTGTATAGCTTTACTGAGTTATTAGGCAGCTGTCCAACGGGCTCTCTTTTTGGGTGAGTCATGTTGTCACTCTGACCCTGTCTAACTGAGTCTTCATTAGCTCAAGCTGAAGCCAGAGCTCACACCAGCGAGTTTCCTCAGCTAGGTGTTGTTTGGATGCCAAGTGTCATTTGCCTCAAGTCCTCAGGCACACATAGCACTCTGACAAATCATCTCCTCCATCCAAAAGGGAGTAACTCACTGTCTAAACCTTTCAGTGTCACCTGCCTTTCAGATCAATGCATGTGAAAATAAATCTGCCATCAGGGGATTATCAATAGCTACATGAATTACCTATATAAATACATCTGAGGGCAGGGACTTATTCTTTGAACTCTGCTGTAAACATCAATGCTTCCAATACCACTTTGGAAGAAAAGCAGGAAAAAGTCTAGGTACATTTATCATGAATGTGACTTACCAGGTTTTGCAATGATTAGTTATTTTTTCTGAAAATAGAGAGTTGTGCAACTGAAATAAGGTCACGATCCAAAAATAATTGATTTTTTTTTTGTCCTTTTGTTTTCTTACCTCCTTCCCACCAGGTGTGAATGTTTTGCTCTGGGGCAACTTGCCAGATTTGGAGGAAAGCACAGATGAAGACACATCCTGCATCTCTGAGGAGGAGTATATCAGATAAATGTTATCTACATTATGCTACAGTATCTCCCCTGGATTTGTTGGTTTGGATTTTTTTCCTGCTGGCCCATGAGAATGTAAACAATACAGGAAACCAGGAAATCTGGAAAACAATCCTAAAAAAGGAGGGTATCATCTTCCTCTTTCACTGTAGCCTTCTCTAGACTCTTGAATCTGCCTGGTGTGTATCTTCTGACGAGGGACACACCTTGGTTAGGTCTGGAAATGCAGGTGGAACGTGTGTTTACTGAGGTCTAGCTCTGCTTTGATTCTTACATGTAAGTCTCAACAGTTGATAATCTTTCCTACCTGTATTTTTTCCTTCTTTCCTAAAACAGTATTCACGATGCAGTCTTTCTGTTGCTTAAAGTATTGAGGGTTTTAAGCTGCATTTCATTTAAGTACAGCTTAAAAATCTTAAGCAGTAGTCAGTCTGGTTGACAAGGTTCTGAGAGAGCTCTGCTTTTGTGGCCACACAGACTATTGCCCAGGGCTTCTATTCTGAGTACGGAGTTGCTGCATAAGTGTCTTAAAGTTTTGGATCTTTGGCTCTATGATCTGCTCCTGCCTTTAGCAACTTGTTCCCTGGGCATCTGAATCATGCTAGGATGGATGCTCCTGAACATGGACTGAGGCGCAGTCTTAGAATCTTCCCATCTTCATCTTTCAGGAGTTTTAGGATCATGTTTCTACAGAGATTGTTTTGTTCGCTTTTTTTTTGCTCCTCCCTCTTATAAAGCCTAAGTAATGCAGTTATTTAATGGCTAATAGAACTTCAAGACTACACTGGAGGCTTTTGTAAGGTCAACAACAAAACCCATCCAGTTCTAGGTGTTATATTTTTCCCCTTGTAGGGGAGGCATCCCTCCAGAACAGAACTCAGCCATCCGATTGGGTCTTTTTAGAGAAAAGAAAAAGATCAGATTAAATATTTGCTGTTCATGCCTAACCTTACATCCTGAAGTTCACAATCAAGTTCCTGAAAGAAGTAATGGATTCAAAGCTCATTATCTGAGTTGTTACAGCCATAGTATTTAACTTAGGAACTAAATACTGTCCCCTTCAGCTACTCACCTGAAGGATCACTTTTAGAAACTTCAAGGTACAGTCCTAGAAGAGAACAGAGCACATTTTCTTTCATTTGGATTGCTGCCAAATAAGTCATTTATAGCCTCTTGGGATACTTGGAAGAGATGCAGTGAGGCAGACCTGAATTGTCTTGGCATTTTTACTGCATGTTATATATTTCTTAATTAATGGGACTACCTCTTCTGCATTGTTTAAATGTGTATTGGTATATATTTGTGTGTTTATGTCTTGGTTTGACTCCCTCTGTCATGTCTGCTCATTAAATAGAAGTTTTGGACTATGTAGTCTTCTGAATTGTAATAAATATGGATGTGTAATGAGATCAGATAATCCAAAGAACGAAAGAGAATCTTCTACTTGTATTTAACTAGTTTAATTAGGTTCTTACTCCTATGATTTTAGTTTGGAGACACGCACACAAAAAAAATATCCCCTCCAAACCTGACAGTTTCTCAGTCTTAAAGGTGTTTAGTCAATGAAATCTTCTGTACCACAACTGCCCTTTTCTTGCCAGTTTTCCATGCTGCAGGAATTCGATCGTGTTGTGACTGCAGTATTAAGCTGGCAAGGTGACATCTCACACAAAGTTGTTTGGTTTGGGTGTTTTTTTTTCCCCAACAGAATTCATGAGCTAAAAATACATCTGATTGTTTTTGTTCAAATAGCACAATAGTTTGAATCAAATTCCCCTCATATAATTCTGTTCTGGGGCAAGTTCAGCGCTCGCCGTTTGGAACCCTCACAGTTCTGAGCCAGCTCTGCAGTGGAGGCAGAGCTGCCTGGAGAGCTGTTCTCCAACAGAAGTGGAGAACTATAATTTCTTTGCATCGAGTCAATAATTCTGTTTTTGCTCTCTGTTTGTACACACAGAACTGGAAGTTCTACTGTGAACTACTTTAATTATAGAGGCCTGTTGGAGCTAGTTCATCCCAACCAGGCAGCAGCTTGAAATAAAAAATGAGCCCGCTTTTAACTGAGTTCAGTCTTTTTTTTTTTTTCTTTTGGACAATAAAGGAGTTGCAGGTATTATACACAAAGCAAACAACTCTCATCTCATGCCCCAGCTGTCATGCATGTTACCAAACAAACTAATCATGTCTAGGGTTATTTACACACTTTCCATCTGAAATTAAAAAGAGAACTGACTCAGCAGCTGGTGGCAGAGCCACTGCTCCTTATTCCAGGGCCTGAATCTTTTGAGTTAAGTTTCCAAGGATTGCCCTGCATAGGGAAACACTTTCCAGGTTGATAGAAACACCTAAAACTAAACAGCTGGCACAAAACCAGATCATATTTCTGGAAACACTCCCAATTATTTCAGCTCAACCCAAAGCTTCACTTGAAATAAGACAACTCGGGTCTCAATGGTGTCTTTGTTTCTCTGCTTTTTGACATACAAGATACGTACATTGCAGCACACCCCTGGAAGCTGCTGGGAATCATTCTGAAGGCGCTGGTCGGTCGGATACAGAGCAGCTGTTATCACCTTTGATAAGGATTTCACAGTGGAGTTCTATGTGATCTTTGCTGTGCAGCCAGTGAAGCCAAAAGCTGAGTGCAAAGCTGCAAAACAAGAACCGAGTCATGAGGCTTTTCCCTTCTGCTCATTAAGGCACACAAGGCAAGTAATTAAAGAACTTTAGTGTCTCTAATCAGATCTGGTTTTATTCAGAAGGGACTGAACATCAGGCAAAAGGTCTTAAAGCTTAGACACTGTCAGGGCTTCTGCAAGACTTCCAGAGTCCCCTGGCACGAAGAGCTCAGCAGGAACTGCTGCCACCAGCCTTGGTGCCCTCGGTACTGGATGTGCCATGGGCCCTCCTTGGGCACACAACGTGCCAGCCCCTTCTCAGCAGCTCTGCAGCTCTAAAGGTTGTGTAACACGGACTTGCAGGCTCAGGGTCACAGACTTGTTTGGATGAAAAGCTTTGAAAGGAGAATTCCAAAAGCTACTGGGGATAACTTAACTTTGGTTTGACTTTTGAAATCACGGGGACCTGTGTAATCACACTGCCATCCGTGGTCAAGCATCTTCTTCCCTGCAATGTATAATCTGTGCTGCACAATCCTAGCTGGAAGGGCAGGAGGAAGTCCTAGCAAGAGTGATAAATTGATTCTTCTCCGTGTTAATAAAGACTTACTAGAAAAAGCACTTGTAAATATTCTTCATTATTCCAGATTCAGATAAATGCTTCCTCATAACCTTACATCGCTATGACACCGTTCACCCCACAGTGCTTTACAATGACAAACAGCTAAGGATTCTTTTACCATTGAACTGCAGCCAACTCCAAGATGCAAAGCGACCGGCAAGCAGAGATGGGGCTGCAGGGGCCACGGCGAGCAGCGCTCTAACGAAACCCAGCGTGCAGTCCCCACCAGCACAAACCCATACGGTGATTATTGAGGGAGGTTCAACTTGAAAGGCACTCTCTTCTTACTTAGCCTGGAATGCAGTTCATCGACTTCGAGCCAGATGACAGATGGATCAGCTCTCCTAGGAGAGAACCTGGAGTCCCAGGGATTGCATCCGAGAGAGTCGTACGACAAGAGTCAGAAATTACAGAACATTTCTTTTCTTTTCCGCTCTTCTCTCTGGCGTGCAAGAGCTGACATGCTTTTTGAAGTCAAGTAAAATGGTCATCTACTATAAATCACCCCATTACTTTTCCGTGAGAGGCCATTGTTCCGGGTTTTATTACGTGTGCAGGCCGTGTGGTTTCTGAAACATACCCCAAGGAACAGCGCGTATCCCGAGTAAACAGCCTTTGTGTGCTGCTGTTTGGATTAAGGGAGTGTCTGCAGCCTGGTGCAGCACAACAGCTACGGGGGCCTATTGTGCAAGCAGCTCTGCGACCAAAGCCACTGGTAGACTCTGAGAACTTGCACTGTAAACAAAGCAGGCAGGGGATGGGAAGGGAACAGCACCATCAGCTCTATCAGAGGTAAAGCCCCAGACGCACCAGCCCAAAGAGGAGATTCCTTAGTTCTGAGACTACAACAGAGGACCAAGCCATGCCTGTTCCTACAGCTATGGATCACTCCTTCCTATTCCAACAGACATTGGCAAGTAGATGACTAGATCCAGCTCTTCCAGCACACAGACACGATCATCTTCAAGCAAGGATCCTTCTCTAGGCCAACGTTTCTGGATTTCTGCTGCATTATTAGGCCTTTCTCTTGCTCTAGCATACAAAGTGGATATAGCCTCTAGCCAGACACCCATAAAAAGCCTACAAAGAAAACGGGTTACTCCAAACCTGTGCAGATGCAGCATTCATAGTTCTGCGAGCTGCGCTCCTCAATTTGTGCACTGCACCAGAATGGTGAGAGACAAAAGCAGGATGTCTGCCTCGAACATCTCCTCTAAAATTAACTCCAAGGTGTTGATGCACCACGCAAAATTCCCCCTTCTCATCAGGAAATATCAACTCTGAAAAAAAAAAAACCCTCAGCATCTCCAAGCAGCTATTAGCCAGGGGACATTTTAGCTGCTTCAGTGTTTGCAGTGCCTCTTGTCATCTTGCACGCGTGACACAAGCTTAACAAAGTGAGGCTGCACTCTATTGATTTCTCATTAGAAAGCACGCCTCGCATTTTGGACAGCAACAAGGGGAGGAAACAACAACAGGGAGCAAAGCTGGTCAAATAGAAGCCAAACAAAATCTCTGGTGCTTCAGTTCTTATGTCATCTGAATGCTGACAGCTTGATGTCTCTGGGTGATGCCACACAAGGGAAATTAGCACCATCGCACTCTCAGGCACTGCCATCTGCACGTCAGCCTATGCAGAAATTTGTGCAGGCACTTATAAAGCAAAACCGATAAAAAAGACTTGATCTTTTGCATTCCTCTGACTACACTTATTTCCTGGAGGAAAGTGCTAATTAAAAATAACCCAGTATCGCTCCAACGTAGCTGCAGCCACGCTGGGATTCTTCCCTGCTGTGCTACGGCAGAAGCTGATTAGTTCATCCCACTCCAGCATATGGCCTGGTTTGGAACACAGAATTTCCACAATGCAGGAAACACAGGTGCTCTGGGACCATAAAACCAAAGCAAAACTGGTCCTGAATCTACTGGCCACAACTGACAGTCCCACACACGAGAGCAAGCTAATAAGAATGAATATATTTTTTAAATTCATTTTATTTTGCCTCTCCCTATCATCTGTCTGCCTGCCAGAGCCAACGCCGCGCTGCAGCAACAGACTGCCCAGATAACCAGAGGTGTTCCAGGACCAAAGGACGCTGAGTAACCTGGGAACACAAACGCCCTTTGTCTACACCTTCTGGGGGTTCTGCCAGCAGCTGTACTTTTATTACCTATTTATTTGCCTTCGTTTTAAAAAGTAGAAGCATATCTTTAGTTCCGAGACTAACAAAGCTTCGATGAGGATGAATCTGGTCTGTTATCTCTTCTGCACTTACAGCACGTACCCAGAAGGCTTTTTCAGCAGCCGCTGGCAAGGGAAGAGCTGGAGGATGGGGAGCAGCACGCTGCTTCGGGTGTGCAGAGTGCCAGTCGGCGTGGCGAGCGCTGCCAGCGGGCTCGGGCCCCAGTTAAAAACACAGCGTGTGAGGCTGGAGGCCCCAAGCCATTTGAAGACAGCATAGACAGGATCTACACCCAAAACAGCACCAAGAATGCACCTTCAAGCAAAACTGTTTGGCCACTAGGCACAAAATCCAGGTCCTTTCAATCACAGAATTCTCAAACCTCTTCCGAGCCACTTTGCTTTGACCCGTGCACCGATTCCCTGGATTCACCACGGCGCAAGAGGATACAGAGAGAGCAGGAGATGGCTTTAGACCTCCAGAACACCAAAGCTGCAAGAGTTTCCTCACAGGGTGGCCAATTAGCCAAAGAACTCTCTGATGGTGTTGGCTTCAGCACCCAGATGGACTAACACGGGGGCACATCCGAGGGAAGATTGTGAAAGCCGCTGCAGATTCGCCCTCATATCCACTCAGATGCTAATGAGCGCCTAAAACGGCTGGAAAAAATGAAGCAATCAGCTCTTGTGCAAAGGCCCAGCACAAGGCTTTCCACAATACTGCTCTGCATTCTACTGGATCCCAGTTTGGAAGCGAATTTTACTCTTTAAGGGGAATTTTACTCTGCTTCGAGTTTTACCCAAAGTCCAAATTACTTTCTTTGTAGCTTAGAATTTAAAATTCAGATAAATACATTTTTTTTTTTTTTCATCTCAACTGCTACCAGAAGGCAGCACTCAGAACTGTCAGGAAGTACACAGTCAGCAGAATACATCCAATTTTTTTTATTCCAGCCCTTACAGGAAATCAGAATGGAAAACCTGCTGAAAAGCACCTGGCACTGGGCACTGTAAGGAACTTCTTACCTTATTAACCGCATCCCCACTCTGATTTGACACAAACACGCCAGCAACGCATGAACTTGAATAGCTCCTTACCTTTGTGCCACTCTGGTGGCACAGCAGTTCCCAACAAACTGAGCAGCTCTTGCTGTAAACCAGCCACCAAAATCACAGGGCTTGATAACGAGCAGCGTTGGGACAGTGGCAGCACTCTGATAACAACCTGCCACTCTTCCTGCCTCACTCGAGCCTCTTCTTACTCCTGCCAGAGGGTTCGAACCACAGGCACCCATGGCTCTGGAGTTAATTGTAGTCAACGTTGCCAGGCCTGACAACACAGCAGCATCGCTTTCCCCTCCCAGTGCCTTGCTGGTGTATTTTAAGCATCACATCTCCTGGTATCTATAAGGGTTAGCAGGAGATGCTCAGGGGGATCCAAGCCTGCCGCTCTCCGAAGCCCAAGGGCAAGCAGGGCAGTTATCCCCACGCTCTGTCCCTAATCAGAAGGTTGATTTTACAGTCTCTGTATTCCCCCGAGCCTCCCAGCAGAGATCAAAGCCAGCCATGCTTGGGTGTGTACATGCACATACATGCATGGAGAAGACACAATAATTATGGTCTGAAAACTTCTCTGCTAGAAAAAGAACTGGTTCCCTTTTTGTCGCTTCCCTCTCCCCCACAAACACTCACGCTGGCCCAACTTACTCCTGGAGAACAAGCTTGGATTGCAAATCACCCAGGGAGAAGTGGCATCAACCAAGTGTATCTTGGCTGAAAAACATGTGCTTTGAAGAGCAGAAACTCAACACCAACGCAGGTTTTGATGCCACGGCACAGACCCGGTGACCTCTTTCTTAAGTTTTACCTTCCCTGCTCAGCTCACTGGTCGCTGGTGCCACCCTCCACCTCAGGGAAGGGGAGATGGTAGTGGCTGAATGGCCACTTCATTGAGTTGCTAATTCCATAGACACTGCTGATGGTAGGATTGAAGAAAATCCAGGAAACTGGGACCTTCCTTTTGCTGACTTGGTTGCAAAAAAAAAGGGAAAAGTGCTGGGAACTCACAAATTCAGAGTTTTGACATCACCTTCTGGCCACTGCTAGAAAGGAGAACACGGTCCCGGAGGGATCTCAGCCTGAGCCAGCACACAGCATCTCAGAGGACAGTCAGTGGCCACCAGCTGACTAAGGCAACCCAAGATACTCCCTGCAGTGCCGTATTTCCTAGCCTGGCACCCCCTTCCCAGGCTGCCAGCACGCACTTGGGCACGTCCAGAACCACCTCGTTTCTTTTGCTCCCGCGCAGGAGGCTCTGCTTGCGAGACGTGGCATCCAAGGGGGCATCGCGGAGCAGTGGGAGGGCAGGTGTAGAGTACAAGTCGAGTCGGGTGAAGCCCTGGAGCCTGCGAGGGCTGTGCACACCTTCCCAAATTGACCGCGGGTGCTGCACCAGCCGGAATGCGCTCAGGGGGAAAAGGTGTAGAAGGAGTTGACAAGACTCACCCTTTCCAGAGGTGGGGAGGCTGGCTTTGTAGCAAGTGGTGTCTGGGCATGCCAGCCTGAGCGAGAGAGCAGTTTGTGCCACTCAAAAGATGGGTCTATCACCGTGCCCCAGCAGACTGCTGGTCCCGCTCACTCAAATACGTCCTTTTGCCTCGGCCGATGTTTCAAGAGACAACTGTCCTTGTTCCTACGGTGCATGAATACCCCAGTACCTTGCCAAATAGCAATCCAATGCTTCCAGAGCTCTAGCAACAGGTTTCAAACATTTTCTGTGCCACCAGGAGCACTTCTGCCTCCCCTACTACCTTCCAAATTCCTTTGTAAAGCAGAGAATTCAGCTCCTTCCTTTTTTAAACACAAACCAGTAATCGTTTCAGGCTAAATAAGAAGGGTTTTGTGCTTGACAAAATGGCTTTTTTTTTTTTTTCCCCCTGATGTAAGTTGCTGTTAGTCCATTGCCCCCAGAAGACCCCTCGAGACCCCTGCAGATCCTCGACCGTGCCCTCAGATCCCCCTCTCATGTCACCACGGTGCTGCTGAACACTGAAGTGACAGTCTCCCTCTTGCTGAGCTCACATTGCTCGACGTCCTGCCCAGGTTACTACTGGGAAAGCATCACCCTAAGATCACCACCGCCACAAATCGTGCCCCACGCAGCAGATGTGTTCTCCAGCTGCTGGAATCCCACAGCCAGGGCAGGACAGCAGCGCTCCTAACCCAGCAGGAGGTTGGAGCACAGGAACATGCAGGGCTGGGGGTGCAGCAGATGCACGGGTGTGCGTGTTCCACTGTAACCTGGGGCACTTCCAGCTTGGGGTTCCAGCACGATGGCCGTCATCAGGCCATGGAATAAAAGACGCTGGCATTGTGCTCAAGAAATTTGCGGTAAGAGTGATAACAGCAAATCTAACTGAAGGGATAACTTCAGCCAGTGGTAAAGACAGAAGGTTCCTCAACACACAATAAAGTATTTAATTCTCTGATAACAGAGTGAAATAAAGATAGCAGGGGAAAAGCAAGAGCTCACTATCAATGGAAACAGAGAAAGGGATGCTGATATTTTAAGGCATTCACCTTTAGGTTATAAGCTGCTTATCTCAGACTGCTCCTTATGTGGTCTCCTAGGGAACCGAGTCAGACAATAAATCAGAAGTGCCAACATTTATCAGAAGCTCCAACTAGCCAAAAACATCAGCTCTCCTAAGAATGCCAAATCGGTTTTGCAAGATGCAGGGCCAAGCCTGCAGGGGCTGGTTCCCAACGCCGCGATCGAACCCAAACGAAGCGCTGCTTAAACGCCTGCTCCTCACTGCTCTGTCCTCCTGGAGCCACGGGCTGTGGCAGAGGCTTCAGGGAAAGGTGAAAAGAGGAAAATCAACCTGGCATTACGCAGGCAATGGTTAATGTGCACATCAGGACAACTTCTGTGTCTGTGTCTCATGTGCCCAGTCAGCCACAAAAATAACCCTACCCCTTCTCCTCACACTTTGAAGCATGTAAGAGATTATTTTTGTCTTAGTCTAAACAGGTGGGGAAGAAGCAAGAGAGCAGAGGTAGGAATAAAGACAGCTTGAGGAAAGCCAGCAAGATCAGCGTAAGAATGTTCTCAAACTGCAGCTCTGCTGCTAGACACAAGGAAAAAAATCCAGACATTTCCCATGTGCAAAAACAAACAAACCAACCAAATCTCTCTTTTAAACTGGCGAAAACTTCCTGACCAGTTCCAAAATGTTTAGGTGCTTATATGTAACCAAAAGAATGTCACAGGAGGCGTTCTCGGGGCTGTGTGTCCTGTGTCCCCCCCCCACCCAACCTCCATCCCTGCCTGACCCCCAACCACCGCCCGCAGCCCCTTCCCAGGCACTGCCTGACCCCCAGCGCTGCCCCTGACCCCCTGGCCCCGGCACTGGGTCCGTCCATCCGTCTGTCCATCCATCCATACATCCATCCGTCCATACATCCAACCATACATCCATCCGTCCATACATCCATCCATCCCTCCCCAGCCGCGCCCCTGCTGCAGCCGGAGCCAGGGCTCCCCCTGGCAGCGCACGGGAGCAGCGCAGCCCCGAGCAGCCGGTTCTTGGAATGAATGCCCTTTTGGAATCGTTTTCTTGCCTTAGCTGCTTTTTTTTTTTAATTTTTATTTTTTTATTGTACCTTGGGGTTGAAACACGGACGGACCAGGCTGGCACAGCTCCGTGGCAGCTCCGCGTGAAACGCAGCCCGGTTCGTGCCCGGGGCAGGGCACGGCTGGCGAGAAACGCACGGTCCGCACCAAGCGGGTGCTGGAACTCCTCACGAACCTTGGTGAACTCCTTCTGAGGCCATTCTACATTAGAAAAATAAGAAACGAGGAGAAAAATGTAGGCTGCAGAGTCTTAGAAATGGTTCAAGTCTTCGCTCAAGTTCTATTCTGGTTGGTCTTTTTATTGGACTTCACAAGCCTTTTTGCAGCTGTGTTTTGACTTTTGTGGCTGTGGAAAACCTGCCCTTCACCAAAACAGCTTCAACATCCTGTAGCTGCCATTACCCACCCTTTGCTGACCAAACCAAGATAATCCCTGCAGGATATGACAACTGAGACTCAGCATCCCAGCGGCAAACCCCTTCTCCTGGAATTTGTGCTGAAGTGCAGTGCACACTTCCCAGGATGGTTTCGCTCCAAAGTGCCACCAAGTGACTTAATAGGCAGTGAAGAGCTATTTAAATCCAATTAAATAACTCCCCACCTATTTGTGACTATCAGAAAGAAAAAAACCCAGCCATTGCTGGGAGATCCAGGGAGAAGGCCTGTAGCAGAGGTTATAGTGGGCATCAGCATTTAAATCCGAGAAGGATGTTCATCATTTAACAAGCTTCAAGCCTGCATCCACTCTGGGGGACTGAGGAGTCCTTGGGGACCTTGTGGGAACAGGTATTTAAAGCAGGCTCTCCTCCTAACAACCAGCCTGCCTGAAATGAAGCAAAACCGAGTAAATGAGGTTTTTGGAGGAGGCAGAGTCAGATCCTGATCATTAACACTTAGGTAGCTTTTAAACATTTCCCAGCACTCTCGTTGTGGTTCTTTCTCTCTCTCTCTGGTGATGCTCTGCTGCTGCTTCACTTGTCTCCAAGCTGAAGTCCAAGACAAAACAACAATAAAATTCTACATTTAATCTCACACGGCCTCCCAGCAGTGCACACTTTGCTGGAACTTATTAACCGGCTTCCAGCTTGTTCCCTGCATAATCAGTTTGTACTTCAAAGCCTCTGCCAGCAGACAGAGCTAAATGATGGTGTTAAATTCACTCATGTATAAAATTAATTAGTTTTGGGGCAGGACAGGGGATATTGGTTGTCAGAAGTTGGGATATTAGTTGAATGGGGTCGCTCAGGGCTCTGGGGACCTTTGTAACTTCCCAAGCAATACCTCCGGGTCTTCTACCCTGAATGTGGGCTTTCAAGTGGGGCGGATGAGAAGAGCACTGGTGGCTCCCTGCAGGGAATCGTGCAGGAGCACAAGGATTATTCCCGAGTGGAGCGGAAGGCTGTGCTTGCTCTAGTTACAGGCAGAGGGACTGCTCCTGTGCTGAGCACAAACACACGCTTGGCAGGAGCAAGGCACCAATTGCTGCTGCAGAAATCACCCGGCACCGTAACTCTCCCCAAAACGGCTGCGCTGCCAGAGCTGCTCTGCTCCCCATCCCGGGATGGCCGAGATGTCTCGAGGCCAGGTCTCCCAAGAGGCCATTAGTCAAGTCTAGGGCTTGCTGAGCCCCGAGCCTGGCTGCTGGGGGATTCTGTTACACACAAATCACGAGGAGGGAAAACAGCATCTGGCTCATCACCTGCTGAGGCAGCGAGCACAGGTCACATCAGGGAGCTGTCCTTTTTCCTCTGCATCTCTGGTTTCCTTCTAGGATAATCCTTTCCCAATTAACTTTTGAGGACTCGGACATTAATTTAATTATTTTCAAGTCTCACCATTGAAGCTCACAACTGAAGACACCCTGAACCCGTGAGGCATCAGGGGCAGGTTCAAGCCTCCTTGCCTCGCTCGGCTAAACACGAGGGGTTTAGCAGAGCAATTTTCACATTTCATCTTAATCCAACAGTTAGCTGTAAATCCACCCCCCTCGTTGAGGCTGTGCTCACTCTCGCTTCGGTGTGACAGGCGCGATGCTTCGTTAAGCCCCAGGGTGGGATTTGATGCCATGAATTGATATGAATATCTGCAGCGAGAGCCAACAGCACTCTGGGTTATGGTCCCAGACTCCTGACAAGCTCAGTGGTGATCTCTCTTTGGTGCTCAGTATAAGGCAAAAAGCTCCTTAGATAGAACCAGGCTCAGACTGTCTACCAAACAGAAGCAGATCCAGGGCTTTGAATGTCCTGGGGCAGAACCACGCACACAAACCCCCACCTGATTTGGAAGCAGGACTATGACCATGGTATAGCCTCTCTGTTTTGGGTTTTTTTTTTTTGTGACAAACAAAACACAGAATCTCAAGCAACCAACACACAAAACACCCAGGCACCCATCCCTCCTGCTCCCCACCTTAGCCACCCAGGGTGGTTCCCCACATCCACCCCCTCCTGCAGCCAGCCCAGCCCAGCCCGTGAGCTCCTCTGCAGCCAGGGTGCAGAACAAATGTGATTATTTTGTTGCTGCTACAGCAATATCCACATTCTCATGCCCATACAGAAACCCTAAAGAAAAATCACCCATTGATGCTTGACCTGCATGTTAATTTGGTTCATTTTCCAGACGACAGCAGCTCGGTGAGACAGGGAGATAATGTAAAGGCCAATGAAGTAATCCATTGATTTCAGGCTGTGGTTTCCCTCCCAGCCGGCTCTCACTACAGCCTGCGATTTGCTTGCATGATGAAGTGATAATCCATCACAGCCAAAAATACCGGTCTGCAGATCATCTGAATTTTAAGTGACAAAAACTCTGCATTTGGCAGGTTCCAGAATGTCACCGTTCTGAAACGCGGGGCAACGTTTCCCGTTTGCAGCAGTGCTAAGTACATCCGCATGGCCTTTCAAATCTGTTCTGCAAACGCGTGTGAAAACAGCGTTTAAGAGATGCCTTGGCAATTAGCACCATGCACATGGGGAAGAGTCAGAGACAAAGCAATAGTCTGGTAACGTTAAGCAGTGTCCTTTGAAGGCACACCAGCCAGGCTGGCACGGGCTGATCCAACCTCCGACGGAAATAATTCCTTCAATCTACGATCTGCCTGAAAAATCAAGAGTTTACTCCTGCCACGGCTTTCTCCTTCATCCACCGTTATCAGGCACTTAGAGGCATCGAGTCAGATACTCCTTGAAATCGATTTCTGAGGAGGGGTCATTATCATTTCTAGTCCGTGCTGCTCGAACACCTTATTGAACAAGCGGTGCGAGGCGAAACGAGTTGCTTTCATAAGAGCTCTGGGTTGTTGGCTTTTGCCATCAAAGCAACCAACCATTCTTAATCCCATCTGCTGTCTCCCCTGAGAAGTCCTGGTCTGCAAGGAGCGCTTCAAAAATAGATGGACAATCTTCCTACTCTGTAGATCAAAACCAGCAGTTCCTGCCAGCTCTTCACAAGGGTCCCAAAGGAATCGGGGGTTCAACTTCAGGTTAAAACATATAAAAATTGATAAGCCAAAGACTATCCAGATGTTTATCTGTGGATCCCTGGAAGGTTTAAACCTGATTTCCCGTCGAGTTGAATAGTCCCCTGAACACGGGCGCAGACACCTGAGTGAGTTGACAAACACACCAACATTAGTGGGCATAACCCAAAATTCTCACCGCGACAACTGCCCATTCAACATCCCAGATGCTGGGGAATGGCACCCATGGGGGCTTCAAACCCATCTGGGGCAGAACTGGCACAGCACAGCTCAGCGTCCCGTGCTGCTGGGTGCAGAACCGGTCCTGCAGAGCCTGTCCTGGCCCTTTCTCCTCAGCACTGCTGCCAGTAACAGGTCTGGGCTGCCCGGGGTGACCCCGGCCACGCTCAGCCCGGCAGGCGGTACAGGATGTGCAGCTCCTGTACTTTATCACCTCCTCCTCAGACACCCCACATCAAGTGGGGATTAAACAGCATTAACCACCCTCCCGAAGGCTCTGGTCGCACTGCTCTGCCTGCCAGAGAACCAGAACGGTCTGAGGATTAACTACTCGTGTCCTAACCAAAGAACAAAGGGGTGGTGAGTGGGTGTTAGTGAAGCTGCAGGGGAAGGGCTCACCGCTCTTGTACACAAAGCTGGTGCCTGTTTCCAAACAAGGGGTGATAGCAGTGCCACAGCCTTGGCACAGCAGGTTGGTGGGCAGGGGAAGGGCTCTCCAGGGTGGTGTCACCTCTCACCAAACCCGCTGCTGCTGTCCAAAGGTGCATCTCCCAGTTCACACCAGAGAGGTCTGTGCCCCTGGGTCACCAATGACATCGAGGGCAGCATCTCCTTCAGCGTGAGGAGCTGCGGTCTCTCCAGCCTCCCTGCCTGGCACCTCCACCCCAGCAATTCCCATGACAGCACGACTCCTCAGAGCACAGTAACAAACTGCAGACGCCCAAGAGTCAAGAGCTACAGCAAGGAACTGCCAAACAAAGCCAGCATCCCAGCGCTACAACTCCATCAGCACGACACGGGTCTCCTGCCCGCAGCCATTTAATTAGGAGCAGCAGAGAGCACATCGCGAGCACAGCTTTCTGCTTCGCTTGCAGGAGCCGCAGCACCGGGGGGAGACAGCCCATTAGGGCCACGTTTCCTAGGAGATCTTCAGACACTAAGGTGGGGTGGGAAAAAAAAAAAATCATACCCACGTTTCATGCAAGCTGAAGGTAGCAATTCCACTGACATTTCTGTTCTGTTAAGCATGTTGAGCTAAACCACTAATGAAACTACATCAACAGGCTTTCACTGGGCTTATTTTGTCCTACTCTGCACGTACACAAAAAAGGCATCAAGAAAGTTGCTCAAACAGCTTAAGAGGAGCAGCAGGTCTAGTGGTAGTACTGCTAGCAGCCAAGCATCACCCAGTAAACGTGCTCCTCAGCATCTTCACGTCCCTTTAGGCTGACACTCCAGCAGCTTTCAGGGCAGGTAAGAAATGCCCAGTGTTTTAACTGAACAACACAAGCTGACCTCACTGCTGGTCACTCAGTGGGAAGTGGTCTCACCAAGGCAGCTGCAGAAACCCAAACAAGTTTCCTCCTCTGTGGGCACAGCCTGGGCCTGACTATCAAACAGGCAAGAACAACCTTTAATCAGAAAGCCTTGAACTTTGCTTTAGCAGGGAGAGCACAGATCACCGCTGACATTTTCCGTATGATTCATCACTTTCTAATATCTTGTCCTGGAACAGCTGCTCCTCTCCTTTCATAACCCTGATTGATGCTTCTCCTACCTGGAAGGCAATGGGTTCTGAATAACTGCAGCATTTCTAGCAGGCAAGCAGGGGAACAGTAGACAAAGCAGATCTGGGGTCATGGAAAGGTTCTTATTCACTTCCCTCCTATATTGAGATTTTCAATTAAACATATCTTAAATCCTGGGCTCTTCTTTGTCTGCACCAAGGCAGAGGGAGGAGGGTAAGATGCCTCCAGCACCCCCGTGCCCAGCAAGGCTATCGCAACCCCGATTTCAGCTTCAGATGCTGGAAGGTGATGTGGGCTGAAGCGGCTGCAGGTGCCAATGCCCAAAGCAGCCCAAGCACCGGGGAGCTGCCTGCAGGGCCAACCCTGCCCCACGCAAACCTGTCCCCAGGCAGCCACCCTCGGGACCAGATCCTGGCAGCTCTCTGGGTGATGGATCCAAATTTCCTAGCAAAGTGTTTGTTAACCCATCTCTGTAGGGTCTAAAAACCCCATGCACAGCCCAGACCTCCACCGTATACAGCAAAAGAAAGTACCTTCCCCAGCCTGGCCACAGTATCTCTGCTGCCTTAGTGGGACTTCTGCCCTGGGTGGATTCTCTTGTCCCTGCCAGGCAGCTGTTAATGGCTTGTCTGTCTGTCCATACCAGAGCTCCCAGGCATACATCTTCCCCACAGCAGCCTGTCAGGGAGGACAAGGACAAGCCGTTTGTTTCCAGCCTTGAAATGTAATTTTGTTTTTTTTATTATTGATTTTTAAGGTGGTAAATGCTCTGGCTGTGTCTGGTTTTTAAATGCTAATGGTGATAACAGCAAAAGGAGATGAGGGAGCAGGGAAGGAAATTGAAGCATTTCACAGCTACCAAAGTCTTTAAACATCCCTGGCTATGCAAGGAAACCAACAGGGAGAACGGACGGATGATAAACAAGTCATTTGCTATCTGGAAGATGCCTGTAGCTTCCCTTTCTCCTCTGGCAGTTGCCTCTACTTAAGCAGTTTGCTTCCACACGTATGGGTCCAATGAAAAGACACAGCAAAACAACAAGGGAAAAAAGTAAACTGTGACAGAGTCATCAGGACACCCCAGGACTGGATTTATTTAATCCATCAGAAATCCTCTGGTGCTCTTTGCCAGCCTACAAAGCGCTTTGGGCTCACCTTGCTGGGGAGAGGAGCTGGGTCCAAACCCCACTGGGACAGGCTGGGTTGTCTCCCCTGTCTTTGGGGGGCACACATGCCTCTGGGCACGACTCAGGGGTAATTGGGGTGTTTGGGTGGGCAGGGCTGTCCCCAGACCGCAGAGGGGCCGGGAGCAGCGTGATGCTCTGAGGCAAGCTGGGCTGAGTCAAAGTCACAGCACCTCCAGGGACAGCAGCTCAGCCTCACGAGTTCATGTTCAAGGCAACGTGTTTAAGCACTGATACTTGAAAGTTTAGTTCTTTAATGCAGTGCTGTCAGCTTTTGTTACCCTGCTTGCCAATTTTTACAGCTTCACATGGATTTTCCATTAAAATCAAAGCCTCTTGCTCCAACCCACAGTGTCCCTCCCAGGCAGCGTTCTGGGGCACTTGCCATGTGTTTAGCATATTTATTTATGCGTCCGGACACGCTCGCTAATATTAAGTGGGATCAGAGATTTTAATTAAATGGAAGAAAAACACCACCAAATCTGAATGAGGGAAAGGTGGGGGGAGGAAAAGGGAGGGCTGACTGGCACCTGGCTCATAATTACCTTCAAATTACAGAAGCTCCTGGCTTCAGTTCGCAGAGCTGTGCGACAGATAACGCTGTACAGGGTGATGGGAGTCATGGAGAAAGTGTTGAACTGAGTTCCCATCTAAAGAGGGTTTGATGTTTTGGGTCACTTCACATAGTATCAGGTGGTACAGGGCTGTGCTAAACCCCCCAGCGCTCCCAGTACCGGGTGAAGTCACACCCTCTGTTCCATGGCTGCTCTGCAGGGAAATCTGTTTTCCTAACGAGACCCCACAAGGTCGCTTTTCTGAGAGCTCTTTACAAACATTGCAAGCAAAAAAAATCAAATTATATCAAGTTTTTAGCTTCCAAACTCCCCAGGTCTGAGAGAAACAAAGGACAGTCCTACATGGCAAGAGCAAGGAAGGCTTTTAAAGGTCCTGAACCCTTTAAGAACTGGCAAGTCGCAGCAGTTTCTATTTTCAGGGGGTGGAGGAGAAGTCATTCATGACTTAATTTTGACAGGGAGTTGGCATTAAGAGCAGCGTTAGATACCAGGAACTCCCAGCCCTCATTCCTCAGCCTTTCCAAGGAGATGATCCCGAGCTGCTATAAAACAGTTGCAACGCCGTTAATTTTCTAGCGTCTGAACCAGCACAAAACGACCAAATCTTGCTTTTTCCTGACATGAACCCCAAAAAGGCACTTCAGTGATTAAACGCTAGAGCCAGACCAAGTATGCTTTATGCTGTCAGCAATCTGAGTTTAACACCACCACATACCACAAATAAAATATCTGTGTTGAAGAGGGAGCCAAATCAGCATACAAACCCAAGCCAGCACATTTTATTTATTTAACCAGCAAACTACCCGCAAAGTGAAATAACCATCTCCTCTGCCAAACGACTTAGCAATCACAAAGCCTCTACCTCTGTGCTCTACGGTGAAAAGAGCACGGGGTGCAGCTGGTGATAGAAACAGCATTTTCTGTGTTATGCTTCATGGTGTATTGACGTTACCAGCTGCCAAAAATTAGCTGTGTAACACGGCATTACCCTGACAAACCAAACGATAAGAGCTTAGGAATTACATATTCCCCACACCTCAGCATCGCACCCAGGGGGATGGGAGGAAACACAGACCATGGGACAACAGTTTTCACAGTCTTTCAGAGCTCGTCACCCTACAGCAGCAACAGCCAGCGGCACAGAGCCCCGAGAGTTACTTCCAATATCACACACACCTCCCCCCTCCCCTGGGCACAAACCACCAGAGAACAAAAAGATGCATTACCAAGAACCAGCAACGTTTACTCCATCCTGCAACACCTCCAAACTCAACCACCCCAGGGCCTGGCATATGGGAAAGAGCCTAAAGAGCTGCAGCTGGGCTGGGCAGGGCACAGCTGGGCACATCTGCACCATCACCTCCCAGGGGCTCCCACAGCACTAAAGAAAAAAAACTCTGGAGCTGCTGAGCTGGAGAACCCAGCCATGGTGTTGCTGCAGCACGTACAGACCAGCAACGCCAGCGACGTGTCAAAATGCTCAGGAAGCCCATGAAAGAAAGAGAGTTTATTTTTAAATCCATCCGCTTGAAACATTCCCTTGCTGTGATAATCCCTCTCTCTAAAGAAAATGTATTTCTATTTCCCAAGGATCGTTTTTCTTTGGTGAATTAGCTTCACTTTCCCCTAAGCACCTTTGCAGCAGCATTCTCCTCACAACTAAACTTTGGTAAATCTGGAGTAAAAGCTCTGACTCGGAGGAAGATGCTCCCAAGTCAAAGTGGTGCCAGCGAAAGCTGAGTCTGTCCTCACAACTCTTGAAACGGTTCTCTCTCTGCAGAATCTGCCCCTCCATCTCTGCCTCCATCTGAGCTTTTCACTGCTTTGTTTTGCACTGCCCTCTATTAATCTTCCAGACAATCAGCCGTCTGATCACAAACAGAGAAAATTACATTATTCACAGAAATACCTTCCTATCTCTAACTCCAGCACCTCTGCCAGGCACTTCCCTCCGATAGGTACTTTAGATCCACAGGGTCTTTTATAAGGATGAATGTCTTTTAATTAGATACAAACTGCGCTCATTTATGGTTATTAGAGGTGATCTGCAAATCTTTATTTGGCAAATAACGTCCTTCTTCCAGGCAACTCCACTGGGTAAGCAGCCAGCGAGCCAGAGCAGGCTCTGCAAGCAGCAAAGCCCACATCAAGCAGAGGAGCTCTAGGAAGGAGCCCGTGTGGGTGCGTTTCTTTTGTTTGCTGCCGTCGTCTTCCCCCAGTAGAGAAAGGAAAAGATGCTGTAAATAGCTGGGTGGCTTTATTTCTTACTGATGTTGCAAAACAAAGTGAAAACGTGTGTATACACACAGGTATATTTGTATACGTACGCAAGGAAAATATTTTGCAATCGCACGCCGTGCATTGAAGGCTCAAAAAAAGAATGGGAAGGGAGGATGAGGAGCAGAGGAAGGCGAGGAGGTGCTCAAGCTCCCGGCCCCCAGCTCAGCTGCAGCTCTGCTGGGGCAGGTAGGATGCGAGAGCATTTCAGCTCCAGTCCCCTCTGTATTTGCAGCAGCTTCAAGTGCAGTTGTGCTTCGCCCAAGGGTATCTCTGTTGTCCAGCACCTTTCCCCCGGCTCACACCCCACCTTTGCATAAAGTCTCCAACTGCTGGGGTCTCTTCAGTCCCCTTCTCCCCATCAGCTTTTCTTTTCCCAGGGTTGTTTTTGTGTGTCCCAGCAGACAGACAGACACACATCCCCCATCCTCTGTCCCCCAGGACAGAGGGTTCTGCTGGGCCAGGAGTAGCCAAGAGTAGAGATTCAGGGGGATCTGACTAGTAGGGACAGTGCAAATCAGGGCCAGAGCATCCCCAGCCCTGATGCTGCCAAAGAGGGGACGCAGGGGATGGAAGCACAGGAGGGTTCCCAACCTTTGGCTCTTGCCCAGAAATCACGTTTGGTAGAAGCTGCTGGCAAAGCCCGGGGACAGCAGCCCCTGAGGGAGCGGCAGGAGGGAAAGCAGCTCTTGGCTGCCCACTGCAGAGCCCAGCACTGCTCAGCACCGGGGCCAGGAGGCTGGGGCCAGGCAGGGAGGGGAGCTGCCAGGCTATAAAACCCAGAGCCGGGCACACAGAGCTCACACACAGCGATCAAGAGCCACCCCCGGCAGCCCTGCTTCCCACTGGGACACAGACTCTCAGACACGGCTCACCTGACTCTTACTGGTTTTGGAATGAAAAGGCCAAAGAGATGCAGCCTCTGTAGCATTTTCTTTTACTTTCACTGCACTCAAAAGAAGCAACAAAGAGGACTCCCTTTCCCCCTTCAATTTACCAGCGCAGGGGGGAGAGGGGATGCACAAGATGAGCAGTCCAGGGAGAAATGATGATTTGGGAATATTTAGTGCAGATGAGAAAAAGATAAAAGACTGAGCCAGGAGCTCCTGCAACTCTTCGTTTCTCAGGAATATTTGCATGCAGCAGCCCAGTCCGAGAGGGAATTGCAGCACTGGGTTAGCGTGGCGAGCTGCACAAAGCAGAGGAGGTGAGAACCTGCACCAGTGTCGGGGACCACTGGAGGAGACACATCCAGCCACCCCAGCCGGAGGCAAAGGAGCTGGTGCAGCAGTGCTATGGGGCAGCACTGACCCCAGCAGTTCAGCCCTGGGGAAGCAGGGAAGCATTTAAGAGGCCCTCAGAGGCAAGTGTTGGAGCTGCCTGTGCTCCTGCAGAGCTTCCTGAAGGGATGGAGCCAGGCTGGGGTTGGAACAGCACTCATCACAGACAGCCTGGGCATGGCCAGGGGCTGCTGAGCCCCCAGACCCTGGCAGGAGACCCCAACCTGAACCACTTGCACACGCGGGATGAAGAACTGGCCAAGGCAGAGATCGGGGTGCTGGCCACCATCCTGGCTGTAGCAACGGTAGGCAACGTGGGGGTGCTGCTGGCAATGTACCGCCTGGGGAAGAAGATGAGCCGGATGCATCTCTTCATCTTGCACCTGGGGCTGACCGACCTGGGCGTCGCGCTCTTCCAGGTCCTGCCGCAGCTGCTCTGGGAGGTGACATTCCGCTTCCTGGGGCCAGACCCGCTCTGCAGGGCAGTCAAATACCTGCAGGTGCTGAGCATGTTTGCCTCCACCTACATGCTCATCGCGATGACGCTGGACCGCTACATGGCCGTGTGCCACCCGCTGCACAGCCTGCAGCAGCCCAGCCGCCAGGCCTACGTCATGATCGGGGCGACGTGGCTGCTCAGCTGCCTGCTCAGCCTGCCCCAGATCTTCATCTTCTCCTTGCGGGAGGTGCGCCAGGGCTCAGGGGTGCTGGACTGCTGGGCGGATTTCAGGTACCCATGGGGAGCCCGAGCCTACATCACCTGGACCACATTGTGCATCTTCATCCTGCCCGTCGGCATCCTCACCGTCTGCTACAGCCTCATCTGCTACGAGATCTGCAAGAACCTCAAAGGCAAGACCCAGAGTGGTGTCCCCAGCACGGGGGGACCTGCAGCAGCTGCTCCTCCTGCACCCTGCTCCTCCAGGAAGAGTGGGCAATGCCCCAGCGGGCAGCCCTCCCGGGTGAGCAGCGTGCGGACCATCTCCCGGGCCAAGATCCGCACGGTGAAGATGACCTTTGTCATCGTGGTGGCCTACATTGCCTGCTGGGCACCGTTTTTCAGCATGCAAATGTGGTCAGTGTGGGATGAGGATGCTCCTGATGACGGTGAGTAGCAAGTGGGGGTGCTGGGCTGTAGCCCAGAGCCCGTGCAGAGCCCTGGGCACCCGAGGCATACAGCATGTCTTGAGGGGGTTTCTGATTTAGTAAGTTGACTTTTTCCTGGAAATTTTCACCCTGCTCATGGTCAGAAAGAATTTTATCCGAGATAAAAAGGCTTCTGGGAGATGCTTTGGCCAGCAAACAGGCTGAAGGAAGGTCCAGAAGCTGCTGCTGGGTCTCATTTCCTAGCACTCTCCCTGAGGCTGTGCTGGGAATGGGACACAGGACAAGTGCCCAATCCAAAAAGAGCCCCCAGCACCCTCCCATTCCACACTGGGACCCTGCCCAGAACATGCCCAGCCTGGTGGATGTCTCAACTCTCCCCTTTGCCTTCCCAGAGTCCAGCAACGTGGCTTTCACCATCACCATGCTGCTGGCCAGCCTCAGCAGCTGCTGCAACCCCTGGATTTACATGTTCTTCAGTGGGCACCTTCTCCAGGACGCTGCACGCTGCCTGTCCTGCTGGTGTGGGCCCTGGCCCGGGCTGCGGAGACAGGCCTCCACTGGGAGCCTCTGCAGCAGGAAAACCACCATCCTGAGCCACAGCCACCATGCCAGCCCTGCCAGCCTCCCCCTGCACGGGGGCAGTGCCAAGGACTTGTACCCACCCTGCGAGGAGGTGCTGACCGAGTCGGGCACGCTCTAGGCTGCAGCAGTGGCTGGTCCCTGGGCACATCCCTCCACTGAGGACAGCTGCCACCAGATGTGACAACACAAACACTGTCCCTGCCCACTGCTAGCATCTCGTTTGGGTGCTGAACCCAGAAAACCATCACTGTCCATCTTGGCCTTGTGAGCTGGGTACCACGCACACGGCATCTGCTGCGAGCATCGTGGAGACGGGCAGAGCTCCACTGCCCGGCCACAGCACCCACCTCCCTCGTACGTTAGGAAGCCTCTCGCTGCCCGGCTGCTCCCCTCCAGGAACGCCTGGCAGCCAGCTACCAGCCGGGGATGCTGCACCAGCGAGTCCTGCCGGAGGGACCGCAGCTTCGGGTGTTTAACAGCTGCCAGCAAAGCAGCCTGAGCACAGCAGGAGGCAACCTGGCTGCATCTGCCGAGAGCTCCCTGCACGCAAGTCGCTCATCTCCCATCCCCCGGGCTCGGCTGGCCCCGCAGGCGCAGCTTTCCCACGCCCCGGGGCACTGCGCTCTCTCCCGTCCGTGCCGCAAAGCCTCGCCCCCCGCTGACCCGCAGCTCCGGACCCGGACCCCTGCCCACCTCCCCGGGGCCAGGGATGGGACTGGAGCCAAAGCCGTGGGACAGAAGCGTCCCGCTCTGCTCAGCCTGCCCGGTACCGCCCGGCACCGCTGCGAGCCCCGGAACGCGGCACCGGGACCGGCGAGGAGCTGCGGGGAGCAGCCCCGGCCCGGCTCCAGCTCCAGCTCGCCCGGGCGGATCCCGATCCCTCCCTTCCCCGACGCTTCCCATCGGTTTTACTTGCAGCCCCCAGGCTCCGCATCCCATTAAAGCGCTGCTTTCAAACTGCTGCTGCCTCGGCCTCCTTCAGCAGCGATGGGAGCGAGGAAAGCACCCGGGGCTCGGGGATGGTTTCGGGGGGGTTGGGAGCACGGGGAAGGGGTGGCCGGCACCTGGGAAGGAGCCATGGCCTTGCAGCCCCTGCCTGGGCCCTGCCCTTCTCCCTCTGGTCTCCCAGAGGCTGCTTTATTCGAGAGGAAAGCACAAGTGAGGCTTTCCTTTCAAGTGAGCACCTTTCATGGGGCAAGTCGAGCTCAAACACTGCCGCTGGGGAACGTACAAGTGCCCCAGAGCACCCAGAAGGTACAGATTCCCTGCCAGCAAGGTGTGTAGTCCTTTCTGTCATCACAGGCTAAACTGGTAAAAATAAGACACGAAGAGTAAAATATTTAAAATTCTTAAATTATTTTTATGCTGTAATGACCAAGCATTTGAATCAGTTTTTGTCCAGAAACTCCCACTAGCTGGTTTTGACCCCACACACCCACCCCTCCTGGCCTTTACCAGTGGTTCCCAGAGATTGTTTGGAGTTTTGAGCCTTTTCCTTCCTTTGCCCTTCAAGTTGGGCCAGATCTGCACAACAAGGTCATAAATCCAGGAGTGAGTGTCTGACCACCCCCCCCAAGGATCAATACCAAATCAATTGTCTCACAACCTTCCATCAAAACACATCGTTGCCCAGCCAATTGGAAACACACTTGGGGCAGGTCCATCCCTGATGGAGCTCCCAGCTATTCCATGGTTCCCATCCCCAGCATTCCAAGTTTATTTCTTGAAAAAATTCATTAAGCATCAAAATGCAGAATGATGGGAAGAAACCAGCCCAGTTTGCAGCAGCGATCTGTTGGAGCAGAGCAAAAGCAGCAAGCCTCGGGGCTGGCAGGGCCCTGGCTCTCCTGGACCTCAGGAGCATGAAGGTGACCTGGCAAATGCAATCACTGACAAGGAGGGGAAGTAGCACCTCTGAGAAGATAACAGCCTCCCCAGCACATTCAGCTCACAATCCCAGGCTTATCTCTGCAAGCTGGAGAACCCCCAGCTCAGTTTTGTTAGAGAAAATTGCAGCACAGCACAAGTCCCCCAGGAATTAAACCAATGCTTAAGAAAAACAGGAGATGTGGTGGCAGATCACGAGGTGGGGGGGGGACAGTGGCCTGTGCCCCAACCCAGGGACTGAACCCCCTCTGCAGCTCTGCTCCCAGGACACTTGGGTCAAAGCAGGAAAAACAAAAAGCACGAGGCAGAACATATCACTCCTCTCCACAAGACACAGAGGGATTTGACTTACCTATGTCCATGGGGAGCCCTGTGGTCCTGTCCTGGACCCCTCACGGCCCAGAGGGACCAGCAGCCAGCCCAAGGATGCCAGCTGAAGAGAGGGGATATAAATCCCCTAGGAAGCCCTTGCCCATTTGCTAGCTGGGCTGATGACTACGACCTTCAGCTGTGTGAGGAAGGTCCCTGGTCGGGCCACCCTTCTTCCCCAGCATCCCCTTGATGCATGGCCAGGGGTCAAGCTGCCCATGTAGCCACCTCGGCCCCAGCAACAGCTCTGAGGATGAGGGGAACATGGGAAGATTCTGAGCATCAGAGGAAAAACGGTGCAGAGAAGGGTGATGAATCAGGGCTTGTTGGGCAGTGAGGGCAAAGCACGTGGAGGAACTGTATTAAAAATTATTTTATGACAGTAATCAGCAAAGAAAGCATCATTCAGAGGAGATGCCAGCCGGGTTGGGTGGATATTTTGAAGACCACTGCATTTTCCTGCCAGACTACATCCCATTTTGAGGGGCGGGCGGGGGGGGGGTTGTTTCCTTTGCTTTCAGGAAAGAAGAAAAAGGGCAATCACACCAAAGTGGAGCGCATACTTCAGCCTGGGTAGGAGGAACTCTTCCCTGTGCCATCCCACGCTCAGCAGCCTTCGGGAACAGTGATGCATTTAAGTAGAATACCAAGCAAATTGTATCGGCGGGTTAGAGTGTCACAAGGAATAAAAGTTGTCAGGCGTCAGCCTGTGCCAGGCGCTGCCCGAGGCGAGGGGAAGGGGCAGCCCTGGTCCCGTGGCTGACGAGGGCTGTGGGCATCTCCCCATCCCACTGGTGGTCTGACACCCTGGGAGTCACAGCTTCACCTCAGTGTACTCGATGGACTTGGATGCCACGGGCCTGGAGCAGGGCCAGAAACCCACTTTCCTTTTCTTGGGGTCCACGTTGATGTAGTCTGGCCCAGCCTTCATGTTCTCATAGTCCCTGGTGGAGCTTGGCCCGGAGTCTTCCCCCGGGAAGACCAGACACGTGTAATTCAGATTTTCTTCTGCACAAGGGCCCTGCAGAATCAGACATAAACCCCAGGTCAGGCACCAGCATCCCCAGGGGGCAGCTTTGCCCTTGACCCCACAAAGGTGTGCAGCCATCCATGGTGCCCGGGTTGTACCCAGGGATCTCCCTGACCCCTGGGGATGCTTCCCTCTAGATGGGGGATGTTGCATATGGCAGGAGACAACCACCCCCCAGCCTCACTGCCCATGTTTCAACGCAGTTCGAGGCGTTTTCCCCCAGTTGCTGCTCTGGGGGTTTGCTTTGGGCAAAGGCTCCGTGCCCACGGCCGTACCTGGGGGCAGGATGGGCTGCTGTCCGAGTCCTCCGAGGTCTCTGAAGATGTTTCGCTGCTCCCTTAAAAACAGGAAACGTTACCATCTCCACTGTTACTTGGGGGGGGTTAAAGGAAAAAAAAACAGGGAGAAAAAGCAAACACACTCGAGAGTGAAAATGGGCAATCCAAAAAGCCTCAGTGTGCCCCCTCCCCTTGCCACCCCCTGCCCGTGGGCAGGGAAAGCCCCAAGGAGGCAACTGGAATTGCACGGGGCTGTTGCTCCTGCCCTTTGCCCAGCCACTGGCTCCCTCTGCCACCCCAAGGCCAGCAGATGAGGGTCTTCCCAGCTGGACGAGGCAGAGAGCATCGCACCAACGCAATTCTATCCGCTTATCTCCACGCTCCAGGACACAGCCCATCAGTGCAGCATCCCCTTAGCCCATCAGTGCAGCATCCCCTTAGCCCATCACTGCAGCATCCCCTTACCCGTGTAGGTCTGTGCTTGCTGCCCCTCCCTTCCCTCTGGAGAGGTGTGAGGCTGCTGGGGCTGCACCGCAGGGCTCTCCCGCATCCCGCAGGAATGTCTGGCTGCAACCCAGAGGTCAGTCAGTTAGCTCCTTCCTGCACCCCACACCCCTTGCCCCCCGGACCCCCACCCGCTCCCCGAGCCCCAGCGCTGCCCCGCAGCGCAGCTCAGCGCAAGCCCCCGGCACGGCAATCATTGGAGCAGACAAGCATCCATCGAGCCAGCTCCTCAGGTGATGAAGCACGTGCCTCATCCTCCCCTGGTGAAAGACTCCAGTGTCAATCGGTGGCAGCGAGGCCTCTTTGGTGCAAGTTCTACATCAGCTTGACCCGCGGGGCCGGGCAAAGCTTGGTTGTGTACAAACGTGGGCAGCGGGTTTTGCATGAAAGGCTTTCCTGATGGAAATTGTAGCTTGCTCTGAATTGGCCTTTGGTGGGATTTTGCCACTACTTTACCAACAAGAGCAATAAAAGTAAATGGTTTTGAACCAGCAAAAAGCTGTATAAGCCTGTCGGGTGCTGCCCACACCACTCGCAGCTGCTCACACGTCGGGGCAGCGATGCTGCTGGGTAATCCCTGCCTGGACCCATTCCTGCCCCATGCCAGTGCCCGGCCCACCCAGGGGTCTGGTGGGTCCCTGGAGGGAGGGAGTCCCACGTGAGCTCTGCAACGGTGCCAGCTGCTTCCCAAGAACCAGATCCAAAAGAAGGACTTGGTTGAACTTCAGAAACTGAGGGATGTTGAAGCTTTAGGCAAATGACTTTCCCTCTCTGAACTGGGCGATTGTGAGAATAAAGGAACACAACAGGTAAAGACAACAAGAGGATAAATTACCTATTTTCCTGCTGAGCATGATGTAAAGCGTCAGCAAGAGGAGAGCGTATAGGATCAAGGTGACAGCTGAGGTGGCAGCCAGCATCCACCTGAATAAGAGAGAAACACTTTGTCTAAGTGAAAGACACAACCAAATTATCTTCAATCATTTCCCAGGTCCCGTTTGGCTGCCGTTGCTCCAAAGCACATTTTGGACCAAGGTTTGCTGGTACGGTTTTTAGTTTTGCTTCTTGTCTTTAAGGCGATGCCCCCAAAAACCTGGGGCTTCATTTCCAAAAGCGACCGCTGCCCTTTGCACTTCACGTTTGGGTACCTGCCTTCCGCAGGGTTTCCAAAAGCCTCCTTGCCAGCAGGGAGGTTCTGCAGCGCTCACTGAAGAGAGAAGTTACAAATACATCTCCTGCCAAAACCAGGAGCCCTTCCTGAGCCCCGTGTCTCTGCGTCTGCCAAAGGCCCCGTGACCACGCGGGATTGCCCCCGGCTCGGCACAAAGCGGGCCCAGCATCCCTGCAGCATCCCTGCAGCATCCCTGCAGCCAGAGCTTGGCCAGGCTGAGCAGAACGATGCCCCAGAGATCCATCTCGGAGCGAGTCCCTCACTGCAGGAGGGCCACGAAGGGCCCTGTACTCACCACTCGCAAGCGCACATCCTCCCTGCGAGGCGTCTCGGCTGCCGGCGCGATGCCCAGCGTAGCACTGGAGGTCTCGGGGAGGACAGGGAGAGGCTGCTGGCCCTGGGGGCAACCAACCAAAAGGGTTCCATTGAGGTTCACGTTGCTCTGCAGCAGCTGAGGGTCAGGCTCGCCGCTTGAAAGCAGACGTAGAATAAATGCACCCAGCCTGCCCTCTGCAAGCTGAGCTCTTGCGTCAGTCAAGATCTGGCCAGCAATCGGGCCCTTCAACACCTCTGCTTTTGAAATCTTTGGGTTTAATTCTAGGTGAGCACTTAAATCCTGTTGAAGTTAAAGGGACTTAAGGCACATAACCAGAAAACACGTACACCTGAACCGGGCCCCTTGGCGTGGAACTTTGGGCCATAATACTAAAAAGATTGATAATAAAGGATGGCGACAGGGGGCATTCCTTTCGTGAGCTTTCGCTTGCAGGAGAATACTTTCAATTTTCAATCGGTGCCTATCTGCTTACTATTTATAATTGGCTAACACAGGGAGGCATCTTCAACTAAAGCTCTGATATGATGAGAACCGTAATAATATAATTGATAGACTGATAGATAGACTGATAGAGCAAAGGCATTATCCATCCTTGGATAATGGATGGTCCATCCTAGGACTGGACCCTATAATTCCCTCTATGACACCTTTCTAAGAGTAATTCATCAAGAGCTTTTCTGATAATCTCACCAATCTCCTGCAAAATTCCACTTACCAGAACAGTCTGGCAACTGCCAAGCTAAAAGTCCATTTCTTGCTGGAGTTTTCCCCCTCCCTTATTGAACCGTTCTGTCCCCAAATATCCTTCTCAAATGGCTGTCATTCTTAAATGGCTCGTTTCCAATTGCAGGGCAGGAGATGCTGCTGCAGAAGATAACAATCGAAAAAAATGAGCTGTTCAAAAGGAAATTGCAAAATAAGACCCAAATCCAAATATCAGTAGCGAGCGGCGTCTCTGCCGCGATGGGGTACGGCGAGATTGGGGAGGTGATACGCACACGCGCGTGCTGCAATGGCTGTTTTGAAGATAACAGCCAGTAAGGTGCTGGCAGCACATGTACTTTTTTGGTCTATCGGGTAACTTGCTGTGATCCTCCCTCCCTCCAGCCCCCAGGAGATTAACCCTTTCTCAAGCAAGATGCCCCAGTGAAACCACGGCTGGTAAAGGATCCGCTCCGAGTGGTGAAGTCAAGGCGTCCACGCTCGATCTAAAGGTAAGCAAAATCACGGGAGTGCCTCAAATGATTTTAATCCCATTTGAGCCAGGCCTCGCTGCCCCAGGTTAAGGCTGAAGCTGTGGCTGGCAGCCACACGTGAGCACGGACATCCCTCGGACCTGGACACCAACCCCAGCTCCCATCCTGCCGTACAACCCCTCCGCTTGCCGAGGCACCGCACGCGGCAGCCCGGGGAGCGCGATACCCGGCGGTGTTACCTGGTGAGCAGAGCTTTCCACGCCTCCCCTTTCCCGCAGGACTGGAGCAGCGGGGGCCTCGGAGGGAGCAGGAATTATGGATGTTTTAGCAGCAGGCTCGTGGCTGTGCAGCCGCAGGGGTCCAGCAGCGCAGAGGCGCTCGCCGGCTGGGTGCCGGATGCGGTCACGCTCTACCCTGATGGTGATGGCAGGAATGAGCCCACATGAAGTTCCATGACGCTTCCTCGCTGTCAATTGGCTCGTTTAAATATATTTGGGTGTTTCTCTGCTGTTCTGTGTACTTTTCTGCTCCGGGGCTGGGGATGCTGTATCCCCCCGTGTGGTTCTCCTCAGAGAGAACCCCCCTCTTGCTCTGTCTTCCAGCAGTCTTGTGCTAAAATGCAGCTGAGCTTTGCTGGAGCAAAGCAGCTCCCAAGGGCAGCGAGCTTTGCCCAGCAGCAGCGGAGCTGCCTCAGCCCTGAGCAATTCAGCTGCCGCCCAGAAAGTGCTCTGGGTGCTTCCCAGTACAAGTTTTGTATAAGGGTAAAATGGTCCCAGAGTCTGGCAGGGCATGGTGTCTACTGGAGGGCAGGGGGCCTCCACTTGCCCATTTTCTGGAAGACTTTTCTGGTCGGTAGCACCTCACAGCATCAGTGCCTAGGGGTGGGGTGCGACGGGCAGCCCGGCAGCCCCGCTCTCGATGGTTCACAGCAGATCTGGGGAGTGTGGAGCCACTGCTCCCTAGGAACTGCTTTTGCAGCTCTGGCACAGAAGCAGCGGCTTGGTGCTGGAGATGCCCTGCAGGAGCATGACCTCTCTGCTGCTTCTTCCCCAGCAGGAGAGGGGCAGGGAGAGAGGCACCTCCCCTCTCACGGAGTCCTTGACTCCTGGGAATGGTACCCACTGGTTTAAACTGGTGTTTAAACATCCCCATGGCCCCCAGGCTCCCACAGCAACCCTCTCCCGGGGAGGTAACATCCCAGCATCTGAGTGAATCCCCCTGGACTTCCCACAGCAGAAGAGAAACTGGTCTTGAGACTCTCTACATCCCCCCTGCTGCCAGGAGCCATCAGGGCTCACCCCCAGGAGCTGCCTCAGCGTTTGGGGTCCCCAGCCAGGTCCCCACCATGGGCCAGGCACTGCCCACATTGCCCCCCTTCCATTGCTTGGGACCACAGGGACCACCTTGTCCCTCAGCTCCACCCTGGTGAGATCTAGTCCAGCTTTACCCACAGCTGCGGTGCCACCGGTAAATATTTAACCGAACTCGCTTGGTTTTATTTAGCTTTTTAAAAGTGAGTGTTTGCTATTGCTGGGTTTCACCCTCTCAAGTGCTCAGTGATGTATAAACAGATTAACAGGTGGGAGAAGTATTTGATAAACAGAGAAGAAAGGCTTTTCAGGAAACGCTACTTGGGTGCAATTCGAATCACTCAGAGCTGCTCGTGGAAGTGGCTGAACTAAAGGAAATACCCCAGAAAAAAAAGACCATAGATAATATATTTTTAGCCTGAAAGCAGGTTTCTTAAAATGAGTAAAGCACCACACGCTTCTGCATGAGGTGCATAACCCATCTCTGATGTACCCGGGAGAAGCTGGATGGGGTAAGACCCTGCAGGGCAGCTACTGCCCAGAACCACTACTCTCTCTCTATATATATGACTATATAGAGGCCATATATTGCTTACAAGACCTGGGATGTTCCAGTGGCTAGCTGTTATGTTTCGTTACACTCCAACTGAACACAAGTGCTTTTTCTCTCTTTTATTAACAAGACAGATGCCTTTTTTTTCCCAATTTCCTGGACAAAAGGCCGAGTCTTCCGCTGGCTCCTGAAAGAGAAAGAAACCCACGTTTTGTTCCATTTGAAATAAAAGCTTTGATTTACCTTTAAGGGGTAAGATTACTACTAAAATGACTTTTAGAACAACAAAATAGAAAGGAGAAGAAGGTTTGCTTGACTCCCAAAATCTCTAAACGAAAGGTTTGGCCTCTTTATTTTTCCCATCTTCAGATGGTAACGCTGAACCCACTGCCACGAGTGTGCAGATTATGGTGATCCAATTGGGGCTCTTTTCCACTAAATAAACTATCTTGCTTAAAGCGTTCTGCTCGTCTGTACCACCGCTCTCGCTCCCGTTTATCTCCGAAGCCCAGTGGCCCTTCAGGCAGAGTTTCCTTACAGGATTTTCGGGTTATAAACCATGTCCGTAACAATCGGCTTGCTGCTTTCAGCTGATCTGGCACTTGCTGCAATTGCTTTTGTTTTAGGAAGGTTTTTTTTTTTTTTTTAATCCCTTCTATGAATATAGGACTAGAATGATACACTCAACTGCATCTTAGAAAGGAAAGAGATAATAACTTCTACAAAAGCTACTCGATACAATATACTGCAGCTACCAACCTGGGCATGAGGAAATGCAGAGAGCTTGCACTTGGCTTGGAAAAAACGAGGGTTTTCTAAGGGCAGAAACCCCATTAATTCCATGAACAGTGCTCAGTGGGTAAAGCAGCTCCCTTTGTGGCACCCGTCACCAGTTATTACCGTGCCACAAGCGTGGGAAGCAGCCAGGAGGGTGACACGGTGCCAGCGCGAGCCTTCGGCCGCGTCTCTGAGCAATGGTGGCAGCAAGAAAATCCCCTCCCTCCCCCGCTCGCCTCCCCTCTGTATCTGAAGGCTTTATTTGGTCATTAGCATTTTTTATTTGCATTCACAGAGGCTTAATGAGGCGGCCATCCTGTGTTAAACGAAAATCAGCCACGGGAGAAGAGCCCGTCAGCGGCTGTAAAGCCACATGGAACTGTCTCCCGTGCAAGGACCCAGCCTTGATGGCACTGGCTGCTATTTAACAGGGAAAGCTGCAGATTCCTGAGCAGCTCATCACTGCTAATTAGTCTTTGCCTTTTCAAGTCTGTTCAGCAGCTCCCCAAGATACAAAGCCATCCCTTTCCTGCACCCCCCTTGCAGCTGGGGTGCCCCGTGGGGTGGCCATGGGGCAGAGGAAAAGGGAAAGGCTCCTCTGGAGCATTTCTGGGGGGATTCCACCAGCTCAGATGGGCCGTGTGATTCCCAGTGGATAAGGGGCTGGCGCCAGGATGGAGGTGCTGAGATGGAGACCTCATTCCAGCTTTGCCGCTCCCAAAACTGGCCACCGCAGCCCCTTGCTCAGCATCCGGCAGGTCCCTGGGCACCACCCTGCTCAGCCCCTCGCCCACAAAGGCAAACTTGACCCTGGTGCCCACGGTCTGCCTCGCCTGGGATGTGGCCAGTGATTCATTTCAACTGCCAAAGCCCTGTGTTGACACTGAGCGGGGCGTTATCGCAGGCAGCGGGACGGCGGGCGAGGGTGTACCTGTTGGTATAAGAACAACGCGCAGCGCCAGCCCAGGCCAGCACCGCCGCCGAGCCGCCGACATGAAGAGCCTCCTCCTCCTCCTCGCCATGCTCTGCCTCTCCCTGGCCAGCGGATTGAAGAGGTAAGGGGGTCCCCAGGGTGCACCCCGGCTCGCGGGGCTCTCGGAGGGGCTTTGCTCCCAGGGTCCTGCCAGCTCGGAGCACGGCAGAGAAGAACGGGCAGAGCTGAGCTGCCCTGGCACGGGCACTCTGCGGCTGCAGCGGGGACCTTGTGGTGCTTTGCTGCTTTGCCCCCATCCGTACGTTGGCTCTGTGGTGGGCTCCATCCCCCTGAGCAGACCCCAGCAGCAGCAGTGGGCAGGGGGGAGTCTGCAGGAGGAGCTGCCGGCCGCAGACAAGGTCTGTGCAAGCAGACGGGGCACTAAGCGCTGGCATGAATTGACCTTGGTCCTGGTCCCCTCTCCCAGCCTGAAGGGCCCTTCCCATCAGTCATGTGGAGCTCCTGCCCATCCCCCTGCTGCGGGCAGGCTTGTGCTGGGCTGTGCGTGCTCTCCTGATGGCATTGCCCTTGGTTTGCTGAATCCTAAAACACACCAACCCCCCCCCATTTCACTGTGCCTCAGATAGAAAGTGGTGCCATGGGGGGGTGGGGAGCAGGATCGGGACCTGCATCCAGGAGGTGCTGGGTCCCTCAGGGTGGGCACGGGGACTGCAGGACATTGCCAGCAGCTGCACCCGCGGGTGAGTGACCAGGACTTTTGCTCCCCAGGGTGCCCCTGACGCGGCACCGTTCCCTGCGGAAGCTGCTGCGGGATCGTGGGCAGCTCTCCCACTTCTGGAAGGCTCACAAGATCGACATGGTCCAGTACAGCGAGGACTGCTCTGCCTTCAAGGAGGCCAACGAGCCCCTCATCAACTACCTGGACGTAAGCGTGGTGGCACCGAGGGCTGGGGGGTGCCGAGTCCCAGCAGCTTGTCGCAGACGCCCCGAAAAGCGCATTAGTTTGCACGAGCAGTGCCCAGAGCCCCAGTGCTTCCCATAAAGCCCACGTCTGCTAACGGAGCACGCTGGCAGCCAGTGCCCTGGCGTGCCAGGGCTTGCTGCCCGCCCGCTCCTGCCTGGTCCTTTGTGCCCAGGAATGTGATGAGGAGAAGGAACAAGGGAGCACGTTCAGGGCGGGCGCTGCCAGCCCTCTCCCTGCCTGCTGCACTCCCCGGGGTGCCGGGCAGGGAGTCAGATTTCCTCCAAAACTAACACGCATCACACCACAAAGGACCCAGGGACAGAGGTGGAGGGTGGTCCCCCAGCTCATCCTGCTCCCCGCAGCATGAGGCTCCTGTCCCCAAGGCCCCTTCCTGCTGAATCCCACAGGAAGAGGATGGCACCTGCACCCACCATCCTGCCTGGTTGCTCCTTAAATATCCGGCTCCTTTATTTCACCTGACGTGCTGTGGCTGTGGCAGATCAAACCCTTCCCCTGTGCCAGCCGTGCCCTGCGCAGAACCCCACCAGCCCCCTGCAGACACCCCTTGGCCAGCATTTCCTGCCATGCCAGTGCCTGATGGCTCCTCTCTTTGCTAGGTCGAGTATTTCGGGCAGATCTCCATAGGGACCCCCCCGCAGAACTTCACCGTGATATTCGACACAGGCTCCTCCAACCTCTGGGTGCCATCCATCTACTGTGTCAGCAAAGCCTGCAGTGAGTAGGGGCTCCCCAACCGGTTGTTCCCCCCGTCCAGCAGTGATGGGACCCCCAGTGACCCCTTCAGGGTGGCCCCAGAGAGGCTGTGGGGTCACAAGCACACCAGGGTCCTTGGGGGGACCTTCCCACCCAGCTGAGCCCTCACAGATAACAGGAATCTGGGGGGGTGAACGGGGGGAGCCCCAGGGGGTTTGTTTGCCCAGGCGCAGGCGGCGATCACACCACCAGCACCCAGCACCCCCAGCACCCAGCACCACCAGCACCCAGCATCCTCAGCCCGCGGGAGTTATCGGACGTGCTCTTTAGGCCATTCTTAGGGGAGAGCCTTTAAACAAACAAGCAAAGATGATAGCACATAATACAGCGTGTCAGCAAGGGGCTGGGTGGCACGACAAGGAGGGCACAGAGAACGTGGCACGGCTCTGGGCTGGCTGCCCAGGGGCTCAGCGGGTGACAAGCACGGGGCTTGTTCGGGCCATCAGTGATGAGCCAGCCCCAGCGAGTCCAGCCCTGCTGCCTGGGGACACAGAGCATCTCCAAGCAGCCCCAGGAGGGGGATGGATGGATGGATGGATGGATGGATGGATGGATGGATGGATAGATGGATGGATGGATCCAACAGCTGGATGCAGCTGTGCCCCCGGGGCTGTGCATGTCTGTATTGGGAATAGCAGTGACAGTCTTCAGGTTGTATAAAAATACCTCACTAATCCCACTCCCTTTAAACCTCACACCTCTGGGGCAGATGGAAACGGGGTGAGTTTTCTCCCTGCTGTCGCACTGCCCCGTCGTTTTGCCACAAGGCCAGTTGTTGCTGTGGCTGTGCTGGGGTGTCCATGGGCACACAGATGAACGACGTGTCTGCTGACAGCTCCTGTCTCCTCGCCCAGCTCAGCACACCAGGTTCCAGCCGTCGCAGTCCAGCACGTACCAGGCGATAGGGACCCCCTTCTCCATCCAGTATGGGACCGGCAGCTTGACGGGAGTCATCGGATCTGACCAAGTAGTCGTGAGTCACCTTTGGCTTCTCCAGCTCTGGACAACGTTCCTGGGACTTGCTTACAGATTGGGCACCACCATCGAGCCTCCTCCTCCCTGCAGGTTGAGGGTCTCACCGTGAGCAACCAGCAGTTTGCAGAGAGCGTCAGCGAGCCGGGAAAAGCCTTCCTGGATGCCGAGTTCGATGGGATCCTGGGGCTGGCATACCCCTCGCTAGCTGTGGATGGGATCACCCCTGTCTTCGACAACATGATGGAGCAAAACCTGGTGGAGCTGCCCATGTTCTCCGTCTACATGAGCTCGTAGGGACATGGCTTTGCTCCGGGCTTTCCTTAGGATCAGGCTTTGCTTCTAGGGGAGGCTGCTAAAATAAGGTCGTTTTACTGAGCTAGTTAAAGAGGTTTCCTAGTAGAGTGCTGAGCATCATGGAGCTCAGGACTTAAGGGAATGGAGCGAATGACCCTCCCTAAGCTTTTGTGGGAAGCAAGTGGGTGTAAATCCACCCGTTTAAAAAGCAACGTGCAAAGTGAAAGAGAGGAAACCCCTCATGTCTCCTCCCCCCTCCAGGAACCCCCAGTCCTCCATGGGAGGAGAGCTGCTCTTCGGTGGCTTTGACCCCTCTCGCTTCACAGGGACCCTGAACTGGGTGCCGGTCACCAAGCAAGGGTACTGGCAGATACAGCTGGACAAGTGAGTGGTGTTGGGAAAGGTTGGGCTGGGGCAGGAGAGCAGGATGAGTCCCTCATGGTCCTTCTCTTTTTCCTCCTCCTCCTCCAGCGTCCAGGTGGGTGGGACAGTGGCCTTCTGCACAAACGGCTGCCAGGCCATCGTGGACACCGGGACGTCACTCCTCACGGGTCCCACTAAGGACATAAAAGAGCTGCAAAGCTACATTGGTGCCACGCCTGTGGATGGAGAGGTGAGAGCGAGGGTGGGGAGATGAGGGGAGCAAAGCCCCGGGATCTCCACCCTGCCAGGAGGGATCTCCCACGGAGCAGCTCCGCTGAGCTGCCCGGCTGTTCCGCAGTACGGCGTGGAGTGCAGCAACCTCAGCGCGATGCCTGACGTGACCTTCACCATCAACGGGCTCCCCTACACGCTCAGCGCCCAGGCCTACACCCTCATGGTATGACTGCAGCTCCACTGGTGCCACCACCCCCTGTTCCCAAAGGCTCTGGGGACAAAGGTGGCCCAGAGCCACCCCAGGAACTGAGCCACGAGTCCCAGCGCTTTGTGCACGGGACCCGCAGCCACCATTCCCGCGTGTCTCCGTGTGCACGAGGCTCTTGGGTTCATCCCCAGCTTTGGAATTCTCCTCCGCAGGAGTTCAGCGATGGGATGGCTTTCTGCACCAGCGGCTTCCAGGGGATGGACATCCCCCCTCCTGACGGACCCCTCTGGATTTTGGGCGATGTTTTCATCCGCCAGTTTTACACCGTCTTTGACCGTGGAAATAACAGGGTGGGGTTGGCCCCCGCTGTCCCCTAGGGCTGTGGCATCCCAGGGGACAGGAGGGGAACGGAGCCACCGGGCTGCTGCCCTCAGACAGGGCAGGGGATGCACCACTCCATCAGTGGCCCTGGAGGTGATGAAGACACCCAGGGACTGCAGGTGAGGAGCCCAGCAGAAGTTCAGTCCAGACCAGGAAGCTGTTTCGCAATGAATATAAAGATGTCTTGAGCAGCTCTGTGATCATCTTTGCAGATTCTCTTTTTTTAAATACAAGCCAATAAAAGCTTTAATAGAACAGAACCTGCCAGGCTCGTGTGGATTAGCACAGCAGCCATCCTGCTGACCTTGGCTGGGCTGCACTCGAGTATTAAAGAGAGTGATAGAATCCTTTTGATTGGCAGAGACCTTTCAGACCGGGGAGTCCAACCCTTCCCCCAGCGCTGCCAGGGCACCACTGACCCATGTCCCTCAGCACCACAGCTCCAGGGCTTGGAAACCCCTCCAGGGATGGGACCCTGGGCAGCGAGAAGGTGTCCCCTGAGCCTCCTTCTCTCCAGGCTGAACAAGCCCAGGTCCCTTAGCTGCTCCTCACCAGACCTGTGCTCCAGATCCTTCCCCAGCTTTGTTGTCCTCCTTTGGAATCCTCCTCCCTGGACCCTGCTCTCCTGCCCAGCAAGATAAAAGCCTCCGTGCACCCGCAGCTGCCGGGGCTGTGTCCTGACATCACCGGAGTCTCCCTGCTCTGAAGGGAGTCTTGGCGGTGCAGGAGATGCTGGATCTGAAAGGTTGGCCTCCATGGTCCTTAGCTGGGGTTTCCTCATGGGCAGAAGAGGACACTTTGCCCAGGTAGAGCAGAAAGTCCCAGTCAGTGTCTGGGCATCCCCAAGCTCCCTGCCCAGCCTGAGGTGATGGCAGCAGGCGGGGGCTGCGGGAGCAGCAAGTTCTCGTGGAAAATGTGTCACTTCATCTGGCTGGGCTGATGTGGTAAACAAGAAAGGAACGAAGAGACTGGAGAGACCCTGGGGCTCTCTCTGTGACACAGAACTCCTGGAAGAACCGGGGATTTCCAGTGAATTTTGCGTTGATGCCCTGGGCACTGGCAAAGCCAAGGGGGTCAGTGGGTGCCTGAAGCAAGAGGACAAAGCCAGCTCTGCAGCCAGCGTGGGGGGCTGGGCTGGCTCAGAGGGTGGGGGGCTGGGGGGACTGGGGGGGGGCTGCCAGTCACGGGGCTCCCCAGGAGCCGCTGCGTGTGGCTTGCTGATGGTGGAAGGGGTGCAGGCAAAAGCGTGAGCAAGCGTGGCTCACGAGTGGTGCATCCCGAGACGCACGGAAGGTGGGGGGAAAGGGAAGCACAGAGCAGCGTTATTTTTATCGGTGCCCACGAGCTCCTCTCCTGCTGCCAGCGAACGAGGCCCTGCAGCGGGATGGGGTCGAGGCCGAGGGGCCGGGGACCCAGTGGCCAGGGCCAGGCTTCATCCTTGCTGCATCTTTCCCAGACTGGAGCAGACTTCAGGGTTGGGTCTGAGAGAGCTGGGAGATTCTGATCTGGTTGTAAACTTTGCAGCTCAGCCTTGTCATTTCCAGGGAAAGGAAATAATCTGTCTCACTCAGGACCATTGATTGTGGCACTGACCAGCATGTGGTTTCTGTAACCGGTTCCTCTATTGACTTCACCTCCACGGTGCAGATAAGGTGCTGGGCAGCTGGACAAAGGTCTCTTCTCCCTCTTCCAGCTTAACTCTTAGCATGCCAAGGTGCTGCTGCCCATCACCGCAGGAAGCACAGGAGCATCCCACTTCCCCGGCACGATGAGGGACCACCCAGTGTCCCCAGACACTGGCCAGCAGTGGGAGATGGCCCAGCGTGGGCTCGACCAGGACCACTCCAGTGCCATGTGCTCTTGGGATTTCAGAACATCCCTTGTTTTCTTAGTGGGTTGTGGGTGGTCCTCTCCAGTCCTCCTCCCTGTTCACAGCAGATGCTCAGGGGATGCTGCTCCAGCAAATCCTGGGACTGTGGGGTGCAGAGGTGGCCAAAGAGCTGGAGGGAACAGCTTAGTCACTCGGATGCCTTTTGCTTCCTTCCCTCACTCTCATTGCCCTGCGAGCCTTGTTGTGGAGAACAGCCTGTCCTCTCCATGGTCACACCAGCCTTTCCTCTGGACGTGGCACTTCCCAGCCTGTGTTTCATCACATCCTAGCTGTGAGATCTTCCTCATAGTCACAGGGCACAAAACGCACGCTTTTTTCCTCAGAATTGCTGACGTGGTGAAGCAACTGGGCCAGGATTGTAGCTGTGGTTGCAAGAGCTGCAGAGCAATGCCTTGGCCATCAGCTCCTCGGCACCATCACTCCCACTGCCTTCATCCAGGGCAAAGCTCACACCAGGAGCAGTAAGGAGAGCAGGAGCTTTGGGAAAATCCCTTTCCTTGTGAAATCAAACAAAAGCTGGAGCCAGCGCTGATCCCGGGCTGGGTGCCCTGGTGGGTACGGCCCCTCCTGCGTGAAAGCAGAAGTGGCTGCGGGCATCAGCTGTAGCAATGCAGCCACAAACCCCATCTCCCCCGGCGTGGAGAGCCTTTGATCATCTGACTGGGTGAGCAACCTCCATCCTACCGGGCTTGGTGGGACACGTGGAGAGGAATGAGGGCAGAAGTAGTCAGGGGGGAGGCTGAACAGCAGAGTTTTGCTGCAAGGGCAAAGGTGAAGCAGCACGATGAAAATAGGCTGAAAACAGGGATTAGGAGAGATCTGCTCCTGGGAAACATCAGCCTTTTACCCACCGCTGGTGAGAACTGGCTCAGGTGCTTTTTCTACCTCATCCCAGCTCATCCCCATGCTTGCCCTGTGGGGGAAAAAACAGATTTTTCTGGACAGACAGGTCCCAAATTATACCAGGGAAGGAGGAGGAGGGTTTGTCCTGCTGAGTGCAGCAATCTTCCCTGAGATCCCATTAGGGATCTGCTCCCCGCTCTCTGCCAGGCTGAGCCCCCAGCCTTATCTCACCTGCCACCATCCCCCTGTGGTCCCCAGCTCCTGAAGCCACTGACTCCAAGCCACACTATCGGAGCTGCCTGAACAAAGTCCAGGGTGGCTCCCCAGGGATGCTGCTGATAGCCCCACCGGGCTTTTGTTCTCAGTCCTAAATAGCCCCTCGAGGAACGCAGATAAGGGGTCCCGGGGAGGTGGGTAGAAGCTACTGGGGGATCTTGAGAAAGAGGAGAGGCTAAAAGTCAATCCCAGACCCCAGGGGACGAGGGGAATCTCGCAGCAGAGCTGAGGGAAACGCTGTGAGATCCCAGCAGCCACCCCTGGCTCCTCTGCCAGCTCTGGCAGGATCTCGGCCCCTTTCTGCTGATGTCACGACGCGGGGCCCCGTAGCCGCCTTCCCCGGGCGCTGAGCAGGCAGGAATCACTGCCAGGGCCGGCCGCCCTTTCCCGGATCCTCCTCTCTCGTCTCTTCCCTCCCCGGGACGCCGGCTGGAACGGAGCCGAGAGCGTTGGCCGCCCAGCAGACGGATGCCCTGGCAGGTGAGTGCTCTGTCCTTCTGCCCCCCTTGCCCTCAGGGCTGCAGATGAGACCATGGCTGAGCAGGGAACCCCCGGAGCAACCTTCCCAAAAAGGCTGGGAAACTCCATTTTGAGATTAAAACCACCCGGCCTCTGAGAAAGCCGGAAAGTTTGTGCACGCTGAGATACAAGGCTCTGCCTGTGCCAAGGATGCTGCCCACGGCCAGGCTGGGGTGGCAGAGGGGTGAGGGAGAGCCTGGACCCCGCAGACAAGGGCCACGCTGGCCGGGGTGATGTGCCGAGGGGGATGGTGCAGGGATGGCCAACGCATCACAGAAAAATGCAGGAGTGAGACGGTCGGGAAACCTTCCCGGCTGTGCCGTGGCTGCCGCTGCTGCGCGGATGGGGACACCGAGACCCACGGAGGATGCTCGTCCCTGCCTGGGGAAGGGGCTTGCTGGCGGAGCTCTGTGCTCAGAGCACGTGGGGATACCAGGATATGTTGGGGATACCAGGATATGTTGGGGATACCAGGATATGTTGGGGATGCCGCCTGTGGGGAGCCTTTCGGGATGCTCCTGGGCTGGGTGGCACCCAGGAAAGTCCAGCCCGTTGTGGTCTTCAGCAAATGTCATTTCCCCCAGAGCCCCCGGTGTGTGCGAGGTTTAGGGGAGGGACTGCACGTTAGAGGCAGAGGGAGAGGCAGGGAAGTTGCTCACACCGGCTCTGAATGGTGATGAGCTGGTGCGGGGCGGTGGCGTGTCGGGACGTGCACCAGCACATCAGGAACAGTCCCAGGCGGTGACGGGGGCTGGGCTCAGCACGGGGCTTTCTGCCCCCACCACTGCTGGGCCACTAGCACAGCAGGGTGCTGGCACCGTGTGGACACGGAGCTGGCACGGTGTGGACACGGAGCTGGCACGGCGTGGACACGGTGACGGTCGGGGCTCCAGGACAGCTGTGGACAGGCAGCCAGGACAGCCCACGCCTCCACCAGCACCACTGGGTTCACCAGGAGCTGGTTCCATCACAGCCAGGTGACCTCCTCTTGTCCCACAGGGCCTGTCCATGGATGCCAGCAAGAAGGTGGATCTGAAGATAATTATCATAGGAGCTCTGGGGTAAGGAGAGGTGCCGGCAATGGGAGGGAAGCCCCACGTGTGCACTGGCCCGGGAGCCGGTGGGTGCGCAGCCCCCATCCTTGCTGTGACCAACCCCCGAGCCCAGCTTTGCGGTGCAAATCCTCACCCGTGTCCCTTCCCTCCCACCAGCGTGGGAAAAACCTCCCTCCTTCACCAGTACGTGCACAAGACGTTCTACGAAGATTACCGCACGACGCTGGGTGCCAGCATCCTGACCAAAGTGCTCGCCGTGGACAACACCCCCCTGAAACTGCAGGTGAGAGGGGCTGGGAGCACCAGGGGTGCCCGCCCCGATCCTGTGGGCACGTGTGCCCCGCTCACCATGTCCCGCGGTCCCCAAACGCCACTGGTGATGTGAGGTGCGGGGCTGAATTTGCAGGGGCTGATTTTCAGCATCTTTGAACTACACTGGAATCCCACATGAGTTCTGGGGGGGGTGGTCCCTGCCTGAAGCTGGTCCCCTGAGCTTGCCAGAGCACAGGGCTGCCCACACCCGCACCGCTCACGTCGCGTGTCTGTACCCGTGTCCTCTGCCTTAGATCTGGGACACCGGGGGACAGGAGCGATTCCGATCCATGGTGTCGACCTTTTACAAAGGCTCGGATGGCTGCATGCTGGCCTTTGACGTGACCGACAGGGAGTCCTTCGAGGCCCTGGATAACTGGAGAAATGACTTTCTGGAGAAGGTCATTCCCAGGGAGCAAGATTTCCCCATGGTCGTGCTGGGGAACAAAATAGATCTCTGCGATCGGCAGGTAAGGGTGGAGGAGAGAGAGCAGGGTGCATGGATCGGGACACCTTCATGCCCCAACAGCTTACGAGCGCTGGTCCTTCTGCAGAGCCAGCCTCCTGATGCTCACATAAAAACCAGGGCTCCTGGGAGTGGAGCTGTGGGGCACCCAGTGCTGCTGCCTCCCCGTACTTCTCAGAGGGCATAAGCATCATGGTCCTGCTGCCCTTCATGACAGAGCCTCTCCCCGCTGAAGGCAGCAGGAATTAAGCATCTCGGATTTGAGTGGTGGCTCCATCCTCCTTTCCCGCAGGTACCCAAGGAGATGGCCTCAGCCTGGTGCAAGGAGAAGGACATCCCTTACTTTGAAGTCAGCGCCAAGAACAACATCAACGTAGCAGAGGCTTTCGAGACCCTCGCAAAGCGGGCACTAACAACGGTGAGCATCGCTGCCGCGCCAAGCCCGCGCTGGCAGCAGGGACTCGGGTGGGAGCTGGACTCATCCACCCCCGGTGCTGAGCTGGCAGCCCCTCTGGTGCAGAGCGGCTCCTCTTTAGCACGGGCAGGAGAGCCCCAGGGAAGAGAAATGCACCGCTGTTTGCTTGCATAAAACAGACCTTGACCCGGTCCAAAAAGAGCGAGGATTTGTCATTTCCCCGTGCCCGCGGAGACGGAACGCGGCGTGCGGCACCGCACAGCGCGCCAGCACCGTCCTCTAGCGGCCACCCCACCGGGACCTCCCTGTCCCCACGCCAGGCGAGCGGGTGGCCCTGCTCCTCGGCCGAGCCAGGCAGGTTCTCCCTGCATTTCATCTTTAACCAGGAACTGGGACTGAACCCACGCTCCCCGCTCCTTCGTTCCGCTCAGGCTGGCACTGAGCTGACGTCGCTCACCCTTTCCCTCCTCTGTTTCTTTTTTCCAGTACAAAGGGATTTTTGAGAGTTATTTAACCGACTCCATCAAGCTCACTCCCCACCACAAGCCCAAGAAGAGCTGCTGCTGACCCCAGGCTGTCCCCCCGCGAGCACGGCACGGACGCGCTGGACCCCACCGTGCCCAAGGCTGGAGCCCTGCCCAGGGTTCTGTGCCCAACCCCAGCCCCAGCCTGGCCGCTGAGCCTGCCCAAGCCAGGGCACAGGGTGGGCACCGCTGGACACGCCAGGGCCAGACATCCAAACATCACGGGGCTTGCTGCTGCCCACCTCCCCGGAGCTGCCCTCCCAAACCAGCAGCCTCCCAAACGGCTGCTGCATCACGGTGGCCCCGTCCCCCTCGATCCGCTGCCGCCTGGCACCCGAGCGGGCGATCCCCCTGCAGGGACGGTGTCCGGGAGCTGGGCAGTGCTCCTGATGCCTTTCCAGAGACCATCACCTTGGACTCACAGGTGACACTTCCCGGCACGTGGACTGGCGGCCCCATGGCACTCACAGTGTCTATGGGATGTCCTGGGGGGAGAAGAGGGGCTGGTGGCCATGGCATGCGCCTGAGAGCAGCTGGGTCAGCTGCTGTGGCTGTAACCATTCCGTGCCTCAGTTTCCCCCGCTCACCCTCAGTCAAAATCTTCCACCTCCTGCCTCACTGGTGAGGATCCTCAGCACAGAACTTTGTCAGGAATTCTTTTTTTTTTTAGACAAGGAAATTAAATATTTCATTTTTATTTATATGTGTGTGTCACAAAATGCTCCTGTGGCCAGCAGCAGCTGGGGGAGGGGGAGATGCACTTCAGGCTCTTGTGCTCTCCCATGAGCCATGCTCCAGACTTTCCTCCAGTGAGAGCAGCAGCCCTGAGCCTGTGCCAGCTCCTCAGGACAGAGGGATGCATTTTGGATCTGGATTTTTTTTTTTTTTCAGTGTTAATTTGTGGTCAGGGGAGGGAGAAGACATCTGGGGCACCGTGCAAAGTGGGTGTGTGGCGGTGGCATGGGGGCCTGGGCAGGGTGGTTGTCAGCAGAGGGAGCCCGCTGGGAGCTGAGCCGAGCACCCGCTTCCCTTCCTGCATCCATCCCTCTCCAGCTCAGGCACCGTCAGAAGCTGTGTTGAGGTGCAGGCTGAAGCTGGCTGGTGAGGTGGACATGGCCACCTTGTGCCACCTTCCTCACCGGCTTGGGACCCACATCTGTGGAGCTCCAGAACTCCACTTGCTGCAGAGCCCTAGGGCTGGGTGGCCCAGGGAGACCTCCAGCCGGGCATCCTGCCCCATAGGTCTCCACGGGACCTCTTGTCCTCTGGCCACCCTCCTCCAGACCCATCTGTGCCACCCACAGTGGTCCCACAGAGGCTTGCAGTGGCCATGGGGGCTGTGCCCTGGCATCACCTGGGCTTTTCCATCACCAGCAGCCCCACTGTTCCCCACCCAGGACTGTGGAGCTGTGCCACCAGCTGCTGCCAGCAGCCATCGGTGGTGGTGGCAGGGGAAGTGGCAGGGCAGGGGGCTGGCAGGGCAGGCAGGCAGGAAGAAACTTGAGCAAGGGCTCGGGACGGGGGGCACGGGGCCACTGTGCCATAGCGAAGCTGCCAACCTCCTGAGAGGCACGTAGAGATGTTCCCACCCTCCTCCTTTCGCAATGCTCAGACTGTTTATTTGGGCACCAGGCCTCGGAGAGGATTTGTCCCTTAATATTGGGAGGAGAGGGGCATTAACTATTTCCTCACTGAGCTCCGCACACCCTTTCCCCCTGTATTCCCAAGGCAGATGAACAAGGGCACATCCCCAGTGCCAGCTGGTGCAGCCCCAGTCCCGGCCAGGCTCCGCAGCCTGCCCAGACCCCTCATGCCCAGCATCGTCCCAGCACAGCGCTGGGCAGAGCACCAGCCCGGGCACTCGGCCAGGTCTGTTTGGACAGCGGGTGTTCAACACTGTCTGTGTCAACGGTGATATTGGTGCTAATTACACCTTCCCTGCAGCAGCTCTCAGCGCTGGAGGCAGATGCAAACTCGATCCGTTTTATCCCAGCGAGCAGGAATTTGGCCACCCAGAGCTGAGCAGGGCAAACAAATGCACTCGGCAGAGCTGTGCTCCCGTGGCCTGGGCTGAGCAGCCGCTGGCACATGCCCAGGGATGCTGTGGATGGTGAAGCCCACGGACACCAGGAGCCAGCGCCCAGAGGGAGCTGCAGGCTTGGCTCGGGATCCACCTGCAGACTGGGCTGGCCCAGTGAGGCACGGCCAGGACCGTATCCGCACTGGTCAAGCTGGGGGCAGAGCTTCGGCTGCAGGCGCAGCTCCCTCCAGAGCCGTGAGGCTCAGAGATGCTGGGCTCGGGCTGAGGGGGACAGAGAACAGCGGTGCCCGAGCGCTTTGTGCGGCCACGGAGCATCGTTGCGGACACAGGAGTTAGGATCGTGTAAGAGACTGCAGCCTTGGGAGCTGGCAGCATCTCCAGTGGCATCGCCACCCTACACAGAGCCACCCTATAACGCACCTTGCAGATGTGCAGCACCGTGCCAGAGGCAACCACAGACACCCAGCTTTGGATATCTCCCTGGCAGGAGAACCTGCGTGGTCCTGCCGCCTCGGCAGCCCTGGGACAGTCAGGACGGCTCCGGGAATCTCCCTCCAGGAAGAGTGGGAGACCAAAAAGGGTGGCACGGTGCCAGGCAGGATGCTGGCAGGAGCGGGCAGAGGTGCTAAGCTGGTAATACTATCTTGCGGCCGAAACTTGATAAAGGACAGGGGGAGGTTTGTAACGCGGGGTATTAACAAGGTCAGCTCAAGATTTTCTCAGGGTGAAAATCAAAGGGAAAAATATTTGCCTTGTGTGACTCAGTGAGTTCCTGAGCAGCCAGCGGTACCCGCTCCCCTGGCCCGTGACGACGGGAGGAACCAAATGAAGCTGCGCTCGCCCTCCCGCTGTCCTGCCCCACGCTGCCCTGTTTTACAAGCCAGAGACACTTCCCAGCACCGACGCTGGGCTCTGTGCTTTGCTCAGCTTGGCCAGCACAGACAGGATGATCCTCTGCCTTCACGGGGCTTCGTTCGCTGGTTGAAGCTGCACACGAAAACCAGTAAAACCCCAGCCCGCAGCTGCTAATCACCAAAGAGAAACCATCCCGACCCCGTGCGTGGAAGAGCTGCCCTCGGTGTCTGTAGAACTAGTGCCTGACACCCACCCTGGACCCCTGACACCCACCCTGAACCCCTGACACCCACCCTGGACCCCTCACACCCACCCTAAATCCCTGACACCCACCCTAAATCCCTGACACCCACCCTGGACCCCTCTCACCCACCCTGGACCCCTCACACCCACCCTGAACCCCTGACACCCACCCTGGACCCCTGACACCCACCCTAAACCCCTGGCACCCACCCTGGACCCCTCCCTCCCATCTGCAGTTCCCTCCCGTGCGTCCCAGGTCTCCTGACTCCCAGCAGCTCTTCCGCCCTCCGCCGTCCCATGCGCCCTAAAAACGCAGCGTGAGCTTCATTTTATCTCGTGGGACCGGACGGGTCGGGTCCTGCCCGGTTCCGGGCGCGGGAGTGCGGGCAGAGCCCATGGCTTTGCCTCGCAGGGTGCCCCGCTGCGGGGCTGGCGGCAGCGGCTCCCCGGAGATGCCCGCAGACGCGCCCAGCTCTCTGCCCATCCGCCCGCCCCGGGCAGCAGCGCCCCTCTCTCGCTGGGTGCGACTGAACTCCCTTCCTCAGCCCGTGCGAGCTGAAATAAAGGAGCTTAAAATCTCCAAAGCTGATTCTAAGCGAGCCGGGCTTTCCTGTTCCAGGGGAGAAGCCCCGTTAGCCCGGAGCTGGTGGCGGTTTCAGCCACCTCAAGATGTTCACCTTAACAGCCAACGTGGTAAACCCCAGAGGTGCCAGGCTAGAGGTGACCTTCCAAGAGCTTCGGCCGCGAGAAATCAAGCCATGGCACCAAGGAAGTGGTGCCAGCGGGCAGCAGGAACGCCTTGCCCCGGGAGGGCGGCTGCCCACGGTTCTGCAGCCCACATGGAGCCTGGTCCCGCTCACGTGTGGCAGCAGCAGCCCCGTGCCAGGCGGAGGGTTGGCCGCGTGGCGTGGCCGGGCACGGAGCAGCGCCAGAGCACCTCACGGGGCACTGCCACCTCGTCACACAGGCTGTTCATCACGAGAACGACTGCTCTTTGTTTCCTCGGTTGTTGCGCCTCAGCCGAGCAGCAGCGAGCGCGTTGCGGGCGACGCTAAGGGTGTTGGGGTGACTGCACCCCCCCGGGTGCCAGGGTCACGGCTTCCCTGCTTGTAGCACAGGCGCGGGCACTGTCCCCTCACCCTCTGCTTCGTTGTCCACCTCTCCTCGGCAAATATTGACGCTTCTCCTACAAAGCCAGCGCACCGGAGCCTTCGTTACCGTGCCCCAGCTGCAGTGAGCGGCCGCGGGCAGGGTCGTGCGGGGCCACGGGGCTCTGCCTGCCCCAGGGGCTGCGAGTGGCAGGGCTGCGAGCTGGCACGTAGGGAGGATTAGGGGCTGTGGCCGGTCCCCCGGTCAGCTCAGGTACATGCTGAAGTCAGCAGCGAGCCTGAGCCTCAGGCGTCCTTCCCGTCGCACGTGGGACAGCAGCACAGCGCAGTCCGCTGCCAGCCGTCTGCTGGGACGGGCAGGGTTGCTCCAGCCAGCCTGGCATGGGGCTGCACTGCAGCCCTGCAGGGCACGGGCTTGGGCAGGATTCTGCCTGGAGGGTTTCCCACCCCTCACTGCTGTCGATGTGCATTTTGCAAAGCCCCCCAGAAATGCTGAGTGGTGTAGAGAGGGCCCCACGTGCGGGTCAGACCCACACCAGCAGCAAAAGCATCTTGGAGAGCTTCTGGAAGGGTGGGTTTCCCTGGGGTGGGACCGGTCCCCGTGCAAAGGGCCAGCACAAGGCCAGGCAAAGGCAGCGGGCACCGTGGTGGTGACCAAGGCAGGGCCAAGCACACCATGGTGCTCACCGTGGGGTGGATGTGGCCCTGGGTGACAGACGTTGTCTTTGCTAGGGAGTTTCAGTGCTATCTGCACCTGGGGAGAAGGAGCAGCTTCAGCCTCCCGCTGATGTGTACCCGCTGCCCCAGGAGGAGCTCAGCACCCCCAGATTCCCTTGCTTTGGTTTCGAGGTGGGTCAGACTCTGCCCTGCATGAATGAGCAGCTCCTCAGAGTGTGGACAGACCCAAACTGTGGTGACTTGCTGACCAAAGACAGGCTTCTTCTCGCTGCCCTGGCCAAGCACCGTGGGGTTTCACAAGGCACAGCCGGCAAGAGGCCACCAGCATCCCTGGGGATGTGGCCAGAGCAGACCAGGAGCCAGGGCAGGTGTGGACCAGGGCTGCAGCCTCCCCCCAAGCCCTGGGGGAGGCTCAGGGTGGAGAACCAGGCTCCCACCAGGTTTCCCCCAGGCACTGCATCCCTCTGAAATGATTCCTTTAGCTTTAACTGCCGCTGCCCAAAGACTCTTCGGAGGCAGCCGGGCAGCCTGAGCTGGCTCGGGGCCATCGCGGCAACACCCTGCCCAAAACTCCCGAGGACTCGGGCGGGCTGCGGGCTCTTTCATCTGAGAGCTGGATGGTGATGGCTCTGACCAGGGGCGACAGGACCTCCACCACAGCCATCCTCACTCTAAACACCTGAGTGCTTCTGAAGATATTGACCTCAGAGCCTTAAACAATGAGACGTTTTATTTTGCAGCTTATCTCCCATCGCTGAGGTTTGAGCATTTTGGCCTTAATGAGTTGCCCAAGGCCACCCAGCAGCCAGCGAGGTGGGACCACGTTCCCTTTCCCTCCGCACCCTGCGCCCAGGGCTTTGAGAGAGAAGCTGCGTGGTGCTGAGCTTCTCCCAAGCTCCTCCGTGCACCTTCCCACATTTTTTGGGTAAAGATTCCTCCTTTTATTGGTTTGGGGTTTTTTTTTTTTTTCCTCAGATTGGAAATCCTCCCTTGACTGGAATTCAATTGTTTAAGGGAAAAAGCCTCATTCTGCTTGACTCTCCTAATTGAGAGCGGACAGAAAGCCTCGAGGGGGGAGGCAGTGAGTGGTGGGGGGAGGCAGCGAGTGGAGCCAGCCCCGAGCTCGGATTCCAGGCAAGCGGGATGCTTGGCCCGTGGGATGCTCGGCACACGGGATGCTCGGCACGTGGGCTGCTTGGCACGTGGGATGCTCAGCACGGCAGCTGGCGGGCTTGGGGGTGATCCTGCCAGCGCTGAGGCCCCCCCAGCCCCGAGCCACTGCAAGGCCGTGCATTTTTGGCTGAAGGTGTGGACTGGGACTGCTCCCCACCCAGCCCCTGGGAGCCTCTGGCCCCTCTGCCTAGTGCTGGTCGTGTTTCCGAGCCGTGGGCAGACCTTGCTGAGCGTTCCCCTGGAGAAGGCAGCTATCTCGCACCTATTTTACAAACAAGATAACAGCCCTGGCTCAAGGTCACTGGAGGCAGAGCTGGGACAAGGGCTGTCCAGAGAGCACGGTCCAGCCTGGGCGCGTTGCTGAGGTTAGAAGCGCCCAGCGCCCGCCACGCACAGCCCACGCCTGCTCCGTGATGCCCTCTGCTGTGCTGGGCAGGCTCTTCTCGGGGGTAATGCTTGCTTTGAGACCTTGCTGTGCTCCAGAGGGAGAGCAGAGTCCCCGGGCTCGACTCTAACCAACAGCACGTGCTTTGCCAGGATGTCTTTGCCTTCCCTCTGGGGAGGCACCCGCCTGGCGAGCTCATGCCAACCCTGCTGCTGTGGCCTAGTGCCCTCCCGTGAGGAGGTCTCCATCTGAAGACGAGGGTCAGCACCAGCGGGACAGGGTTTATTCGACAGACACGTGCAGGGGACACGGTCTCATCAGGCAGCTACCCCTTCCCTTGCCTTCGGAGGTGCTCCTGCGGGGCTAAGGCAGGGTGTAAATGCCGTGGGCAGATGCAGACCCTCAGCAGAGATGATAACTCTAGTGAGATAACTCTAGAGCCTCTCCCCAGCTCTAAGTCCACACCATGAAACAAACCGCATGAAACGTCCAAGTGGTGCTGAGCCACAGAGGCAGCTTTGAACCTCCCAACGCCCTTCTGCATTCCACCCTTTATTTTGGCGCTGTAAATAATCCCGCTGTCTCCCCCCGGGACATTGCGTTCCTCATTCCTCCCCGGATAAAGCCACTGACCCCCGTGCCAGCCGGTGAGACCAACGCGAGCGTCCCCGCAGCGAAGGGGAAGCGTTAGAAGTTGGCGGTTCCCTTTCAGGCGAGACATGGTGCCCGTGTCTCCATCGCCTGGCACCACGGAGCCGGCGGCTCGGCCGGGGCTGCCAGCTGGATTGTGGCGTCCGGCCCGGGCCGGGCAGCTGCATTCCTGGGCGAGAAGGAAACGGTGATAACCAGCCCTGGGAACCTCGCCGCTGCGGCCAGGCCCCGTGGGGTGACACGTGGCCCCTGCGCTGCGGCGAGCACCCAGCCCTGCCCACCCTCTGCCCGCAGCCAGAGCATCTCGCAGCGCTGGGCGCGTCCAGCGTCCTGCTCCAGGAGCGGCCTCCTCATTTCCCATTCCTGTCTCTCCTTCCAAATTCCCTCTGGCAGCCCAAATCTCTGCGCTCTCCTCTAGCTGAGGCACGCTGTTGATTTCAAAAGCTCCTGGGAGGACAGACAGACAGACAGGGAGCTCTCTGCAGGTGTCACATCCCGAGTGACACATTAGCCATGTGGAGCAACGGCCCTTCAGGACATCCCGGATCCGCCTGGAAGCCCGTTTCTCTGCACAAAGGCTGCAGCATCTCCACCCCAGACTCCAGCTCTTAGCCACAAGCCCTTTTCCTTGGCAAAACCGACCAAAACCAAGCAGCAGCTCTGGCCGCAGGTCCCAGGGCGGGTGGGAAGGAGGGAGGGAAGCTGTCTGCAGGTCCCACCACCAGCAGAGCTCCCAGGATCCAGCTTCCTCCGCTCCAGGGGCCATGCTGCCTTTCCCCGCTGCCAGGGTTCCACAGAAGCTTCCTCATCACTGCCATCAGTACATTACCACCGAGTTATTACCCTCATTAAGCGCAATCTATCTGCTAATATTCATCATCCGCAAATAAATCCACAAATTCCAGTGCCTGGAATGCTGTTATCGGACAGAAGATAAAGAGCTAAGCAGTCTGCGCACCCAGGGCTCTGTGTTTGACTTGAAGGAGTTCCTGGGGTGTCTTTCTAATTCCCAGTGCCTCCCAGTTTTCCAGGCAGCCCCAGTGCTCTCCAGACACTCACCCACGCCCTGTGCGTTGTCCTGGCTGGTTGGTTGGTGGGCACATCCCAGCAGAGGAGGGGGAGTATGGCCAGAGCAGAAAGAGGAAGAATCAGTTTTATATTTATAATTACTAAAATTGGAATTTGACCAGGGCTGCACTTCCTGGTGAAAGAAATGCCGAAGGACCATCACTGCCTGCACGGGGCTCGTTTCTCTGTAGGCCAAGAGCTTGTAGCTCCCTGATCACACCCACCAGGACTTTGGAATAGCAGCTCTTGTCATGGGGAGCTGCCAGCCCTCCCTGCGCAGTGGGAACGATTAGTGAGTCCCAGTGGGAACTATTAGTGAGTCCCGCTAGGATTGGAAGGGGACAGAGCAAGCCTGAAGGGCCCCTGTATAAGTCATCCCCCGCGGGACAATTACCTTGCACAGGATTGAGAACTTCCTTGGGTTTTGCCAACACTGAGTGGGCAAGAAACCCAACCCCTGGGGCTTCTGCCCTGCCAATGTCCCAGCCCAAACCCCAAGCAACAGCACCAACTGGGTCTCTTTGGCTGGTTTGGGTTTGTATCTCAGTGTAGCTGCATTTTACTGCCTGTCTGTTAAGGATCAGTGACATACCCTTGGACCTTGCATCCCTACTGCTGACCTTGATGGGTCATACACAATGTGCCTGTCCAGGGCCTGATGCAATGAGCAGATAGCTTGGAGGATGAGGAGCACCAGCAGCCTCTTCTGCTCTCCTGGAGCTGTTGCTATTTCACTCATGCAATGAGCCAGCTTCGGGATTTTATTTTTCATACCAGATAGATTGAAATGAAGCTGATGTTGCTCCCAAAGCTCAGAGCTGGGTGGGTCCCTGAGGTGAGACCTGTCTCCTCTGCTTTGCTTTGCAAAGGCAGATGGCTGTGATTAGAAACTTAAATTCAGGACCCTGTGGTCTTATTCCAAGCTCAGATACTGACCATTTACTCCCCACAGCCATGGCCTCTTCTCCAGCTCCACAACTCTGCCCACACTGGGATGTCAGTTTAGGAAAGCAAGGGGAAAAGAATTCTTTCATTGGTGGAGCTCTGCTTGGAAAGAGACAGTTCAAGGATGACAAAGAAAGTCCCTTTCAGCAGGAGTGGATTGTCCAGGCAGGTCAGCAATGGCAGCATCATCTCTGCAGCAGAGACATGATTTCAAGAAAGCAGGACCCCGGTGGCTGGGACCTTTGGGTGCTGATGCTCTGGGTTCCCTGGATCTGCCCCTGGCAAGGACCACTGTGTACACTGGTAGGCTGGTCCTCCTGCCATGTGACGCGCTTCCGTTTCAAAGGGCTCCATCTATATCAGGCTGTCCTTTAAAAGAAACACTTGATATGGGTTATTAATGATATTTACAGGATAACTGCTTGGCAATGATTACCTCTGCCTGTCAGATGGCAATGAATCAGCCCCCTTCCTGCTGGCACCCTCTGGCAGGGTGTTCCTTTGGCATGCTCCGGAAACAGTGATTGATTCCTGCAAGATGAAGTTTCTTGGCAGTTAACGCTGATGGCTTGTGCATGCACAAGGTACCAGAGATTTTTACTCTGACAGGCCCCGGGAGCAAGCAAAGGCCACATCATTGCTGTCTCCCTTCCTCCCACCTCAGCCATGCCCCCCTCCTCCCCCTCCCTCGGTGCTCTGCCTTGTCTCTCCCTTTTCCCAACATTTTCCCCATGCACAGGCCAACGAATGCTCAGAGGTGGCCAACATCAGCCATCCCACCTGCCCTTGGGGATTGACCCTGGAGAAGGGATGGCAGCAGATCCAGGAGCAGGAGATCCAGCCCCTACAAACAGCTCGGGCTGAGCTGTCCTGGGGGATACGGGAACAAAGATCAATTCCTTCCACAGCAAGCACCCCTCGCAGCTTTCCTCTCATCTCCAGTTACTCCGGTGATGTCCCCTGTTGATGTCCCTATCCACCTCATCATCTCTGACATCCTGACCAGTACCAGCTCCTGCACTCTCAAATCCCTCTGGGAGGGGGGGACACCATGAGCCTGGGCACAGCTTGGCACAGGGGTGGGACCACGAACCTGGACACAGCTTGGCACAGTGGTGCCAGAGATGGTCAGGGATGTGGTGGCAGGAAGGGATGAGTCTTTTCCGCTAGGCTGAGCTGGCTGCTCCCTGTCAACGCACGTGTCACACCAGTGCCTTTTTCAGCTCAAAAGTTGCTTTCCTGAGACACTGGCAAATTCCCAGGCCAGGAGGTTGACTGGTACCTCTGAGGGGGAGACCCCCAAGTCTGCAGATCCCAGACAAATTACCCCAGTCCCTCCCTGCTCCATCCCTGTTCACTGCCAGGGGCATCCAAAGAACCTGTCAAACTGTCCTCGAGACAAGCATGTGGTGCAGGTGTGGCTGCTGCCTGGGGACCGTGCCTGCACGGCTGATGTTAGACATCCAGCCCCGTCCACTCCAGCACATCCCCGTGCTGCTGAGAGCTTCCACCCCTTCCCCACGCAGGGGGACGGAGCCCGGACCCTGCCTCGTGGGCAGGCAGCAGGGGCTTCACCTCTCTTCCCCGCTCCTCTCATCCCTTTGAACCTGAAAATAAAAAAGGAACCGCTTTCCCCTGCCAACCCCATCTTCAAAGCCCGAGCGCGGGGTCCGGCGCTGGCACAAAGCAAACCATTGTCCCTTGCAGAGGCGGAGAGTCGGCCAGAGCTCAAAGGCCAGGGAGACGTACCCACCATGCCGGGAAGCTCGCCCAGGCCAACAAAAGCATCTTCTCCCACCCGGAGTCCGAAGCAGGCGAGGGCGGGGGCCCGGGGTGACGGTGAATATGAGCTATTGTCACCGAGAGCACGGAGGGACCCGCAGAGGTGATCAAACGGCCCAGGACTGAGTGGGAAGGGGTGGGGTGAGGGGGGACATCCAAAAAAGCCCTTGTCCCTCTTCAGATCTCTCCTTATCTCCCCATGCTATCTCCTGGGCTTAGCCTGGGTGTACTTGCTTGCAATTACCTCCTCCAAGCCAATCAGGCGCCGAGCACAGCCCTCGGTCCCCTTGACTGAGGTGATTTATAAATGACTCACTGGCTTATTTGAGCACAGACCTCTGCACACCTCCTTGGGAGCACCTCTCTGCCTGGGCTTTCTCGCCACATCTGCGGCTCCCCTCGCAGAATCGGCCCTTTCTCCGCCCGGCGAGGCGCAGGTAACCCAGCTCCAACAATTGTGCTCTTTGTCTGGGTGGGCGTGGGGGATTTACACTCCGGTTGCACAGCCACTGGGTGGGAGTTTCACTATTTGGAGAACTGGTACTTCTTCCCTCTTCCCCACCCCCCCCCCCCGCCCCCCTTCTTTTTCTCCCTCCTTTTGCAAAGGGGATTTACAGCAGCAGATTTACTCAGGAATTAGCAACACCAACGATCCAAGAGCTTGATTTATGAAGAGAGGCTGGAAGAGCCAAATATGTGAATTAATTATTACTAGAATAAATCCTACCATCTTATCCTGTCTGTCTCCTGCTGAGATCTGGTGGGGGGGGGGGGATTTGCCTGGTATAGGAGAGGCGATGATGATGAAGGACCCCCTGTTTCTGGCTCTTTGTTATTATGAGAACTTTCTGTGGACAGGACTATCTAAAGCGGTCCCTGCCCCGAGGATGTTGCAGCCCAGACTGATTTTGCCCATACAGCCTAAGATGATGAGAAAGGATGCAGAGCCCAGTGCCTGCAGGCATTCCTGGTGGAACAGGAGTACAGGAACATGACCTAGGCAAGGGGTCTTTACTGCCCAGGAGACCCTGGTACACGGCTGCATGGCTGTGGGCACACAGTCAGATTAGACAGGAATTGTAAAGCTGGGAATACAAAGCACTTCCAGACTGAGATCTGTCAGACTGGGTGCAGCGTCTCCAGCTCCTCCCAGTCCCATTTCATGGGATGTTTAGGTCCAGTTTGGGCAGGCTCCCTCATGTATAGGCAAGAGAAAATATCCCCCCGCGCCTGCTCCGCTGTGGTAGAGTGCTGCTCATGCAGCTGGGATGCTTTCTGCTCTGCCCTGATAAAATTTGTCCACACCTTATTTGTAAGCAAGCTGAAAACTGGAGCTGGGGACCTGTCCTGCCTCCCTTTGAGGAGAAATCCTTGAAGTAACATTTGTCGCTGGCCACGCAGCGTTTCTGCCTCAGATTTCCAGCAGAGAAATGCCGTCCCATCCTCTACCTCTGGGGGAGGATGGACTGGGTGACCCCAGAGGTGTTTTTCCCTCTCCAAGAGCGAATCCGCAGGGGTGGGGAGTGTGTGCAGGAGGGAGCTCTCTGAGGCATCCCGGAGAAGCATTGGCTTGCAGGGCAGGAATGCTGCAGTCGGCAAGCTTTTTAATTCCTTGGGATTTGCATTGCTCACCTGCTCTTCAAAGGCGGCAGGCAAAGCCTGTGGCAGAGGCATGTGGAGAGCAGAGGCTCCTGGCAGCGAGGGACGCCCAAGTGTCACTTCTTTTCTAAGTGCACTTTCCAACCTTCCCTCCTCCCCTTCCCAACGGCTCTGTACGCCGAGGGAGAGCTGAGGGGATGGGGAGGATGGACGGACCACTTCCCAGGGGACAGAGAACGATGTCACTAAGGTCAGGCACTGCTCTCTGCCTGCCAAGGAGCTGGCAGCCTGATCCCAGCACCGCCGTGCCACACGCAGCAAGGTGACACCTCCGGGGCACTGCAGGGCAGAGAAGCTGGTGGCTTTCCAAGGACTGTGATGGGGCTGTATCTACATCCTGGGCCGCAGCCGCCCGCTGCCTCGCCTCAGCCCAGCCCGCTTTGCTGCTGGATGCAGCTACAGAAGTAATGGAGAGTTAGGGTGGGGTTGAGAACAAGGGGGTTAATCAAACAGATGACGGAAAGAGCAGGCCAAATCCGGGCTCCTTTACCCCGGTGGCAGCGCAGGGCAGATCCCCCGTGCCCGCGGCACTCACCACGTTCACAGCAGCGTTAAAAAGTGCAGGAGCCGAGCTGCTGAATATAAGGATTTTACTTAATAAACACCTTTTGAGCCAAACACTTTGGCTTCCCTTTCAGTAGCTGGCAGATGTCTGCAGATCTTATTATTCTGGTTACCAAGTGCAGAGCTAGTTTGGTTAGAAACTTGTGTGAAGTGGTACATCAAACATTGGCACCGGCCCAGCGACAGCAGAACAAGGGTACGGTGCAGTGCTCCTACCCGGTGCCTGCGCTGGGCTGGGTCGCTCAGAACAAGAAAAGGGCCATCTGCCTTATGGAAATCACCTATTTCACACTCCAAATATTTAATCTAAACAAAAAGAAAACATTGATTTCATGCCTGGTTGCTCCGTGGCAAAAGGGCAGGAGGGGAGGAACTGCTCCCGAGGGGGATGTTGAAGCTGAGGCTGCAGCGCGGTGCGAGGATGTGGGAAGGTGGGAGCCGAAGGGCAGCACAGAGGTCTCCTCCTGCCCCTGCCCCTGCCCCCGTGGCACACACAGGGTCTCACCACAGTCAGCACCTCCCAGCACCTCTCTCCCTCCTTCACCCTCTCTCTCTCTCCGGCTTTTATTCCACGGGCCATCATGACAGTTCCGGCGTGATGCTCGTGGAAAATGGATTGGAACAGCTAAGTTTTGACTGAACTTTATGGACTCTGGCATTTTCACCTTTTCTGAGGCTAAAAGCTGGTTTTGGGATAGAATATTTTTCATAACTGATCTATATGCTCTCCTAGCATCAGCCTCTTCTATTTCCAGGGGGAAGAGGTGAAGAAAAAAGTTAAACCCCACAGCCAAATATGTGTGCAGCTGACAGCTCAGCCCCTCAACCACCACTTCCCTGCTTCTGCCTCTTCCCCTTCCCCAGATCACTAGGAAAAAAAAAGCTTTTACTAATATATTTGTGCCAGAAACATGAGACTATAAATCTGGCTTTACCACTGCGAGGTGTTTCCTTCCTCAATCTGTTCGTTTGTAGAAGAACCCTACGGCAACTCAGAGCCAAAGGTAAACCAAAACTAAATCAGATCCAAGTGATTTTCAACTGCGAGCAAAAAGGAGTGCCCAGTCTGGAGACACTAACCTGAACAAACGTGCTGGGGGTCCCCTGGTGACAAGCTCTTGGTGTGGCCCATTAGCCAGGCTCAGTCCTGGCCTGTCCCTGATGCCAGCAGGTCAGAGTGAACAACCTGGGAGCACGGGGGTGGATCCGCTGGTCTGATCGGCGTCCGATAGCAGAGGTGAATTATACAACATCCTCTTGAAATACCTGAACTGACTGACAGCAGAAACCTCCTTTTCCTCCTGCTTGTGTGCTTTGTGTGCCCAGCTCGACACCAGAGGCGTGAAAGGCACAGGGAAGAGGGTGTGCGGTGAGAGGGTGAGGCAGAGTTCAGCATCTGGACCTGCAGCATCGGGCACCACAGAGCCCAGTACTGCAGCATCGGGCACCACAGAGCCTGGCACTGCAGCATCAGGCACCACAGAGCCCAGTAATGCAGCATCGGGCACCACAGAGCCTGGCACTGCAGCATCAGGCACCACAGAGCCCAGTACTGCAGCATCGGGCACCACAGAGCCTGGCACTGCAGCACCAGGCACCACAGAGCCCAGTACTGCAACATCAGGCACCACAGAGCCTGGCACTGCAGCATCAGGCACCACAGAGCTTGGCACTGCAGCATCAGGTAACACAGAGCCTGGCACTGCAGCATCGGGCACCACAGAGCTTGGCACTGCAGCATTGGGCACCACAGAGCTTGGCACTGCAGCATCAGGCACCACAGAGCTTGGCACTGCAGCATCAGGTACCACAGAGCCTGGCACAGCAGCTGCCTTGTCCTTCCCCGTGCTGTGCCTCAGCTAGGAAACACGGTTTCAGGGGAGGAGGTGACAGCTTCCTTGCCTGACCTTGCGAGACCTGGGCCCTTTCACCAGGTTGCCCCAGGGCTTCCATGGCACCTGCAGCCACAGTCCGAGCAGGAGGCTGGGAGTCGCGACAGACACGGTGCTGAAGGCACTGATTGAGGGCAACTGGAGTCAAGACCCTGTCCTGGTGTCGCAACCAAACCTTTGCACCTGTGCTTGTCTTCTCCAGGCAGACCTTGTCTCCTGGGGTAGGGGAGAGTTGATTTTTATAACCCTTTCTTGGGCAATGTTGCTGGGAAAGAGGTGTTTTTAATGAAGAGTCACCCAGGATTTGGAAGAGAGCAGACCTCTGAACTCCATCAGCTGAGCAGCAATCAGCAAGGAGATCTGCATCGCCTTGTGCAAGAAGGGGGAACAGAGGCAGGGCAGACATAGGAGGAAACATTATTTACAGAGAGATGATTTTCTTGCTAAAATGTAGCAGAGGAATTCCCTGAATGTCCAGCTCTTGTACTGGGATCACCTTGGGCCCCTATGTCCCACGTAAGGCAGTGATCAGCTTGCTCTCCCACTAAATTTTGACTCCTTGGACTGGAGTCCCTTTTCTGTGTCTAAGCCAGCACAGGAAAGTGGCCTTATGCCAGTGGCTCCTATCAACACTGGCCAGCAACCTCAATGTGACTTTCCTCTTCCCAAACACAGCTATCACCAGCACAGGGACAGAAGATAAGAGCTGAGTAAACGCACTTGCAAGATGAACACTGGGAAAAAAGGTCAGTGCTTGGCACACACAGGCTGGTTTGAGACCGGCCGGACAGGGATCAGCCAGGTATGAAGTGATGGGACTCAGCTGATGACTACTGGGACAGGATCTTTCACCCACATCATATTCCTGGAGTGAAGCAGTTCTGCCTTCCTTTGGTGCTCGCTCCAAGTGTCACATCACAGTTGTGTCACCCAGAGTGTCACAGTTTCTCCAAGACCCCAGGCTCAGCAGAATTATCAGGGCGGCCAAACTGCGTTTCTCAGCACCATCTGCTCTGGTCAACACGCTGGAGCTTCCTGAAGAGCTTGGAACGGGGACTCCACACTTGGAGCACTCCCCCCAGACCCCATCCCTTATTTCCATGCCCGCACTGGAACAGAGCTCTTAAAAAACACTGGTTCCTGCAACGCAGCAATTAACTGGCACTCTGCTTTGCCCTCCACACACACTGCCTTGCTTCAGTGTCCAGCCTCAGCCACTGGGTTTAAACCAGCTCTGCAGCTTGCTGTGCTCTTCTCCCATCAACACCAGCACAGCTGGTTCTGCCTTTTGTTCAAGGAGCAGTCACACAGCTCGTTCTCTTTAATTCCAAAATCTCAGAGGTTTAACCTGCTGTTTGATCTAGGGCAAGACCAGTGATAAGCCAAGTCAAGAACTTGACTCTGTCCGAGCCGCTGACATCATTAGCCTGTTTGTTTAAGATGGAATTTAATCATGGGGATATTTTTCCCTCTACACTTGCCTTGTTTATTATTTTTCCACTTTCGCTCAGCGGGAGAAATTCATTAAAGAGCTGTGATATAATTGGTTGATCCGGCCTGTCTGATGGCAGGCACACTGCTCAGCAAGTGATGGAGATGAGAAATAAAGCTGAGAAAGATTTCCTGCACTAGAAACAGCCCGGTTTATCACCCCTCAGAACCTTGTTGCTAAGCCTGGTCGTGGGCTACAAAATATTCCGGAGGGAGAACTGGAAATCTAAAGCAAAGCTGTGGGACCTGGAGACGGGCAGGGAACACTGGGAACCTGCTCAGCAATGGGATCTGAAGCAAGGCTATAAGGGAGGGACAAGACTGACGTGGGAAAACCAGGCAATGACCATTTATCAGATTGCCTTCTGGTGTGAGTGTAGGGACTGGGAAAGAGCCTGGGATGCTGCTTAGTCTCAGCCTGCACTACTCCTTCAAAAGGCAAAGCTGATAATTGCTCTTGGAAGGGTATCTGTGGTGAGAGGGAGCAGCAGGGATGGGTAGCAGTGTGTGCATGCCTGCAGAGGGCAATGGATTAAGTGCCTGGTCATGCAGGAAGAGGGACATGTCTCCTGTTCCACCCCTTCCACCCAGCTGGCCCTCCAAAGGCAGGCTGGGGACCTCCTCAAGTCAGCGATGGTGCAGAGCAGAGCCTGGAATCAGAAAGACACTATTGCTGGAGATGCTTTACAGCAAACTGCATTTTATTGCCTCCGTGATCACTAAAGCAGCCACTGCAGGAGTGGGTTGATGACCTCCCTTTCTAAACCCATTAGCTCCTATTTGCATAATGATTCTGTTGACCTAAATTCTCCCAAAAGTTTCATCTGCCTGCATCATGCTCTCCTTCCTGCCCTGGACTGCTGGGCCACCCTGCTGCATATTGCTCATGTCTTCCAGCCCCCACCCCGAGGTAACCTCTTATCAGTGAGGATGGGTGTTAGTCCCGAGGGTGGGCACTGCTCATCCTGGTGCCACTGAAGTCAGTGTCAGGGTGTGCACTCACTTCAGCAGCACTCACAGTGCCACAGGAGCGGAGAAGAGGATGTGGCACATACAAATCACGCCGTAAGCCCTCAGCAACCTGGATGTTGTTTTTTGATATGTTCAGCTGCCTGAATCACCAGCTTTTTCCACCCCCTCTTCAACTCCCGTGTTGGGCAATGACCCACTTAGATACACGCCATACCACAAATAATTACCAAGATCCTTGTTTTATATCTGACCACTTCCTCCCTCCACTCCCAGCCTCTCCAGTTCATAATGATTCTCCCCTCTTCCCAAAGCATTGCTGGTCATAGTTGAATAAGGGTTCTCTGAAGTTCATCATCTTTCTTTGTTGAGACCCAGATACTGGGCAGGACTGGTCCAGCCAGATGTTTTGGCATCTTCATCATTGCAATGAATTAGCAACAGTTATCTTTGTGAGCATCACTTCCTAGAATAAAGCAAGGATTCATCCACAGCCTCTCACAGCAAGGGAGATACTGGAAGACAAAGGAGACCACTCGGCAGTGCAGCAGGAACACCTCAGATGGAAACTGCCTCTAATCCTGGCACCAGAATCTGCCATTGCAAACTGCGTCAGGGCTGCCCAGCATTGCCAAGTGTCGCCAACCCCACTGGCAGGTGGTGAAACTGAGGCACGAGAAAGGTCAAGTGACTTGCCCGAGGCAAAAAGGCAAGTCACTGGCAGAGCTAAGATTAACACGCATGCTCATCTGCCAGACAATCCAGGACGCACTCCGGTCCCCTTCACACGGCATCGCTCATTAGCATCACCTCGAAATAGCCGGTGAAGCTCCCAGTGTGGGGGAGCAGCAGCCCCTGGTGCTGGGAGAAGCCACTCCCAGGACCTGCCTCTGTGCCACGGGGAAACTATTTAGGGTGGAGATGTTTGGGGAGGGCTCCCAGACGCTGGAGGTGTCCGGTCTGTTATACTGCAGGTGGGGCCAGCTCCAGTCACATTCTTGGCTTTGCTTGTTCTTTTTTTCCTGGGAAAAATTTAAATGATCCAGAGATGACCCAGGCCAGGCCTCGCTATGTCGTCGACCGTCCTGCCTATTCCGTCAGCCTCTTCGATGAAGAGTTTGAGAAGAAGAGCAGAAGTTACCCCATCGGGGAGAAATTAAAGAACCATTTCAGGTAACATAGAACTCTATAGATGGGGCAAATGTAAACCAGAGTCAGTCTGGAATGGGGATAAAATTCAGAGCTGGGGATATAGTTCCCATTTTTATCCTGGGAAACCTTCTCCGTGAGCTTCAGGGCTTTGATGGATGAAGGGCACAGGAGAACTGCAGATTGCTCCTGTCGCTGCCCCAGCTGTTGGGCTGTAAGGCAAAGGAGCAGAACAGGTCACACTAAGTGCATGTGGTATCTGGGGTTCTGTTTTCCAAGGCTTTATTAATAGTAAAATTAATATTCTATTGATAGTGAGGTAGGTATCAGGGTGTGGATTATTTCTTTAAGCTTTCCAGATGGGATTTCCTTTTATCGGTTCGCTGATTGAAAAATAGAACTGCCTCTGCTTAAAGAAAGGTTAATAATTCTGCAAGTACAGATTGATTAGCCTGCCGACCACTGTCTTGGAAATCCAGCTCCATTTCCTGGAAGCAGGAAGGCAGTAATACAAGAAAGAGAGAATGTGTTCGCAGGCAGAGAGGTGAGATTTGCCTGTGTCAGTCCGGGAGCAATTTTCTTCTTTCAGACACACTCAGGGGTTTTTTGACCAAGTAGCTGCAGAAGCCCATCTTTGCCTCTGTGCGCCTGCCCCATGGATCTCTGAGCTGTTTCCTCCCCAGAACTCAACTATCCCCTGTCTGAAGGGCATCAAGAGACTGGGGAGTGAATCCTTCACTCTGTGCAGATTCTCCTTCCAGCTGTGGCAGCACTGGGGACTTCCCACCGAGTCGGGAATGTCCCCAGATAATCCTCCACAGTCCAGCCAGTTAACTGCAAGAGCCTCGCGCCCACAGGGGAGGGCTCTGCACCGAATACTGGGTTTAGGATTTGGTGTGGGAATAAGGCTGAGACATTCCTGGGAAGATCCCTCCTTGCTCACCTCCCAGTTCACCTGCTTTACTTATTTGCCTTTTTTCTTTTTTTAATTCTCTCCTCTAGATGTTCAGCTTCCAGATTCAAACTCATCCTCTTCAGCCTGTTCCCAATACTGGTGTGGCTTCCCAAGTATAAAATTAAGGACTACATTTTGCCTGATGTTCTCGGTGGGGTCAGTGCGGGGACGATTCAAGTGCCACAAGGTGAGATTCAGAGACTTTCTGGGTCACTGAGAGGGGATGGCACTTTGCCAGTTCGAGTAAAGGTCTGCTGATGTCCAGCCTGGGGGGTTAACTACCTTTACTGCTGACACGTATAAACCCAAGCCCGACCTCCAACCTGCTTGTCCCTGTATTTCTCTGCAATGCCCTTCCCTGTCCTCTTTGGCCTCTCCTGCTCAGAAAGCAGCAACCTGTGCTGGCCACGGCACCTTCTCAGAGCCGCTGTGTGAGCAGGGCAGGGGCTGGTGCCAGCTGCATGGGCCAGGGTCACCTGCCACTTCCCATGTGTCTTCCAGGGATGGCCTTTGCGCTGCTGGCCAATCTGCCTCCCGTCAACGGGCTCTACTCCTCCTTCTTCCCCTTGGTAACATACCTCTTCCTCGGCGGGATCCATCAGATGGTCCCAGGTAAGAGCTGGCAGAGCAATTGTCTGCACAAGGCAGTTACAGGCTGGCTGGGAATAGCCGGTGTGTCCCAGAATAGAGGTGTCTGGGCAGGTTTGGTCCATGCAGGGCTTACAGGATCCCCGATTCAGGCTGCCCAGGAGGATCTCAGCCCAATGCTGCACCTTGCCGCAGGGCTGACTGCAGCGATGGGCTGGGTGACTCGGTCACCTCTCCAAGTGCCTTCCAGGACAGGATGCTCTCTAGAGAAAACTACTGACATCACTGTGTTGTGCTGTAGGTACTTTTGCAGTCATCAGCATTATTGTTGGCAATGTCTGCAATGAGCTGGCTCCAGAGTCGGACTTCCAGTACTTCAACCATACTACCAATGAGACCAGCGTGAACACCACAGCCCTGGAGGCAGCCAGGCTGGAGATCTCTGCCACATTAGCCTGCCTGACAGCCATCATACAAGTAAGGACTCGCTGCACTGCCTCTGCTGTGTCCTCTGGCCAGAGCTGACCCGCACAGGGTCAGCTGAGCTCTCTCCCTGGAGCAGAGATGGTGAAGCAGATACTAGAAGAGGCCCCACTTGTAAGTGGACGGTGCCTCAGCATTGAGGTTTTGGGGGATTCTGCCCCAGCTGCAGTCTTGGTGTGAAGCCCAGTCCCCACCCCTGGAGGGGTTTCCAAGCTGTGGAGATGTGGTGCTGAGGGCAGTGGTGCCCTGGCAGTGCTGGGTTAACAGCTGGACTCAGTGATCTTAAAGGTCTCTTCCAACCAGTTATTCTATGATTCTATGAAATTCTCCTGGATGGATGAGCCAAGGGTGAGGCCAGCAGCCAACGATGACACCCCAGCACCCTGCAGCTCTCCTCTCCCCACCTCTGCTCCAGGACAGTCTGCTCAGCCCAGACGGCACTGGGCTGCGTGGGAGGGATGTGCCCTCTCCCAGTGCCCCAGAGCCTGGCACGGGCACGCTCGGGCTCCACACCCACCCTGCCAGTCTGGCAGGCTTCTAACAACGCCATGTCTGTCCTACCCTAGCTGTGCCTGGGATTCGTGCAGTTTGGCTTTGTTGCTATCTACCTCTCAGAGTCTTTCATCAGGGGCTTCATGACAGCAGCAGGGCTGCAGATCCTCATCTCCGTGCTCAAGTACGTCTTCGGCTTGACGGTCCCATCTTACACCGGGCCCTTAGCTATCGTCTATGTAAGTGGGTGCTCTGGGCAGGGGCCTTCCCTGCACCTCCTCTCTCAGTGACCACCACACCGCAGGCATCACTGCCACCCATGCAAGGACAAGGGGTTGGGGGGGTCAGAGAGAAGGGAAGGGTGGAGGGGAGGGGAATCCGTCTGCCTGTAGCACCCCCAGCCCAGCACAGCTACGCTGCTGCAGCTGAGTTTCCTATGCAGCATCACCCTGTCTGCTCATTGCAAGTGAGAGATAATGGCTGGAGATAACTGTGCCCCTTTAAAGCAGGAGTCTTGCACAACGGTTAGCAACAGAAACTTCCTATGAGCAGATTTGCCCATTCCGGGGCTTTCCTGCATCTTCCCTGGATGCACTGTCCACTGATGCAGCTAGACCTGCATCTCACCAGCCAGCACAGGCCCAGGACTGTGCTGATCTCTCAGCAGCAGGGTTCCTAGCACTTGTCTTGCACTTGTGCCATCTCAGGGTGTTTGCGGCTGATGATGGTAACAAGTGTTCTTGTGCTGTCCTGGTCATTGTGCTGTCCACATTGTGCAGAGTCTCTGGTTCCCCTTGACACCTTCTCCTCTTCTTTCCCCTTTAGACATTCATTGATATTTGTAAAGGTCTGCCCAAAACCAACGTGGCCTCCCTGGTCTATGCCTTGGTCAGTGCTGTGCTCCTGATGATTGTCAAAGAGCTCAACTTAAAGTACATGAAAAAGATCCGGATGCCCATCCCCATGGAGATCATCATCGTAAGTGACGCAGGAGCTGCCCCTCGGACCCTCCAGGAGACAGCCCCTCCCCTCCCCTTAGAGCCCTGGGACACCCACTGCTGCTCACAGAGGTCCCCTTGGTCCCATCATTTACAGTGAATATGACATGACCCCCACGTGGCTTGGGGTCAGAAACTGGGCCGTCCTCATGAAGGATGTCCCTGTTAGACTGTATCCTGGGGATGCTGGGGATGAGGAACATAACTCCTGCTGGGGAAGTTCTCTCCTTTCCTCGCCTGAACTTGGTGCTACCTTTCTACTGTCAGCCCCAGCAGCACAGCAAGCTTAGGGCTTCTGAGAGAGCTCGTGTTCCTTCTGCTGACTGCTCTTTTACCCTCTGTACTTGCAGGTAATAGTTGCAACTGCAATCTCCGGCAGCTTTGACATGCCCGAGAAGTACGGCATGCCGGTGGTTGGGAAGATCAGCATGGGGTAAGTGCATGTGCAGCTCTGACTCAACTTCCAGATCATTTCCCTTCCTCCTCCTCTTCCACCTCGCTCTTCCCTGCTGTGTGACGGTCCCCTGCCAGCACTGCCAGGCAGCACTGCTGCGCCCTGTTCCACAACTGCCACCAGCCACTCCAGCTGTCCGCAGTGCAGGCACGGATTATGCCATTCCCGAACACAGCAGCTCCTCACCCACCCCTCCAGCCTCCAGACACCAGTGTCACAACCGCTTCTCACCTCCGCTCCGAGTGCAGGTTCCCAGCGCCCACCCTGCCCCTGGTGCACAAGTGGAAAGACATGATCGGCACCGCGTTCTCGCTCGCCATCGTGAGCTACGTGATCAACCTGGCCATGGGCAGAACGCTGGCAGCCAAGCATGGCTATGACGTGGACCCCAACCAGGTAACGCTTGCTGAAGGACCCTTCCCCTTGCTGTCAGGCGTGACAGGAAAACCTCGCCGCATGAATGGGAAGCTTTCAAACGTGCTCAGCTTAAACCAGATGTGCTGCTCCCGTGCGTGCAAGGCTCCCGTGGCAGCGTGCCATGCGAGGGTCGAAAGGACAAGGCAGAGCCATCTCCCACGGGTCGGCGAGAGCCTGCAGGACAGAAGAAAGCCTTGGGTTGAGCTCTCTGCTTTGCCCGCCCTGCAGAGCTGAGGTCCCACCACAGATGGCATCTTTGCCGGTGGCTGGAGCACAAGGAGGCACACGGATTTCTCACTGAGCAGAGAAAGACCTGGATTCCTGGTGTGTCACCTAGATACCGTGAGAGGCAGGACATCAAATAATCCTCTTTCATCATCACTGGCACAGTGGCAGCTTTCAATAACAGCCACACATACCACACGAAGCCCCGCCCTTAGTGTGTCAACAGATGACAACGTGTTTATGTGGAATTGCGCTTCCAGGTTTCCCTGGCATACCAGGGCCTATCCCAGCTCCTGCTGGAAGGAAGGGGTTTGGGACGCACTGCAGGGAACCTTCCCTGGCTACACAAACCCCAGACTCGGGCCCCTGCTCTCCTGCCTGGCGGCTCCCCAAGTGTTGGTAGGGCAGGATGGGTCTCTGTCCTTTCTGCTGACCACCTTCCCCATCTCCACAGGAAATGCTGGCCCTGGGCTGCAGCAATTTCTTTGGATCCTTCTTCAAAATCCACGTGATCTGCTGCGCTCTCTCTGTCACTCTCGCCGTCGATGGGGCAGGAGCGAAATCACAAGTTAGTACCTTCTCCTGCTCGCTTCCCGACGTGACCCCACTTGACCACAAATGCCTGTAGCCGTGGCAGGCTGCCAGCCTGGCATCACTGCTGCACCTCTGGAGAAGTCCCATAGACCAGGGCTTCACGTTGCTGTTGTTAGAGCAGAATTTGCCTCCCTCCTCAACCCCATTTTTGTTCCCTGGATGGTTCTTTGGATTGGTCGCAGAGGCAGGGCTGTAAATCTGCATTCCCAGCCTGCCTGCCCTGACTGAGCAGAGCCACCACGTGAGGGAAATTTGGGGTTATCTGTGAGATCTGAACAATCCCAGCCTCCTTCTCAGAGGCAAGCCTCTGCTCACATAAAACACTGCAGTGACCGTTTGTGCCGTTGGCTGCAGCAGCGGGAAAGACCCAGAGGGGGGTTAGGAAGACCCTGATGTTTGCTGGAGTGATTTCTTTCTTTTTTTTGCAGGTGGCAAGTTTCTTTGTGGCCTTGGTGGTTATGGTGACCATGCTGGCTCTGGGGATCTACCTCGAACCTCTTCCAAAGGTAACACAAACATCTGTGCAAACAGCGTGGCCATTGCATCACATCCTCTACACACCCAAGCGCAGGCAGAGCCTTGCTCCAAAGCCCTCTGATGCAAACTGCTGCGCTGCACGGTTTGTTCCTGGCCCGGGGTCCTGCCCGCACTGAGTTTCTGGAAGCAAGAATAGTCTAAATCATCACGCTCAGATCCAAGTGGGATCTTTGCGAGCATCACCCGTTCCCATCCCCCTGGACCAAGGCAGGCAGACGCTGCAGAAAGCAAAGCGCGGCACGTCCCAGCCCTGGCTGACAGGATCCCCTCTCCTCCGCAGTCTGTCCTGGGAGCCCTCATCGCCGTCAACCTGAAAAATTCCCTCAAGCAGCTGGCTGATCCCTTCTACCTGTGGAAGAAGAGCAAGCTGGACTGCGTGAGTGCCTGGGGCCGGGCGGGAGGCTGTGGGAGGCAGAGCAGGGCGAGCAGGGCAGACCCCGGCAGGACTCGGGGGGTGGGGAGGGTGGTTTGAATCCCCCCGGTTTCGCTCTCTCGGCACGATCATTCTTCCAACCTCTTGCCAACGAGGTCCCAAGCAGGTCCAGAGCTCATCCTGGCCAGCTGAGCACCCTCATGCTTAGTGCACATATCAGAGAGGCCTGAACTATTACCTGCTCTGTTTAAATGCCAATCAACTTCGAGAGCCTGTTTGCCCAGAACTAGCCAAACCGGCCCTGCTCAATATCTGGGAGTCATGACTTAAAAACTCACACAATAGCCCTCCAGGGTGAGGAGAGCCCTTCACAGCGATAAGGACTCCAGGCACTGGTTGATGTATAAACCCAGGCAGGGGGTGAGGGGGAGTGAGAACGGAATTTGGAAATGTCTGACATAAAAAGACAGTGTTTGAACAGGACTCCCACGGCTGAGTGCTGTGTGTGGACACTGAGCCAATATCCTGTCAGGTCCTGACAAACGGTCTTATCGGAGAAATCAGGAGTCCAAAGGGGCTGACCTGAGTCATCAAGAGCTTTCCCAAAATACTGTTCAAACAGGCGCTGGAGAAGAGATGAGTTATCAGTCCAGGCAGAGATTTCACAGGGCTGTGATCATGACGTGAAGGCACGCTCCAGCACAGGTCATCAGCTACAGAAAAGCGGTCCACACTTAGGAGTGAGCCCGGCAGACCGAGTGGACGAGGGACGTGCAAGGGCTGAGCTGACAGTTATGCAGGCAAGAACCGGCAGAGCAGGAAAGTCGCTGATAGGAAGATGCAGTTCTCTGTCAGGAATTGTTTATGGCAATTTAAGCACATCTCTGAATGGCTTCTGCTGATGCCTTGTGGATAGGGTGGAAGGTCTGGGTCGGCTCATTCGTGTCAGGGCAGGTGAAGTTACAGCCCTTTATCAGAGCTCACAGAGGGGAGCACAGACTGGCTTCGTGAGCTCCGCAACCCGAAGGCTGGGCTAACACCTAAGTGGACGGTGGACTGAGCAGAGATGCACGGTGCTGCCTGGGGAACACCCTGCCAGCCTGTCTCTGCCAGACGTGGTGAACACAGTCAGAAACCTCTTTGGTTTGCCCCGTTGTCCTCCACGGCACAGCCAGATCCACCACCCTGGCTGTGCTGTGTCGCCACTGAGCTGCTGGAACAAAGCTCTTGCTACCAGCAACCACAGAGAGCCTAGAGGTGCAGGGAGCGTGGGGACCAGACAGATGCCAATGGAGTGAACTGTGTTCCCCTGACCTTAATCTCCCTGTAATTTGAACTAGATTCAGTGTCCTGACCCAAAATGGGGAACACCGTTCCTGGGTGATGTCAGACCAATGGGTGTTCATAACACAGTTGTGTTTCTGTGCTAACCCTGCTCCACAGATACAGCCCAGTGTGAAGTCTGGGTGGAGGGAAGCCCTTATTTGCCATTTCTATGCACAATGCATCGAAATGAAGATGCTGAATTCATCAAGGTCAATGTTAGTTATTGTCGGTCTTGAGGATATAACAACCTGCTAACGATTCCAACGTTTATAGGCTTAGGCAGGGCTAATTTTACACAGAGGAAGATGCTCAAGTGCTAATATATAAAAATGGCCAGTGACAGAAGGCTGCACTGAGAGCTGGAGCAGCTTTTCTTTGGCTCAGCCACTCTTTGCCATCAAATCCACGCTGCGTTCAGGTCGGTTCTAGTGGGTGCTCAGATGGTTTTCAGAGATGCTCATTCCTCCTGAAATGATCTGACTGACAGCAGGAGCTTTCTCGGGGCTGGGAGCAGCCGCAGAGCAGCAGATGGTCTGATCTGCAGGAGCCTTTTCTTGACTAGTTGGGCTGATAGTTTTTGATCTGGGTGGGTGGTGCGGGTGCTCCTGCAGCTGTGAAGAAACGCACTGGCTGCTTATGTGGCTGAAAAACTGGGGCTTCTGGCACGCTTCCCAGCACCCGTGCTTGCCACGAAAGCATGCAGTAAACTGTCTCACCAGAACAGCTGTAGAATTCAGGCCTTGGTCTTTTGATCCTGAGCTGTGCTGTTCTTTGGGCCCAGAATACCAGCACAGAGCCATTTTCCACCCATCACCGCGCTCCAGCCCACAGTACAGTAAAACAACCTGCCCTGCTCTTCTCTTTCTGCAGCTGGTCTGGCTGGTGAGCTTCTTGTCCGCCTTCTTCCTGAGCCTTCCCTATGGAGTCGCTGTGGGAGTGGGATTTTCCGTGCTGGTTGTGGTTTTCCATACCCAGTTGTAAGTACCGGTGTAGCTCCAGAGACCAAAAGAGAAGGGAAACCTCCCAGTTGCAGAATAAACCAGAGATTATTTTTATAAGCGACCTCTGGCCCGCGTTTGGAAGGAACGTGCGGCAGGAGCCTGGGGGAGTGCAGGTGTCCTCCCCGGCTCCTGGAATGTGCCGACAGGAATGGCAGGCGCTAATTTACTGCCTGCATTCCCGCTCCCGTGCACGGCTAGCGATGTGCACATCCCAAGGCAGGGGGAAGTCAAGAGATATTTGACTTCAGCACGAAAAGCAACCTGCATAGTTCTCAGCAGAAAGTCCTGCTCGTAAAAAGAGCGAGCCCCATAGATGTGCAGACATCGGCGTGAAGTTTTCTCAACACTCTTAAGCCATCAAAGCCCTTTATTAATATTTCCCAGTCTGGGATCTCAGACTGCTGACTCTGTTTTGCCTTGTAGACTCTGCAGGGATGAAATCTAAGTGTTTTCACAGAGCAAATTTTCAGATCCTAGTTTGGAATGTGAAGTGAGCGGTTTTCTTCCCCCGCAACATTCTCTCTAACTCTGATCATCTCTTTTCTCCCAGCCGTAACGGCTCTGCCCTGGGCCAAGTAATCTCCACTGACATCTACAAGAACCCTAAAGCCTACAATAAGGTAAGCAGAAGCTAAAGCATCCTCAGAGAAAATGCTGCCCTTTGCCACTGGTACCCAATGTGAGCAAGAAGCTCAAGCCCATGTTTCTGCCCCGGCGAGGTTGTTTGCTGCTTGTTCCAGGGGCAGCAGGAGAGCTGCTGCTCAGTTTGACCATCCCAGCGACCTGCTGCCCAAACTCCCCCTGCACCCTCCCTCACGCCTGCTTTGAGCTCTTGTCTCTGTTGCAGGTAAATGAACTTAATGGGATTAAAATTGTGACCTACTGCTCGCCACTCTACTTTGCCAACTCAGAAATATTCCGCGAGAAGATAATAGCCAAGGTGAGCCGTGCCCTGGGAGCTGTCTGCTCACAGCCTGTCACAACCAGCCCACGCTCTCTCCCGTATTGCTGCGTGGAGATAATTAAGCGCAGGATGATCACAGAAGTTGGTCACGTTCATCCACTGCTCTTCCATCTCTTTTCTCCCTGATCTTCAGGGCTGTTTGTAGCCCTCATTTGAGGGTTCTGCCTGAATGCTGGCAGGGATCCTCCTCCAAGCTCTGCCAGAGCAGAGTCACCCTGCTACTGCAAGGCTCTCCCCCCTGCACGTGTAGGTTCCCTGAATTAGCCAAGATGTTGTTTGGTTGCCAGCGGGAGCGCCTCGCTCGGCTGTGGAGCTGGTGCCCCATGCCACAGGCTGGGAAACAGGAGGAAAGAAACATCATCTGCTGACTGTGGGGCTGAACAGACTTCTGCACCAAAAACTCCCTCTCTTTCCACAGACCGGGGTGGATCCTGGCAAAGTGTACCTAGCCAGGAAGAAATATGTGAAACAGCAGGAGAAGGGGACAGCACAACCGCCAACAAAGCTACCGAAATTCTTACTGAGGCAGAACAAGGTAACTCAGCCTGGGGTGCCTGTGATGGTGGATAAGACCCCAAGTCCCCAAAGAACAGCTCCTCTTGCCATAGGATGTTCTGCACTGTCTTCCCAGCCACATTTACCGCCTCTTGCCTCTGTTCCTTCCCACCCACATCTTCATTCCTCCCAATTGCCAAACCATTAAGATGAAAGGGTACTGGAAGTGGCTGGGAGCAAGGAAGATGGAGAGATGGCTGGAACAGAAACATGGTGAACGATTTCCTAGAAACTGGGCTTGCCCTCTCTCTCTGAGGATGCATCTCAGGCAGCATTTCAGGCCAAAAGTGCCTTTTTGAAGCACATTTCCCAGTCAGTTGTGTCCTGCCCTGACTGTGCATTTCTGCTTTCCTGTAGACCTTATCTTTGCAAGAGCTCCAGAAAGACTTTGAGAGCACCTCCCCAACAGATACCAATAACAACCAGATGACTGCTAATGGTGCCAGCATCTCCTACGTCACATTCCGACCGCCTGCCAACAGTGCTGGGCAAGCACACAGCTCCAGTGAGCTGGGCAGCACCACTACTCTGCAAGGAAGCACCTTCAGCGTCATGCCTACAGCAGATGTTGACCCTGTGATGACAGCACCACCCTACATCAGCTTCCACACCATCATCTTGGACATGAGTGGAGTGTGTTTTGTTGACCTCATGGGCACAAAAGCACTGGGCAAGGTTAGTTCTGTACTACAGGCATAGCCAAGCAACAAACATATCACCCAGGTACCTCCTACCCATTTGGGCAGCTCAGGTAAAGTTGTTTACCCTTCTCAACAGAAGATTTGCATGGCTTTGTCCTTCAGCATCCCCAGGACATGTGTAAAGCCCTGGATAAAAGACTTTCTGTAAAAACACAAAGCTGGAGCAGCAGTGTTATTAATCCTTTCTCTCCCCTCTCATCCCTTCTAGTTGTGTTCCAGTTATCAGAAGATTGGGATTAAAGTGTTCTTGGCAAACGTGCATGGTAAGAATCCATGAAGAACATATTTCCATGTGATGTTCCCCCATTTATGTGCTCCTGACAGACTGGAGCACATAAATGAGCACATTTCCGTGCTCTTTACGCAAGCTGTGTGAGCTGTCGGCTTGTTGTTGGACCAAACCAGACTAGATGAAAGAAAGACCAGAAGAAGGGAAAGAGCAACGCTGTTCTCTGTGTGCAAAATCAGCCCTTTCATTTGGGAAGTGATAAGGCTGAACATCTCCATGTTTAGCGTGTAGAAAACTAGATCCCTACCCTCTCACGTCTGCAGCAAACCTGCTGCCTCCCCACGCACCCCAGCCTGGTGTTAGCTCAGAGGACCACTGCCAGCCACGCACACCTTCAAAGGCTTCCTGCTTCGGTTCCCTCCTCGCTCACATCCCTTTCCTGCCTTCAGCCCAGGTGTACAATGACATTAGCACAGGGGGAGTCTTCGAGGAAGGAGGTCTGGACCGAAGTCACATCTTCTTGACCATCCACGACGCGGTTGTGTTCGCGCTGGCGAATATCAGTGACGTTGTCCACCCGCCCATCTCAGAAGAGGTAAATTTGCTCCCCAGGCTTTTTCCACTGCACAGGCCAACGCTGCTAGGCTCACATGCTGTGTCAGCACAAAGGAAGAGTAACAGCTCAATACTGCACCTAATAAAGTTGCTTGTTTATCTCAAGTGGTAAAGGTCTAAATCCAACCAAATATTCCATCTCCTAATTCTCATGTGCGGGCCAAGCACGTACGGATCCAATGAATTTCAATGGGAGTTCAGAATTGTCTTCTGCAAATCCCTAGCTGGGAGATGAACAGAAGCCAAAAGAGCTGTTTCCAGCAGCTTTGGTGTTGGCTGGAACAGGCAGCAACGCACAAAGGCAGAATTTGGCCCTCAGAAATGAAAGTAAAGCACATGCTCCTGCCCTTGAATAGCCCCAGCATCTAGGAATGCTTCCCTTGGTGGGAGGAGGAAAGGCTGAGGCAGGAATGTGGCACATGCTGATGACACAGGGTGAAAGAGGCTGTTTCCACGAACACGGGTTGGTTTATTGCACGGTAACTGGAATCAGTGCAACGTTAGTTTACGAGAATAAATGAGGGGATCTCATATCTCAGCAGAGAGATACGCAAATGCCAGCTCAGTCAGAGCAGGTAAGCAATCAAGATTCCTTCCGTGTCCCTTCTTCTGAGCATTTCTGAGCACATGTGATGCCTTAAGACTGGGTTAATCATTTGTTTCATTCCTTTCAACCCTGCACTCTGCTAATTTGTCGATTTGATTCTTTCCTGCACAGAAGCCAAATCAGACAGAGCTCTCCATCTATGACGAGTCTGTGGACGAAAGCAGTGCAGAGTTCAAGAACTTGGAGGAGGTAACCTAGGGCCAGGGGTCACTTCTTCAGCTGTGGACAGAGGAGGAAATCAGAAGTCATGGTGGGGATTGATTGGCTGGGAAGTCCTCAGCAGCACTGCCAGGCAAACTGCTAGCAACAGCAATGCTTTGAAAAGTTAGCTGCAGAAATAATGTAAAATCCCTGCTGTGAGGAGCTCTGGCAGGGGCCTGAGTAAAGGAGCAGCCAGGATAGCCCACGGGGGAATCCTTCCACCTGTCCCGGGACACAGAGCTCAGGTTCAGTCAGACCCATGGTCTCCATCCACTGGGATGAACTTGGAGAACCAGGTTTAGCTCAAGTCCAAAAGAAGGGACAGTGGTCAGGTTTTCAGCACAGCCTTTGTTAATGCTGAAGGGATTTGCACACAGGTCCCCGGGAGGAGATACCTGGTCCAATGATGACCTTCCCCATGCTGTCCACGCGCAGCCAGAGGCAGAGCAAGCTCCCCACCAGCGGCATTCCTTTATGGAGGGGTCTGGGAAGGGTTGGAGTTGCCGGTGGCCTTTCTCTGTGTGACTCAGTGACTACTGAGCTGCATTGCTGGGTTTGTGCTGCAGCATCAGCCCTAACCCAGCGTACCTGCCTTGTGTGCCCTTTAGGAGATGTTTGGAAGCATGTTCCACTCAGAGGCCCAGACAGCTCTGTGAGTGTCCGAGGAGCATCAGCGTGCGGGCAAACCTCCCTCACAGACTCCTCTCTCCCATCCCTTCGTGAAGAGCTGCGCTTCTACCTAGGGATACAGTCATTTTGCAAAGCGAGAGGCCATCACACCGCTCCAACGGATACACTCCTCCCTCCTTCCTGCTCCACTTCTGATACGGAGAGCAATGGACTCTGGAGCAGATGACAGAAATCTACAGAAGCAGGAACTCAGGAAACACCACCTGACTGCAGACAGAAGAGAAGCTGCTGGTTTGGAGGCAGGTGCCTTAACACAGGGACAATGAGTCACGATTGCCAAGTGCCCTCCTTTGTCCCATGCAACGCAGCCCTCTGCCCACGCAGGCATTGGTCATTTGGGCATCCCCCTCTTTCTTTCCCCTCTCTTCCCGATGAAGTGAAATACTAGCAACTATTAAGAGCCATTCACAGCTTTGGGTGATGAGCAAAAGCCACCCTTGCGAGGTGCGGGGACGCGGCTCTGTGAGGTGATGTCTGAAAGGTGCACTGACCTCCGGGGGTCCGCGCAGCCGTGCAAAGCCCTGAATTTCCCTGTCCCTCCACCGCCACCTCCCCCAGAGCCCCTCTGCCCTCACCCCCTGCACAGCTCTCTCTGTGATCCAGAGACCCAGAAGCCACTGCCTCGCCCCAGTGCTGCATCACTGAGACCCCCCCAGAGCTCAGCAGGGCTACTCTCTGTGTCACTTTGCTTTTCCGTACTACCAGGACTACGCTGCAGACAGGAACACGGCACACACTGTCCTGCCTGCCCGCTGGGTTGAGTCCGTGTTCCAAAGACCCAGGGTCCAGTTCGAATCCCCTCCAAAGGTTTTTTGGGGGGTCTTTCCACTGATGAAACGATGCTGCAGATAAGGGTCTTAGACTGTGAATGTGTTCGGACTCCTCCCATCTCTTTGTTGACTGGAGCAGCTAAAAGATTTAGTCCAGAACACGGATGAGTGCTTTTGGGGAAAGATGTTTTTTTCCCAAATCATTTTGATTGCAAACTCACGGGCAGGGAAGGAAGCCCTTTCTGCACACTCTTCATGGTGCCGTTGATCCAGAGCAGTAAAACTGAAATTTGAGTGCATCCTGTGCTTGCAACTGGGGACAGCCCCAGTGGCACCCTGTGCTATGCAGGGTTTCTGGTGACAAACTTTCAAGCGCTCATTTGTGCAGCACAAGAAAGCTCTCGCGTGGTGTGTGATGTTTCCGTAACAATTCCCTGCTACATGTTTGATGGTTTTCACTAAAACTCACCACAGACTGATGCTACCAGGACCATCTACCTCCCAGGCACAGCAGCCTGCCTCACTAACCCAGAGACTGACAGCCGAGACCTTCACCATTTCTAAAAGCCTAAGCCCACTATTATATTTGAGGGATGCTAACAACGACTGCTATTTTAGTTCCCATTCTGACACCTTCCCTTCTTACCCAGTGCTGATGCTGTGACAGTAATAATGAGATAACAGAAAAACCTGAAAAACCTAAGTGTAAATCAAGGGTTGAAGGGACCCTTCTTTCTTCAGCACATTTCAACCTCAAAACCAGCTTTTATGAAAATAAGGTTATAAAAAAATTAAGATAAAGACACATACTGGTAGGTCTTCGATCACAGCGAAGACAATTGCTTTTGTTTGAGTTTCAAATCTTCCTGCAAAATATTTCCAGCACTGGAATAAAATGCGAGATCCAGTAAGCAAAACTGAACAGTAATAGAAGTAAAACTGGACAGCCTGTCGTGTTTCCAGGAACGCAAAAAAAACGAAAAGAGAAAATAAAGAGTTGCCTTAATAATGAAAATAAATTATATTTTTAAAGTTATTTCTATTTTATTACTCTAAGATATTAAAAATCTTAGCCAGCTTCAGTGTGGAGGTCTGAAGTCAATAGGCTTTATCACGCTAGCAGATTGCTAGGCAGCTTTCTGGGGAGGGGAAGCAGGAAAGCTTTTCCTACAGCTCCCAGGTGGCTCATTTCTAAGGAAAATCAAGCTTCATGACCCATCATAGCTAGACAACCATTAAAGGAAACAACATCGGGGCCCTGCCAGTCTGGTTTTCTGTAACACCTCATTAACTAAGCCACCAGTTCTCTACCTCAGTTTCTGATTACGTGGTGCAGGAGAGAGCAATAAAGCCAAAGGAGGTTAGTTTCCAAAAGGAAAACCCCACTAAAGAACAGCTATCACTTATTTTCATCTTAGCAGTTTTTCAGGACCATAGCTTGTTCCAGAAGGTAAGATCAAGAGATTCATTCTCTAAAATTATCTTTGAGGACAATTACAGTCTTTTGTTGCTGCCTGAGTGCTCCTTTTATTTGCTCGTCTGAAAAAAAAAGAGATGAAGAAATTGGTGCAGTGGAACAAGAAACGATCCCGCGGTAGCTAATCGATATTTCTGTGTCTCCAAAGCGGCATCACCTTAAATGAGGAAAACTCCAATTTCCAGTTCTTCGTTCAGCGTTAATTACAGGAGGCTGTTGCAGTCTCAGGGCCTGACGGGCCAAACGCAGGAAGCCTCAGAGCAACAGACCCTCTATAAAAAACACATTGTATTTCTTGAAGTTCCTGGAAGCGTAATGGACGGAACGCCAAGAGACGGCTTCCAAGTAGCAGCAGTGACTTAATGCCCTGCACTTCTGGTGGCCCAGGAGAAAGGACACCTCATTTCTATAGCCATGGGCCAATGCTGGCCAGAAATTCACATGGGTGGGCAAACGGCCTTGCTGGGGGCCCAGTGTGGCCAGTTCAAAGTCTGGATTCCCAAGTGCCCGGGCTAGAGAATTAGGGAAGCTCAAATTCACACTGGGGACAAAAAAAATTTGATGTCCAGTGTCCCTTTATTGCTCTTAAAGTACCAGTGACGTTTCCTTTTAACAGCTCGGGAGCCTGACTCGATAAATGCATGATGTATAACCATCTCAGAAATGTTTGTAATTTATTTAATTTAATATTGGTTTCTTTTTTTTTTTTTTGATAATAAAGAATGTGTGAACAATCATCTGCTTCCTCGGCTGATTCGAGAGCAGGTTTTCCACTGCAGCTCCCACCCAGAATTAAGCATCTCGGTACCACGGGGAGATGGGGTCGATCTTCCAATTCAGCACAGAGAGCTGGGAAAGGGAAGAACCCTTTCCCAACGTTTTCCCATCATTTTCCCATCACACTCCCTGGGGAAACCAGGCAAGAAGTGAACTCGTTTGGAAAACCACATGGATTGAAACAGTCAGGAGAGGGGCCCTGCCCGACTCAGCGCTGTGCTCAGCCTGGTCTGGGCTGACTGGTGGGCTGATTGGTGTGCTGACTGGTATCCTGACTGGTGTCCTCAGTGAGCCCGGGGGTGGTTACTCCCCACGGCCACCCCTTTTCTCCCTACACGCCCCATCGCTTGGGGAAGCGACGCCATGAGCACCGGGAGGGGCCCAGGCCAGCCTGAGGAGACAGCCCCCCCGGCAGCACCGGCACCGCTCGCCCAGCGTCCCCCCAAGGTGCGACCCACGCCGGCAGCGCAGGGGAAAGGAAAAGGCGGGAAGCCCCCGCCCGCCGCCGCCTTTAATGCAAAACGACAGCTCCCAGGAGCCTTCGCGCAGGGGGCGGGTCCAAAGCCGCCCATTGGCCGCCGGCCCGGGCCGGTGCGTGACGATTGGCTCTCGGCCACGCCCATCCGCTCTGTCGGCGGGGCGGAGGGGGGAGGGCGGTCAGAGTCCGCCGGGCATGGCGGGGGGGAGCGGGCGGCGGAGGGCGGCCTGGGCCGCGGGCCTGGGGCTGAGCGCGGCCCTGCTGGCGCTGGTGGCCGCTGTCCTGCTCCGCGCCTACGTCCTGCGAGCCCCGGCCATCCCGCGGCTGTGGGCGCGGCGCGGCGGCACCGTGGCCTTCAGTGCCGGCGAGCGGCTGGAGCTTAAGGAGGTGCTGCGAGGTGAGGGGGCCCGACCGGCCGCCCCTCGCGGGGCCCTGCAGCCTGTGTACCCGCCCCGCCTCCGGCCCCTGGGCGGGGGTCGTCGTCACCCCCTTGTTTCCCCCGTGTTGCGGCTGCGGGGTCCCGAGCTCGTCCTGGGGCTGCGGCGGCCTCTCCGCAGGGAGAGGGGTTGGCAGCTGGGGCCGGCCTCGGGGCGCCAGTGGGAACAGGGTAGCGGTGGAGAAGGACATGGGAACACGAGGGAAAGTTGCCTGGCTGTGGGGGTGTGGGAGCCTGTGCCGGGCTGCCCAGAGAGGCTGTGGAGTCTCCTTCTCTGGAGAGATTCCCACCCCGGCTGGACCCTGCGCTGCTGGGCCCCTGCCCCGGGTGACCCTGTCTGGATGGAGCAGGGGGGTGGCACCAGATCAGCTCCATTCTGTGACACTTCCTCAGGTGCTTTAACCTTGGAGAGAACCAGTTGTTTATTCTCCTGAAGCCATCTTTCTTCCCATGTTGATTTTCTTCAGTGTTCCCTTCTCGTACACACAGAAGGCTCCAGGCACCCCATTTGCTGGACGTCTCTGGCCACTGGATCATCACTGTTGGGTTGTTTTTAACTTTCTGGCTGGCTGAGACCTTGCACACAGCTTCCATCTGCCTGTAACAAGCGGTAGTGTTGGCGTGCTCTCTGACACAGTCTTCTGCAGAAGACTTTGGGGATATTTAAATCTCGTGAGGGTTGGCACTTTGCAGGAAGCTACCATCTGGCGTGACGCGATAATCCCAGGCTCTTCAGCCAGGGGTTGGGTTCCATAAATCTCATATGTTGTTGGTTTGTAAGATTTATTGCCTAGTAAATTCTGTTTACATGTTTTTAACGGGAAGATGCAGAGACACAAGACATATTTATTTTTGTGTTTCTCCTTGAATAAAAGAATTCTGTCACCTCACTTGATGGATGCTCTTTGTCCTAATCACAGTTGCCTTTCCTAAGTTAACACCCATGCTTTGCCTGACAGGGACTCGATGCCAGAGAGCAGCCTTGTCTGACCCTGTTTAAAAGACAGAGCAGACCAGAAGGACAAACAAAAGACCTGTCTGTTTATATATTGTAGTAAACTGGAGCAGCGTGAAAGGTGTTAGAGCAACCTTGCCATCACAAGTTGGCTTCTGAAAAAGAGCCTTGAGCTGCCAGAAGAGTTTAGGGCTGTGAGGAATGGGGTCACCCTGGCAGAAGGCAGCTGCTTCTGGACAGCAGCATTTCTAACAATATCACTCAACACTTGGAATGGAATTGGAACTATCTAGAGGAACACCTTGGCTGACACCGGAAGGAAATTCCGGTGCGCTGCGTGCACGCAGCTTGGCTGACGCACGTTGGGCTTTTCTGATAGGGGCAGCTTTTACTGTTCTGTGAAATAATCTTGAAAGCCTGGAAACCACCCGGAAACATAAATATGACTTTCCCTTTTGAAATGCAGTTGAAGTGTTGTTTGACTGATTTCAGCAGTAAATGATTGCCCTTTTGTATTTCACCGAAGGTGCTGTTAAAATCCCCACTGTTTCCATATCTCCGGAGGATCTGAATACAACTGCCATGGCAGAATTTGGGAATTACATTCAGAAAGGTACTAAACTTTCCTTCTTGTCAATCTCTACTGCTCAATTTTATTTTCATAAGCAAATTGTAACGAGTGTATATGGCTGTTGAGTACAATTGAACAGGTTTGTAGTTTGTGTTTCCTCAAGAAAGGACTGGGAAAGCTGGTGTACATGAGTCTCCTCTGCAGCAGTGTACTCGGCTGTGGCAGTGGCCAAAGCTTGAGCAGAGAAGGTTCAAATATCTTTTTAGGTCCATGAGATGGTTAAATGACCTTACCAAATAAAAAAAAACGATAAACAAGAGAAAGCCTACCCCTGCTTCAGCCTACTTTTTTTGGCAGTCCCATCATTGCCACCTGCAAGCCATCTGCAGCCCTGGTGAGCAACAGTTCCTGGATTCATTGAGGAAAGTCAGAGAAACAGAGTGAGGTAGATTGGTAGGAGTGTGAGAAGGAAGCTGCACATCTGCTTCCTGGAGCAAGTTTGGTGTGGTCAGTCTTATTTATGGTGCTTCCTTTAAGGGATGGCTACCCTGTGGAGTATATAATGATAGAATTGGATGCTATTGTTAATTTTTCTTTTTTTCACGTGTTTTTAATTTTTTTCTTCACAGTCTTCCCGGCTGTATTTTCTTCAAAGTTCATTCAACATGAAATTGTTGGGAAATACAGCCATCTCTTTACTGTTCAGGGCTCTGACCCTGAAATGATGCCCTATATGCTGCTTGCACACATGGATGTCGTGCCTGCTGCCCCAGAGGGCTGGGATTTCCCTCCTTTCTCAGCTGCAGAGCACCAAGGTTTCATCTACGGACGAGGAACGCTGGATAACAAAAACTCTGCCATAGTACGTCCTCTTGGTAATGCCATTGCAGAGAGATACAAACCCTGAAAGGGGCAAATTGGAGGAATCTAGTCTCTTGAAATTATTGCTGAAGAGAGCAGAGTTAAAACTGCTAGAAGATACAGAAAAAACATACAGATGCAGATGTGTTTGGTTAAATGCCCTATTTAAATTTTATGTCAAATGCTGTCTTTGAAATCAGGGATAGAAATTCCTTTTTCCATGTGGGTATTCAAGGCCAATTTTAGCCCTTGGAAAAGGCCTGAGTTTGAAAATAAACAATATTTATTTAATATAGTCCAATAAGCCTGTATCTTTTATGTAGTCTGTGGCAGAACAAAGGGCTGCTGTTATATTTGGGAAGAATAAAGTACAAGAAAAGATTGATCTGTGAAGGATTTCTCATTTGGGAAAAAGTTGATGGAAAAATTAATACTGAAAATAGTCCTTCTTTGCCTTGCAGAGATTTCTTTTGTGACAGCCCTGTATTTAAATGTTTAATAAACCAGTGTCACAGATGCTGTGGCTGCTTATTGCACCATAGGCCTTGCTCCTAGAAGGTTTCTTCAGGCTGTTTAATCACCAATTTCAAAGCCTTGTGGCTTAAAACTTTGTTTTGGTGCTTCCTTCTACTGTGAGCTTCACAAATGGACATTAAAAATCAGCAAGTTCAGTGAACGTGACAAAAATGTGCCTGACAAGGTAGAGGTGATAGAATTTCTTCTAATGTAAAAGATTAACCAGGTGAGGGGGAGTCACAGCAAATGGTAGATTTTGTTGCTTGTTCTTCAGATTAAGTTTCTCATTCTTCTGTCATCTTAGCACTTTTTGTACAAAATGTACCGCTCGTTAAGACAACTGCATTTGGGAGCTCCTCGGAGCCAAGCTGTGCAGTTTAAGGGAACAGTGAATTCCTTGGATAATTTTAACTCTGTTGCTCTTCCTGTGCAGTTTGTCACCGACTTCAGCAGCAGCAAGAAGGAGCCTACACTGTAGTTCGTGCCCGTACACTGGCTCTGTACCACACTAAGCCTTCAGTGTTATTGATCAAAAATATTGCAGTGTGTTTCCTGGGGGATCTGAATATCATCAGTAGGAGCTGTAGAAATAAAAGATCAGCTGTGGACAGGACAAAATCTCCTTAAGGGCTTTGGATGCATTATATTCCTTTGCTTTCTTTTACATGTATTCTTGATAACAAGCAGCAATAGCACAATACATTCTGGCTTTCTTTTTTATTTTTTTCCCTGCAGGGTATTCTGCAAGCTCTAGAATTTTTGCTGAGAAGAAATTACAGACCCCGCAGATCTTTCTATGTTGGTATTGGTCATGATGAAGAGGTATTTTCTTTCATTTCTTCAGAATAACGAGTTGTTTGAGTTGCTGGTGTATGTAACGAGGCTTAATTTCTATACACATTGCCTAGCTAGAAAGTCTTGTCCTGTTTTTTTTGGCTCTGGGGGCAGATACTGTGTCAGGCACGTGGTCATGGTTACATATTGATTGTTTGGCTTTAAGTGACAAAGGGCTTGGTGTGATGAGCAGAGAGAAAGGAACACAGAGTGTTAGTTCAGGTTTTTTTTCTGTATGGAAGGTGCAGGAGGAGACACATTTTGGAGTATATATATAGTGTGTGAAAAGCTGGCTTAGGATTTACATGGTTGCTTCCAATGATCAGGAAGAGCTGACAAAAATGTTCCACTTTTTGTGGGTACACCCACTGGGAGATGGTACAAAGAGACAGATGGGGTGGGTTTGTTTATTCTTTTTCAAAATATAAAGGCAAAGAATTGTTAATAATTAAGAAGGAGCCCTCTGTAAAATGACTCATCTGTGGGGCTTATAGCTCTGAGGTAGCATTGTGTCCAAGAACTGGTGGGATTCAAAGCAGCATTCAGTGACTGGTGACCAAGAGCGTCCTTCTGTGTGGATATGAAGTCATCTGCTGCTGGGCCCTTACTCATCACCAGTGAATTCTGTTGGGAATAATCTTTTATTGGCAGGTTGCTCCAGAGCCATTCACTAGGGGATTTCCTGCATCCTTTGCATTGTAGCACTGGGCACAGCAAGATCCTTTCCAGATTTCTTCCCCATGATGTGGCTTAACCTGCTCAGTTCCTCTGACTGGGTTCTTGCAGGTGTCGGGTCGGAAGGGAGCGGTGAAGATGGCAGCTCTGTTGGAAGCCAGAGGGGTGAAGCTCTCCTTCTTGCTCGATGAGGGCAGCGCAATCCTGGATGGCATCATTTCAGGAGTGGAGAAGCCAGTGGCCGTGTAAGTGAGAGAACACAATTGACCATGGTGAAAGCCACCCATTTTCAATAATTAATTAGTGAGAAATGACCGTGCTAGTGTCAATAAAATACATTTTTTGAGGCACGTGGCAGTGTTGGCGTTGCTAAAACTACAGCAGTGGCACAAAGTGTAAGCAGATGACCTTCAGAGTTTGCTTGTGATCCGTCGGAGCTGTGCTGAGCAAAGCAGAACGTTCCATGGAACCCGTGCAAGCATCTTAATTGTGTGCTGTAGAGTCCACTCACTGGAGAGGCAGCCAAACATCTAGAGATGCTGTTAAGGATTTGTTGTGGCTGCTGCTTTGGTGTCTGTTCTATTATTAAAAATGTACAGAGTAGTTCTTTTTCCCTGGCTGTCTGTGTCTTTGGAGTTGCATTAATCACTTACTTTTTTATCATTGTCCAGAATTGCTATCACAGAAAAGGGCTCAATAACACTGAACTTCACCGTGGAAAAAGAGCCAGGGCATTCATCCTTTCCTCCTAAGGAGACAAGTATTGGCATTCTTGCAGCAGCGATGTCCAGGTGAGAGCTTCCCTCTTGTCTAACAGTCAAGCAGACTCCCAAGTCACTCTTTTTTGATAGTTGTATTTAGAGCATTTTGCACATTCCCTACTGAATTTTGTAGCTCTCTTTCCACGTACTCTTTTAGTATAAGAGTCAGGCTTTCAGAATTTTTTTCTGCTGTTCCTGAAAGGAAGTCTTTGTACGTGACTGGAATACTCAGAAATCTGTCATGGAGCTCTTCTCACAGATTTACTGACCAGGAGAGGAAAGTGTGATTGTATCTCCAATGCATGCATACATTTCAGGGTCCTATCAACCCTCTGGAACAATAAGAGCCAGAGATTTCTTACACTTCAAATGTTGATTTGCTTCATCGTAGGCTGGAGCAGAGTCCCTTGCGCAATCTGTTTGGCCACGGGCCAGAACTCATGACTATGGAGCACCTTGCATCAGAGGTGAGGAAAGAATTATGATTTCAGCCTCAGATTTTCATATTACTAAGGAAAGAGTAACCCAGGGTAAGAATTTAGAGTATAGTTACATAGTTCCTATGAAGGAGAAGGCTTAAAATGGCCTTTCTCCCAGGTAGTTGTTTTTGCTGGGATTATTCCAGCCATAGCAGCTGTCTTCCTGAGAACTAGAAACTTTCTGATTTGTGGTTTTCTTTCTTCCGCTCAGTTCAGGTTTCCTCTCAATATCATCATGAGCAATCTATGGCTGTTTTCACCTATTGTCAGCAGGTAAGACAAGATGTCCTTGGTGACCATTCCCCACCTCTCACCCTTGAAAGATGAAGACCACTGTCCATTTCTGGTCTTTCCAGGAAACTGGTTAGGCTACTTTGTAGTTTAGTGTCAGTGCTTTACTGCCAGTAACCACTTTGTTAACTGAATAGGCCATTATTCAGCTTACTGCCTATGTAACTGTGGTGCTTGTGTTTTAGCAATATTAAACTTCTTTTTTTTTCTTAAGAGTTCTTGCCTGGAAACCTTCCACCAATGCCTTGATTCGAACTACTACAGCAGTCACGATGTTCAATGCAGGAATCAAGGTAGTTTCATTTTGTTTCTTCTCCACATAGTATGATGAGACCATTAAGAGATTTGGTTTCCACCTATTTATATCCACTTAAGATCAGTACTGGCCCCACTATGGGCCCATAGGTCTTGGATTCTACGTGGTGTTACCACCAGTCTCATTTTTACTTCAGATGTGACTTGGATTTAGCTACAGTTGAGAGGAGGTACTTTCAGAATCACAGAATCACAAAGGTTGGAAAAGGCCTCGAAGATCATCTACCCAACATTATCATAACCACTACACCGGGTCCTGAAGTGCCACATCTACACATTTTTTGAACACCTCCAGGGATGGTGGCTCCACCACCTCCTTGAGCAGTGTTTCAATGTCTAGTGACCCTTTCAGTATAGAAATTTTTCCTACTGTCTATCTAAAACTCCCCTAGTGCAACTTAAGCCCATTACCTGGGCTTAGTTACCTGATCTCTGTCACAAAGTGATCTCTGTAAACTGGTGTTAAGATTGTTTATGTTTTAGGATCGACAGGAATGAGTGTTTTCTGTGTAATCCTCCAAAGAGGCAGTGACATCTTTTGAAACTGTCACAGCTGGAAACACTTCCCTAGCCCAGGTGGGATCCTGTGTTTGTGAGCATGAGTCTGGCATTTACCTTCCTTCAAGTGGGGTTAGTGTGCACCTTGGACTGAGAGATAACAGGTTCTCGCTGATGCAGCCATATCTTGCCCTGATAAGGGAATGTGGCTGTCCAAAAATACTGTGTCTCTGCAAAATAAACAGGCTGTTTGGTGTGTCTCTGAAAAAATCAGTTAGTGGAAAGCAGCACTGGATGAGAAAGCAAGATGCAGTGGCTGAACAGTGACACTGAGTGGTCAGGAGAGAATTGACACCCTGGTTTCTTGTTTTTTTTTTTTTTTTTCCCTAAAAATTACACCTTTTTTGTTTAACAAAATTATAAGTATTCATTCTGTAGCAAATATAAATGCTTGTTCTGTATTCATTGAGTTGTGTGTCTTCAGGAACACCATTTCTTAAGCAACTTAAATGTCTCATACTTGGGGAAAAGTAATGTAACAATGAGGGATAAATACTGCTTAAAATAACACATCAACTTTTCGAGTTTTTCAGTATAAAATCTCTGAAGGGAGACGGTTTATCTCAAGAGGAAAACATCTCACTTCCTTGTTGTGGAAATAATGACTATTTCTCTAGTGATCTGCCCTATAGAGGAGATGTAGGGCATTTTAACACACTACAGAAAGAGATGTCACACCTAGAGGAAACAGTGAAGCATTAGTCCGAGTTGTTTGAGCAGTTTCTGAGTTTGAAGTTGTCATTTTAATCTGATTTTAACTTACTTCTAAGTTTTGTCCTTTGCTTTCCTAGATAAATGTCATCCCATCTTCTGCAAAAGCAACCGTGAACTTCCGGATCCACTCTGCAGAGACAGCCGCTGAGGTTCGTGCTGTACCCCCCGAGGTGGGGCTGTCCTCCTCCCCTTTCTGAGCAGAGGGGCTCTTGGCCCTTCTCTAAGAACACTCTTCATCTCTTCCTGTATTCATACACACAGCAGAAGGGGAAGACTTGGGAGCTGCCCCTTCACAGAGCCTGTCAGAAACACAGCCTACCTGTGCATGCTTGTTTCATCTCCCTGTCTTACCCGTAGGTGCTAGAGGTGGTTCGGAACACTATTGCTGATGACAGAGTGAAGATTGATATAGTAGAGGCCTTTGATCCGCTCCCTGTCAGCCCGTGGGATGACCAGACATTTGGAGTCCATATTTTTCAAAGAACCATCCTGGATACCTTCCCAGATGTTGACAGTGTAGTCCCAGGTAACAGCAAGCACGTGATGATTATTGTTTCCTCTCCAGCTTCTGTCCTGCTTTTCTCTCCCCCGTTCCCAATATTGACTTATTTCCATTTGCTGTGTATTTCTCCACCCCAGCTGTTAACTACTGGAAACAGCTGGTTTTTCCTCTTTTTATTCTCTTCCCTCTTTATGTTTTACAGGGTTTTTATGTTGGTTTTTAGTAGTGGAAGTAAAAAAAGCAAACAGGAAACTGACAGAAACAATGAGCCTTGAATTTGACTCTTTGTACATACAAAGGAATCTCTTCAGGGAAGAAAGAAATTAGGAGGTCTTCTTGCTTTAGCTCTTCTTTTATTGTGTTCATTGCTGGCAAAGCCATTCCTGCTTTTCTGTTATTGTTCCTTATGGTCCCAGCCCCTTCCCTTTCTCGCAGTGCCTTCCTCCTTCTATACTGTTTGTTGGGCTGTAGTTTGAAGCTTAAATTTTTGTGGGGACCGAGTATCACGGCTCTTAGAATGAACTATATGTTCAGCTCCTCCTGTTTGTGAAGGAGAGAATGTTCATCCAGGATATACCAATAAACTGTTTCCAGTGATTTTCACTTTTGGAGTGGCCAGAAGTTACATAGCACTGTTATCAGATGCTTTTCCTTTCTCCGGGGCAAAGTGGGGGTTGTTAAATTGCTGCTCTCATGCAAAGTCAACGTGAGGTTTGTTTTCCAGGCACGTGTATTGGAAACACAGACAGCAGGCATTTCACCAACGTCACAAGCGCCATTTATCGGTTTAACCCAGTGCTCTTGAAAGCGGACGATCTTCCCAGGTACTGGATTCTGTCTGCGTGTGGGCAGCTGGTTGGGGTGGGGACTGGTGAGAGAGAAAATCAATACACGTTAGGCAGGAGGAAACCCAACCTTGTATACCTTGGCGTGGTGGTGGTGTCGCCTCACACGCTGGTGGGCCACCCATTTCCTGCAGAATTGGGTGCTGCACAAAGAGAGGGTGATAATTACACCGGGAGAGCGTTAGCCCTGTCTCTTCTTTACTTCAAACACAGCCAGGACCTCGTGTAGGTGTCCCGCTCCGTGGTACAGCAGTGCTGTGGAGCTGACTGGGCCCTTTAGATGGTGGCACCATGGGAAAGGTGGTGTCCTGGTTGTTGGCTTTGTTCAAGAGGTTTATCCATCTGTTTGGACACATGCTGCCCAGAATTGATTTGTTCCTTAAAGCTGGAAGTTGGGCTTTCTGGAGTAAAGTGATAACGAAGAAACTCATCATGCAAGGGATTGTTTGTTTATTTAGCAGGTACTGGATTTGTCATTTTATTGAGGTGCAGATGATACAGGAGTAGAGTTTTCTCACAGCTGTACAGGACAGTGACATAAATGGCCAAGAAATGGGCAGAGAGCTGAAATACCATCTTTAATTTTCCACATACGCCATGGACTTTGTTGCTGTGCTCTGAGCCTTAGAATCAGTGATTTTGGTGGCTCAGGAACACAGATTGTAGCTACAGTGCAGTGTTAGCTGTGTGTTGCTGCATTTTCATGTTGTGTTTCATGAAGAGAACGGGCAAGTGCAGTGCTGGCTGGAGGCAGGTAGGTCACAAATGCACAGTGGAATGAAAAACATTCTTTTTCTTCCAGGATCCATGGGTTGAATGAAAGAATCTCTGTTGAGAATTACGAGAAACAGGTCGAATTCCTCTTCCAGCTAATTAAGAACTGTGATACTGATAAGCTTCCGGAGCCTCACACGACATCCCACGAGCTGTGAGAGACACCCCTGAGGCTGCTGAGGTGTCCTCTGGGCTGGCAGGGGTCTGGGCCATAAGAGCACCCGTTTGTTGAGTATTGAGCCACATCTGCAACCTGGGGTTTGTATGTTGTGGAAAAAACTGCTGGTTGGTGCTTCAGGGACGTGTGTGGTTTGCTGGGAAGTGATAAGAACCTGGACAAAGCCCAACAAACAGCTCTGATTTCTATTCCTCCCTGGTCTGACACACAGACATTAATCTGATGATATTAATTTTTTTATGCACAATTCTTTAAGCTTCTCAAATCAGTAGTCACTTAAAAATCTAAGCTCTAATCAGCAGTCACTCACCAATCAGTAAAAGTGGAAATCTTCCTGCATGTGCTTTTGACAGCCTCGTTTTCTGCAGTTCATTGATTTTTTTCACAAATGATGTGTCTGTCAGAAGCCCATGCAGAAGGTTTGTGACCCACTGTAGGTTCCAGGTTGTTGGTGGAGTTGCACAAGGTGTTTGCTCTGCTGCTTCCTGGTACGGGCCCCTTCCCTGGGTGATGCCCTCAACCAGTATCAACGGTGCTCATAACCAGTGTCAGGGTTACCTGCCCACTGCTGTGTTTTCCCATTGCATGCACTGATTTCTGACTCTCTTTTTAAAACACCAAGCTCCAGAAGTTCTAGTTATGTTACTTTAACTGGTGTTGCCCTGATCTCAGAGGTACTGAAATCTTCTCTTCCTGTCTTTTTGGTGACTTTTTTTGACCCTGTCTCACTCTTTGGTGTGGCCCAGGGTATGTTGTGCAGCTGGGGGTCAGGGTAAGGAGTTATGGCTTCAAATAAGAAACTAAATCACTGTGATCTACTCATTTATACTCTCAGTGAATTGGTTTCTCTACGGTTGTCTCTTGCTCCTCTGAGAACCTGATTGTGAATGGTGGTGAAGCCCTTCAGTTTCCTCCAGATCAGTGGGAGCAGAGCCTTTGTTCCTTCACTGCCTGCAGCAGTGGTTTTCGCTTTGCTGCCCCGCTTCCGTGGACTCGTCTCTTTGGGAATCCTTGTGTAGACAGGCCACTGATGCTGACTCCATTTCATCTTGCACTTCTCGCACTAGCATGCCTCCTCTCTTTAGCACTAAAGGGCTTAGCATTCTTTTGGCCTTGATAATCTCTTTAGCTGGGATTACTGTTATTAATTAAGGGAAGAATGAAGAAGCAGCCATTGGCCAAAGCAGAGGCTGGGAGAAGGCTGCTCTGTGACCCTGACCTGCACGCTGTGTGCTGCAGGCACTAGTGCAGCTCCTCCTCTTGCACCGTGGCAGAGATGCCTGTCTCTCTTCAGGGTTTGAACTGCACACTGGAATGGGTGGTTGTCAAAATCTATTGTAAAATGTACTGGAATGTACAGGAAATACCCTGAAACGTATCCTGAAAGCCAGCAGTGGAACTGGGAGTCCTGTTCTTTCCGTTCACCATTTTATTTATTTGCAGTCTGAATTTACCAGAACGGCCAAGGGGATACAACTGTATCAATCCTCTAAATAACTGAAACCAGATCAGCACTTTCATCTAATAAAACAAGGAATGCACATTCTTTTCTGATTATTATTATTATTTAGTCTTTTTATGTAACTGTATAACTGCAGTGAAGTAATTTCCACACCTGATTCTCCACCAGAGCAAGCCATAAAGTTTCCATCAAAACAAACCCACATATTTTCCAGCCTGCTCTCATCTTTGCACCCTCCTGGTGCTCCCCTTTCTATACAGCATTAGCCAGCTCTGTTTATGCAGTAGTGGGCAGTAAATAGCTTGCATCTTTTACGGTTTAACGCGCTTTGTCTGCGTGCCCTGACACTATTCATGGGTTTAGCCCCGTGCCTATGGCTCTTTTGTGAAGGTGTCATTCCTCTTGCACACTCCTGTTGCAGACGCAGCAGAAGTGATGTGTTGGGGTCCAGCACAGGGGAAAATACAGCCCAGGGATGGGGAGAGGGAGAAAACTTTTGTTGTGGGGTTGTTTGTTTTTTTCTGGTGGGTATCTATACAGACAACTAAGTCTAAACCCTTTGACTAGGGCAGTATGGGGTCAGTATTGTTTGGCGTGGCCTGGGTGACAGGGTGGCACATCTTCAGCAGGTTTGCAGGTGAGGCAAAACTGGGAGGAGTGGTTGGCACTCACCTGATGGTTGTGCTGCCATTCAGAGGGACCTCAGCAGGGCTGGAGAATGGGGAAATGGGACTCTTGTGAAGTTCAGCAAAGGGAAACTCAAAGTCCTGCACCTGGGGAGGGACACCCCTGTGCTGGGAACTGGCTGCAGTGGACAAGGGGGTTCTGGTAGAGGTGCTGAACTAGTAATGTGCCCTGGGGGCAAAGGTGGCCGACAGTATCCTGGGAGTAAAGGTTAGATGATGTCCTGAGGGTCCCTTCCAATCTCAACCCTTCTGTGGCTGTTGTAGGGCACAGGGTGTGAAAATCCTCACTGGGGTCGTGCTGTTGTGCGGTGAAAGCGGTGCTGTGGTGTGGGAGGAGGGGTCTGCCTCCTGGTGTAACAGCAAACGTGTCCTAAAGACATCAAGAATCCTTCGTATTTTGTAATCTCCTGTCCCCATCCCTGTGTTTTGGTGAGAGTTGTTTCTTTAAAGGCCATTTGTCTGAAGATTCATTTTGTTGCTGAAGGAAAAGCGAAGGGCAAACAGGGCTGGGAAGGCCGGGTTGCTTTGGGTCTGCCATGAGCTTTCGCTAATGCAGCTCCTTGCAGAGCCTCGTTAAGTGCTGCTCATCAGCCAGTGCTGAAATCACCCAGTGCCTCTGCATGGAGGGAGCATCCAACACAGCTTTGCTGCAACCCGAAGCCACTGAAGTGCTTTAAGCAGGTTGTATCCTGCAGGATCCAGTGGTGAAAAAGCACATTCCCCTTCTCTGCCCATTTCTTCCAGTCACTTCTGCTGACTGCCTGTGCTTTTTGCCATGCAGCAGCTTTGCCCTTTGTATTCTTAAGTCTCCTTATTTTGTCGTGTGAGCTGCCATGTTGTGCTTCTCTGGGACAGTGCTGAAGGGTCACTCGGTGTGCTATCTGCACACTTCTCCTGATAGCAGATTTCTTTCCACTCCATGTTAGTGCTCCCATGAGATGTTTTCAGAGTGGTCTTGGAAATCTTGGTGGCATCACATAAACAATAGCGTAAGGATGACCGCTGGCTTTTTCTGCTGGGGTCATGTACAGCTTTGCACTGCAAGAGCAGTCAGGAGGTAATGCCAAGCACATCATGAAAACATAGATTGATAGCTCTGAGAGCTATTTTTTCTTCTCTTGTAATGAGTCACTCGGAGCACGTAGAGCAATTACCCCTGATTCAGCTGAGGAGGAAGAGCCTGAATTTCTGCTTTAAAGACACATAACTTGGTGTGACACCTAGAGAGGTTTCTGAAAACACTTTGTATCGCTCCAATTCCAGTGTGTTAACGTTTTCCTGTGTTCTATCCATAGCAGCTTCCTTTTTCCCCCAGCTCAGTGGCCAAATCTACAAAGCTGCCATTCTTCTGAGAACAGTTACTGAAGGTAACGTGTCTGTGGTTTTCCAGCTGTAGCAGCCTGGTAGCAGCAGACCTGCTGGTGGAGGGTCATGTGGGCCTGCTAGATGGAGAAAAGGTCACATTCCACACCTGCATTTTCTAAAGAAAGCTCTGTTGCTGGCCTCTGTTTGAAAGAACTTGGTTTATTTTCAGCCCCAAGTGAGCACGGAGAGTTCAGGCACAGAGCTGGAGGAGAATGCAGGTGTTTACGAAGTTGTTTCCTCCAGCTTTGCATTTGACATTTGCATCCTTGGCTCCTCTTTTGCCAGGTTGTTTGGTATTTCATGGAGCTGGTGAAATCCACTTTCTCAAGCAGGTGCTGTGAAAGCTTCCTCACTCAGCTCAGTCTCCCCAGGGCCGTAGAGCAAGACATCCACTGAGGAGTCGGGGCTGCTCAGTTCTATCTTTTGCCGTTCTAGAGAAGCAGCAGCTCAGCCCCTCACCCTTAATCCTGACCTTGTGTGGCCTTCAGCACTGCCTGCTGCTGCCAGGCTGAACCCTGCACAGATTCTTGCTGGTGCATTCAGCCCTCAGCCACAGCTTGCCAGCACCCTGAGGCTTTTACAGACATCTTTCTCATTTTAGTCCCCAAATCCAGGCTCTCTCAATGACCCTGGAAAGAAACTGCGCTGCTGTGACCTCTGAGGTCTCCAGTACAGCACTGGTCATTCCATACCAGCATCTCAGTGCCTGTGGCAGGGCCGAGAAGTGCTGCCCAGGGAATTATTTTCCTTAACTGAACAGCACAGCAAAGGCTGTGCATGTGCGTGAGATCCCAGTTCTGTGTGCGTGAGATCCCAGTTCTGTGTGTGTGTGATCCCAGTTCTGTGTGCGTGTGTG